>PVKB01001712.1:307189-326358 GCA_004027205.1 Ctenodactylus gundi | reverse complement strand
GGACGGAGGTGGGTTTGAGACAGTCCCGCCAGCCGTAAGCAGCTTGTGTGTGTGTGTGTGTGTGTGTGTGTGTGTGTGTGTGTACGCGCGCGCGCGTGTGTGTTTCTGTGTGTGTGCGTGCGCACGACTTGGGGACGGGTGCGGACAGAACCCCGCAAGGACTCAAATCTCCGCGCCCGGGAGGGGGGGGCGGGGACCCGGAAGACCCGGTGACGGCAGATATTCAATAGAAAGCGGCGGTTTTCTCTTAAATGTCCCTGGAATAGGTGCCAGAGACTAAGTCCATACAAAGAAAACGGGGTTTCTGGGCAGTGGAGCCAGATGCTCGGGGCGGGGCGGGGATGGCGCGCGGTTCCCGCCCCCACCCCACCTTTCCGTGTGTTCCGGAAACGTTTTTGACTTTAAACTCGAATGAAGCTTCGTTGATGCTGTTAGGCTAAAACAGCGAGGCTATCCCGAAGGCTGGCTCGCTAGCAAGTGCAGCTGAGGGGCCCGGGACCGGGGAGGGCTTTAGCGAGCTAGGAATGGGGGCTGGGACAAAGAGAAAGAGAGGGGGAGAGAGAGAGAGAGAGAGAGAGAGAGAGCAAGCAGGGGAGGGGAGCAGGAGAGGCGAAGGGATGGGGCGCAGGGAGAGGGGCGAGGGCTTCTGGATCCGGCGGGCTCCGGGACCCACTTCGGAGCCCGTTTGGAGAGTGGCCCCTAGGGGACGCGGGGACCTGGTACCAGACACACCCAGCAGACCGTTACTCCGCCCAGGGTGGGGCTCGAGGGGACTCCACGGGGCGTCTACATGCCACGATCCAGGACGGAGAACGGACGGAGAGAGCGGAAAAAACAAGACAAAAAAAAAAAAAAATACCCTGTCACTCCAGCACTCCGGGAATCTGAGGCAGGAGGGTCACAAGCTCAAGCCTGCCTCAGACTGGGCAACTCAGCGACTTAGCGAGTATAGATATACATATATGCATATGCATAGGGGGCTGCAGCTTAGATCGAAGGCCCTGGGTTCGATTCCCAGGAAAAAAAGAAAAAGAACCAAAAATGCGAACGGACGGGGAAGGAAGATGACAACCTCTCCGGCTTTTCAAAATTGATTTCTTTTGCCATAGAAAAAAAGGGAGAAAGAAAAAAAGAATAGAACCCACGTGTCCAGAAGGCGGTGGTGCTGAAGCGACACCTTCCGGCGGCCCGGGGAGCAGCGGGCAGCCGAACCCCCGGCCCGAGGACCCCAGGCGCTCAGGACCCTTGCTCCCCCGCCATCCCGGCAGCTCTCCTTCCCGGGCGCGTGCACGAGTGGGGGGCGGCGGAAGGGGCGCCCTGCGCGCGCGCGCGCCATCGAGCCTGCGCGCGGCCGGGGCACAAGGGCGTGCTCACCGGCTCTCGGTTCGCTTCGGTGCCGGGACCGCCCGGTTCTGCTGTTGCTGCTGCTGCTGTTCCGGAGCATCGGCAGGAGCGGCGCTTGGGTTGCGCACACACGCGGACTTTAAAAAAAAAAAAAAAAAAAAGCACGTTCGCAGATGTGCCTCCGTCCCGTCCCGCCCCTCCCCCGCCTCCACCTCAGCAACTAGCCCAGAGGGCGGGGCAGGGAGGGCGGGGCCCTCCAAGCTAATAAAGGACTCTGGGCGGGGCCGGCCAGCGCCATTGGCTGGCTGGAACAGTGACGTCACCCATATGACGCCCTGATAACTAGTTGAGAGAGCTCTCGCAACTTTTTTGCAGAAGGAGTGCGCGCGCCTGGGAAAGGGCTCCGGGGTCCAGCGCTGGCGGCGGTAGCCAGGAGCCGGAGCAAAGAGAGACGAGAGAGAGACAGAGCGAGGGGTCCCGGGCTGCCTCGACCACCCCCACTCCCCATCTCCACCCTCCCCCTTTGCAGCGCGCGGCCGCCGCCACAGCCACCGCCGGCACCGTCTACACCGCCTGCCGCGGCCTCGCGCGCGCGCGCGAAGGCGGCCGGAGCCGCATCGCCAGCCGCTGTGTGCAGCCTGGAAGGGGGGGCGGGGGGGAGGGGGGCCGCCGCGAGGACTTTGCCACCACCGAACCCGGGAAGGTGGAGGGGCGGCGGGAGGGGCTGGGGGACCTCCGCACGACGCCGAGGAGCGCGCAGCCCCGCCGCGGATCATGGTGCAGCAAGCGGAGGGTCTGGAGACCGAGAGCCACCTGCCCCGGGAGGCGCTGGACACGGAGGAGGGCGAATTCATGGCCTGCAGCCCGGTGGCCCTGGATGAGAGCGACCCGGACTGGTGCAAGACGGCGTCGGGCCACATCAAGCGGCCGATGAACGCGTTCATGGTGTGGTCCAAGATCGAGCGGCGCAAGATCATGGAGCAGTCGCCGGATATGCACAACGCCGAGATCTCCAAGCGCCTGGGCAAGCGCTGGAAGCTGCTCAAGGACAGCGAGAAGGTGCCGTTCATCCGCGAGGCGGAGCGGCTGCGCCTCAAGCACATGGCCGACTACCCCGACTACAAGTACCGGCCCCGGAAAAAGCCCAAGATGGACCCCGCCGCCAAGCCCAGCGCCGGCCAGAGCCCGGAGAAGTGCTCTGGGGGCGCGGGCGGCGGGGGCGCCGGCGGAGCCAAGACCCCCAAGGGCTCCAGCAAGAAATGCGGCAAGATCAAGGTCCCCGCGGTCCCCGGAGGCGCCACCAAGGCCGGCGCGGGCAAAGCCACCCAGCCTGGGGACCACGGCGGAGCGGGCGCTGGTGGCAAGGTAGCCAAGGGCGTCTTTTTGGATGAGGACGACGAAGACGACGAAGACGACGACGAGCTGCAGCTGCGGATCAAGCAGGAGGCGGACGAGGAGGAGGAGGAGCCCCTGGCGCACCAGCAGCTCCTGCAGCCTCCCGGGCCGCAGCAGCAGCAGTCGCAGCTGCTGAGACGCTACAATGTCGCCAAAGTGCCCGCCAGCCCGACGCTGAGCAGCGCGGCCGAGTCCCCGGAGGGCGCGAGCCTGTACGAGGAGGTGCGGGCGGGCGCCACGTCGGGCTCCGGCGCCGGGGGCGGCGGCGGGGGCGGCAGCCGCCTCTACTACAGCTTCAAGAACATCACCAAACAGCACCCGCCCGCGCTGTCGCAGCCCGCGCTGTCGCCGGGCTCCTCGCGCTCCGTGTCCACCTCGTCCAGCAGCGCCTGCAGCAGCAGCAGCGGGGGCGAGGACGCCGACGACCTCATGTTCGACCTCAGCTTGAATTTCTCCCAGAGCGCGCAGGGCGCCGGCGAGCAGCCGCCGCAGCTGGGGGGCGGCGCGGCCACCGCGGGGAATCTGTCCTTGTCGCTGGTGGATAAGGATTTGGATTCGTTCAGCGAAGGCAGCCTGGGTTCCCACTTCGAGTTCCCCGACTACTGCACGCCCGAGCTGAGCGAGATGATCGCGGGGGACTGGCTGGAGGCGAATTTCTCTGATTTGGTGTTCACGTATTAAGAGAGGGGGATAAAAAGGGGGGCGCAGCGGGGGGGGCCGCACCCCAGTTCTCGCTCTTTTTTTTCCCCTGCGGGTACCGTGCAGGGTTTCTGGGGGGAGGGGGAGGAGGAAATCGTGGTGATTTTAGGATAGGACGGTGGTGGTGGTGGTGGTGTGGTGGTGGCGGTGGATCGGGTGGACGGGGAGGGGACGTGAAGAGCAGTGATGCTGTGCCGAAGACGAGACGCGAGGAAATGGGGGGTGGGACGACGGAAGTGTCGGTGCCGTGAAAAAGTGAAGTGAACCCTTTGGAAGCCTTTCCCCCCGGTCCTTTTTTTTTTTTTTTTGCGCCCCTCCCTCCCTTACGTGTTCTCAAGGTAGTTACCTACTCTGCAGTTGTGATCCCCTTTCCCTTCCTCCCTCACCCCCCCAAAATGTGGTTTTTATAATAATGATTTCTTTCTTTCTCTCTTTTTCTCTCTCTCCTGAAATTTCGTGGTTGCAACAAAGGCGCGCGGCCGGGCGGGGGAGGGGAGGGAGGCCCGCTCCTGGATCGCGCGCTGGGACGCGAGGCGTCTTTGAAGTTCTGAAGACCTCGGGGCCCAGAACCCCGGGGCAGCACAACCTTTGCTCTAGGTGCAGATTTTGTGGGTTTTGTTTTGTTTTCCGTCCCCCGCCCCCTTCCCTCAAGCGATCTTAATGGACTGGTGTGTTATTTTTCTTCAAACAAAACAAAAACGCAAAAGGGACCATGGCAACTTTTCGAATTTGACTTTAATGTTTTAATTTTTTTTTTTTTTTTGGAGGGAGAGTACTGCCGATGTCTATGCATCCGACTCTTAACCAAACTGCAGGGATCTCAAAACGCGGACTGTCCAAACGCTTAGAAAACAAGCTGTGAACTGACGTCAGATCAGAGCCGATTTTTCAGATCAAATTGTTTATGGTTTTACAAATGTGATTTCTACTTGCTAACTTTTTTGTGTTCTTGTTTTTTTTTTTTTTTTTTTTTGTAACTCGTTCCCTTTACCTCTTTGATCGAATACCAGGCAGCCTAGACCTCAGTACAAAAGGTGTTGAAACATTTTTGATACATAACAGACCTCAGCCTTTTTTAAAAATTAATATATTTTCAGGCGTATTTTTGTACAGTGAAAAAGGGAACATTCTTGCTGTGTTTTTTCAGTGAGACTTCAGGCACTTCTTCCCTTAGGATTTCTTTTTTTTTCTTTTTCCTCTTTATTTGTATTTGTATCTTTTTTAGCATGCTAGTATGTTGGTACGTACTGTCCTTTTTTTAAGGATTAAAATTTTAAAGTAATCCTTGCATCTAAAGGCCTTGTGGTTTAAAAAAAAAATCAAACATTTTTTGTACAGCTATAGTAGAGATTTGTTCAATACTTGTAGGTAAAGATTTATTGAGAATGGTGATAGAGACCTCACAGCTGTTGCGTTAGTTTAAAGACTGTATATGTACTGTACTATAGTAGAAGTTTATGTATCTCATACGCTGTGATTATATGTGGTTGGGGCCCCAGATGGAAGGTTTGAAACTGGATTCTCGATTTTTAGCATAAAAAGGCACATAGTTTTAAAAAGTCTCATTTTGTGCAATATAATCTAAATAAAGTAACTGACCATCGGCCTATTTTGTAGCAAATGGTAGGAGAGAAGACTCAATGCACTGTCCACATCACTGCCTTTTTTGGGTTTTTTTGTTTTGTTTTGTTTTGGTGCTGGAAGTCCGTATCTTGGCAATTTTTAAGCAATCAGCTGGAACTGATAGAAAACCCGCACCACCCATAGTCTGTATGGAGGTACGTCCTGGTGGTGTCGCGTCTTCGCAGCTCCCTAGGTGGTGAGGTGCGCGGGCCAGTGGAGGCAGAAGAAAATCCCGGGTGGACAGGCCAGACTCCCCCGCCCCCTTCCTCCGGCTACCCCGGCGAGGCCCGGGTGGCGCTTTCTTCCTGTCTTCCTTCCCGCCCCGAGGCCCGCTTCCTTTCTCTCCTACCCGCTGGGGGCCGCCCGGCTGGTCTTGGACGCGCGCGTTTGGAGAGGGCGCGGTGTGCCAGACTGCGCGGTCGAGGTCCGGCCGTCGCTGGGGGATGTGCGTTCTCTGAGGTCTGCGTACCCGGGTGGCGTCGCGGTGACTGGCTTTAGGGCGCTCTTATAATCCGACGGCGAAGCCAGCCCATTTGGGGTTTTGCTGCTCACCCCGTCCGCTTAACGCTCTCATCTCTGCGTGTGCGCAGAAATGGGTCGTTGGAGAGCCCCGCCAGGCAGCGCTATCCTCCAGGGGCGGCCGGCAATAGGCAGGCTCAGCAAGCTGTCTGGGTGGGTTTCCTCCGCGGGATTGAAGTGGGGCGCTGTCCACTGTAGGGGCGCGCGGGAGGAAGCAAGGCTCGGTGCGCGGTCCCCGGCACGCCGGGGAACAGGGGACTGTCACGGTGAGGTCCGGGCCTCGGTTTTAAGAGTGAACCCGCGAGATGAACTGGCGGTGGGTGTGCTGGCCTCGGGGCTGGCTGTTAACCACGAATGGTGACCAGGCCTGGTTCTCCCGGCGACGTCTCCGCCTGCGTCTAGGCGCAAACTCGGCGGCTGGCGCCTGGGGACCCGGTGCTGTAGGCCCTCAGAGCGCCAGGTTGTGGGCGGGAGGGGAAAGGCGACCCGAGGAGGTGGTGCGTTCTCGGTGCGCGGGGAACCAGCCTTCGCGCTAGCATCCGAGACAAAGGCGGCCCCGCGTCCTGGTCCTCGGCCTGCAGCCGCCTCCTCGGGCTGGGGCGTTGCTGGCCGCGCTGGGGACCTTTGGCGCAGGCAGGCTATCCCTCATCCCAGCACTCTATTGTCCCTACCGGGCCGGTTCCCCGAGTGGCGGTGCAGGCCTTGGCCTGCTGAGAGGCCGCATCGCGCTCTCGGGGCTTCGCGAGGCCCCGTTGTGCCTTCCCCACCTTGTCCCGGGGGAGGGGCGCCCAGAGAGGCCCCTGGGGGCCGGCCTGCCAGCCCCTTAGCTCAGCTGCGACGCCTGCGCTCGAGATTTTCACTGTTTAATTGAAACTCGGTGCAAAATCACCGCGACTCATAAATCCGAGACGACTTAGCCAATTTGGCCTTGTAATTTTTTTTTAAAGAAATATGGTAATACAGGGCCTCAGGCCCAGGACCTTCACGTTGAGCTACATACACCCCAGCCCAATTTTTCTTTTAATTTTGATTTTGAAACAGGGTCTCGCTAAGATGCCCTGGCTGGGCTCGAACTCGGCAGTCCTCCTGCCTCGGCCTCCCAGGGTGCTGGGATGGCAGGCCTGGCGCTACCGGGCCCAGCTTTGCCGAGATTCTTGAACCTCCTGTGATGATTAGCAAGATTTGGCCGAGATTTGGCTAGATGAAATGGTAGCGTCCGCAGGGCAAGCCGAGAGGCTGTGCCTCGGGGGCCCCTCCCCCCCTTCCTGCCTCCGCCCAGCCCCCACCCCGGGTCGCGGAGCCAGCCGGCCGGTGCTGCGGCGGGACCCTTTTCTCCTTGGCTTTCGGTGAACCCTCAAATTGCAGCCGTCCACCTGGAAGAGGAAGGGCCGGAGGCGTTTTTAGCCAGCTTCTCCGCGCAGAACTGGATTGCTACAGTTGTTTACCTTATTCTCGTCGGTGGGGCTATTTGAGCCTGGAATCATTCGACCAGCGGTTTACAATAAAGCTTTTTTTTTTTTTTCCTTGGTGCTGGCGATTTTTTTCTGTGGCGCCCCATCTGCTGCACCTCTCAGACTCAGCGGGAAACAGCGCTCCATTTAGAAGGCCGATTCTAGGGTTTCTTGTTTTTGTTTTTTCTTGAAGATCCGAAAGCTTTCGCGTGTATTTTACGTTTCCATCCTAGGTAAATCTTCGGGCATTTTGAGGTGGGCAGGTAGAAACTTATTCGGCCTCGGAATGGAGACATAGTCACGACTATTTTTTTTCCCTCTCTCTCTTTTTAAAGCTATGTGACCGAAATTCTTGACAGGAAATACGAGAGAAGTAGTTGTTGGGTGATTAAGATTTTAAATGTGCTGGAACTCAGGAGAGACGCTCAAATGCCCTTTGAACAATATTTAAGGCTGTTTGGATGAACTGCGTCGTGCAACTCATCCTTAGAGAATTTTTTCTTGAATGTCTACACCACACAATACAGGACACAAGTACCCTTGCCACTGGAGAGGCTTCAATAAATGTTGAATTGCTTTTTTTTTTTTTTTTTTTTTTTTTTGCTGTCTCTTAAATAGTCTTAAAGTAAGCAGTAACAGAATGATCTTAAAACAGTAACGTGGGGGTGGGGTGGGCCTTGGCTCTACGCAGCCCAGCCGGTTGGGTGTCCTGCTGTTCTTAACGAGTTCCCAGACTGAATCCATTTTGGTAAGATTTCCATGTTTAAGAATTCGAACCAGCATTCTCTTATTCTTTAAGCGGTGGAAGTAACTTGGAGTTCTTACATTCTGCTGTGCATCCCTTTTATTAAACAATAATAATGCCAAGGAAAGGCAGTGTGCTTTAACTGTGCTTTGCAAATGTTATGTCTGTTACGAATGACTACAGTTGCCGGGCAAATTATTTGTACAATGGTGATCCTTTAGGTTAGGGAGAAAAAAAGGAAGTCATCGCTATGCTTTTGAGCTGAGATGGTCTTTTTGATGTTAATCGAGGGGAAGTGATTTGAATATGTATGTAGGAGTCAGGATGATGTAGTAGGGGTTTTTTTTTGTTTGTTTTTGTTTTATTTTTTGGTGGTTTTTTTCTTTTTTTTAGTGAGGGGGGAAAAGGCTCCGAAAACAAGACTTAATTTTCTCTTCAGGAATTGAATCCACGGATCATCTTGATACTGGGATGGGACAAGAGATGGACATGTGTTTTCCTCGTCTGAATTTCAATGACTTTTTTGCCCAAGGAATCTGAGAAGGAAAGCAAATAAATTGCTCGATTTTAAAGTCGTCATTCGGTATAAATACATGCTATCACTCTTGGACTTTTTTATTCTCTGATATGATTAATAATGTGTGTATATTCTTACTTTTTTCTCCTGATGGGCATATGTACCTTTTTTGAACACTTCGGAGAGCAATTTCTTTGGACTCTCCCATTTATAGAATCTTTATACTCCTACCGCGAAACCTTCTGCTTTTCACAGATTTTGGAGGCAACTATATTTGTGCTTTTTTTCTTACGTAGGAAGACCAGCGAAAATAGTTGGCCAAGTTGTCAACTTTCTCCATAGATAAGGAACTTTCTTTATTACGGTTTCAGGGATGGTTTACCAGGATATTTCTCAGTTATTGTAAGGGCCAAATTTTATATTAATAAAAAAAAAACCCGAAACTCCACTAGGAATGTCAGTTTCCAGTACCCTTTGTATAGCCTCTGGCCTGCGCGGGTGATGAAGACTTAGCCTTATACATCCCACCGCAGGCCTTTGGAATTCCCAAAGCGACCGACCGACCGTCTCCATGTAGCGACTCTTGATTTCCTGAGACTTGGCTTTGCTTTGATGACCTGTGTTCCTTCTCACCACTCATTCGCGTTGGTTCATTTCCCCTGTCCACTCTAAGCTGATGAGCTCAAACACTTCTGCCTTTTTTTTTTTTTCTGGTAACAACTCAGGTTTTAGTTTTTGGGTTTTTGAGTCCCTGCCCCCCTCCTTTCCTGTGGAGCCTGTGTTTTGAGCCTCAATAAAGGTTAAATACAACATACAAAACCCAGCTCTCCCACTCTCCTCACTCCTGACGTTTTTTCCTCCTTGACCTGGACACACCGCCATTGTTTTATCATCCTTTTTCCTTTTGGTTTGGCACTACCTATATATCCATTCGCTGCCTGATTCATTTCTCTGTTCCACGCGGATGCAAATGAGTTTGTAAGAGAATTTCACAAACAAGTAGTTTTTTAGTGAACTTAAACAGAATTTTAAAGGAGACCTATTTTTATACTCAATAAAAGCACAAATGTGCGTGCAGAAAGTATACAATGGCTTGCAAAGGGAAAACCTACATTCATACTGTTCCATGTATAAAAGTAATAATTTTATTGGGTAGAGATCTTTGTACCCAGTACCTCCGCCAGTACACAGATGGGGTGGTTTTACAGGATTGGGGGATGGATTTTGGTTGCCTACAGCTGCAGATCGACAACTTTCTCCATGAAGTCATCAAACCCCTAAGAGCAATAGGATGGAGTTGAGCTGTGTTCTTTTTTTTTTCCCCTTCTTCTTTCTTTAATGAGCAGTTGGTGACTCGAGCAGCCTTTAAGGGCAGATGTGTGGGAGGCTCCCCACCCACTCTTTGATCAAATTTCTGTGGTGTAGTCCGAGAGGCTGAATTTTTGGTAACAATGATGCCCTAAAGCAATATGACAACCTGTTTAAAAATATATTTTAAAAAAATCTTCTCCAGGGTCCTCAAAGAGATTTTGTTTCAATGTGATATTTCTTTTAAACACACAACAGCTCCCCTTTCCCCAAAGAAGATGGGGGCAGAGCTGTGACTAGCAATGCCACGGAAAGAACTTTGATCAAACAGATGTGGACAGTGGGCCTGTGGGAGGGGTCCTTCCCCAGCTTGTGCCCAGCCACATTTGAGCCCGTCCCCGGGTCACCCAGGGCCACCCACATGTGCCATTGCTATTGGTTTCTCGCTTTCTCTCCTTATGCTCTTGTATATATATATTCTGGGTTTCGGATTCCTTTCATTTGTTTTGTGGCAACTTTGTTCGAATGGACTGTTAAAAAAAAAAAAGGAGGCCTAGTTTTTCAGGTTTTGGGACTCCTAGTCCCACCAGGCTTCGTGGTGGCCACTGGATAATTCTGAGCGGTTTTCAGCTTGGCATGGTTCATGAGTGTGTACGTTTCTGAGGCCACGTGAAAACTTAACTTTGATAGGCACTCCAGGTTTTGGGGGGAGCAGAAAAAAAAAACAGAAGAGCCCTTTTGTTTAGAAGTCAGAGAGATTTTTTTTGGGGGGAACCTTTTTTTAGAGTTTGCATGCCAGCGCAGGACCTGTTGCTGTGAAACAGAAGAGGGTCAAGTTACCTGAGGCAGGGCGCTGGAGGATGAAGTGTTCGATAGCAACTAGAGGAAAAGGGAATGCATGGTGAAGTCGTGTCTTCTGGTAGACTAGCATGCGGAGTTTAGTGTGTTCAAAACAGTGTATGACGTTGCTGTATCAAAGTTGTAAAATTAAGCATTATTTATTGAAAACTATGTATTTTTTTGTAAAAACATGATCACATAGACAAGAACCAGTGGCCTGTGTTTGTGCTCCACTTGGACCAGCTTTTTTTTTTTTTTTCCCGCCGTCCTCCTTGGTCTGCAGTGACGATGGCTCAGGGTTGAAACTAGTAACTCTCCAATGTCGCTCTGGCAAGAGAGTTTTTTTTTTTTTTTCCACAGGGGAAACACGTTTGTTCAAAAGACTCTAATAAAAATTGTGTGATCGATCTCCACTAATGGCTTTCCTGTGACTCTTTTTTCTCCCTCCCTCTCTTTCTAAGTTTTACATTGAGTTACTACTGTGGCCACCATCGAGGTGGTGGTCTCCAAGCGGATGTGAAGGGGCAGGGTTTGGAAGAGTCCTGGGGTCATGAAGTCCAGTGTCCTCGTTAGCCTGGGCCCGGCCAGGGCCCTTGGGGAGTAGGTGCCATGGGCACGTGTCGGGAAGCTGCTGCCGGTGGGCATCAAGGCGTGATCATGTCTCAGTATTTTACCTGGAAGATAGCGTGAGTGAGAACGTAGGATAAAGCATAGAAAGTTAGATGCCATGTGTTGTCGAAAATGTATGAAGTAGAAGAAAAGTGGAGGCAGCTGCTGCTATGGGTTCAGTGCTAGCAAGCTCCGCTCCTGTGTCCTTTCCTCTCTCTCTCTCTCTCTCTCTCTCTCTCTCTCTCTCTCTCTCTCTCAACAATTTACACTGTTAATGTATTTTGACATACAAACCGTTCTGTACTGAGGTTCTTGGTATAAAATGCTTTTACGAAAGCCTCTGAGCAACCCTTGGAATTATTATTAACAGATTTTTTTAAAAGATGTGTTTACATGGTGAGTGTTTCCTGTATATTAAATTTGGTTTTGTAGAAATGTTTGTGTGGTGTTGTAACACAGTTTCCAAGTACGCAACGAGCACCACCACGGTAGGCTCTCTGTTGGACTCATTTCTACTGCAAACCAAAAGGAGAAACCACAGACTTACATAGGCAGCTCTGGCCAAAAAGTACATCTAAATATGTTTTTACTTCAATTTGGCTGTTATTTATTTTTTTTTCTGAGATGGGGTCTCACTCTGTAGGCCAGGCTGGTCCTAAACTCACTATGTAGCTCACAGCAATCCTGTCTCAGCTTCCCAAGTGCTGGAATTACAAGTGGGTGCCACCACACCCAGCTTGTATGGTGCTGAGGAATCAAACCCAGGACCTTACGCTCACTGGGCAAGTGCTTTAACTGCTGGGCTACTCCTCAAGCAGCCCTCTTCAATATTTTCACTTCATTCTTGAGTATTGGATATCTTTTAATATCAGTGAGATTTTACTTCCATTACCATTTTGAAAGAAGCAAAAAAAAAAAAAAAAAAAAAAAGACTTGAAGTTTCTTGAGGTCCACAGAAAAAAATATTCTCAGTGTATTTCAAACTTCTTATGCTATTATTTGCCCGCTGTGCTATTATTCACCTTTCCCTGATGTGGGGCCTTTTTTAAATCAAAAATGTTTAACTCAATAAGTAAGTATATTGACATTTTTGGTTTTTAAAAGTCCCTGATAGGATGCTGATTATTATTATTACATTGTGCTGCCGGGGGTCCAACCTGGGGTCTTCACACAGAGTTACAGCCCCGGCCTTGCCCCATTTTTTTCTTCGGTTTTGCTGAGACAAGATCTCTGTGGTTCTAGTTCACCCAGGCTGGGCTGAAACTCGATCCTCCTTCAGCCTCTGAGAGTGCCGGGGTGACAGGGCTGCGCCCCTGGGCCTGGTGCCATTGGCCACTTTGGAAGGAAAGGTGGAGGGAAGAAGGCCCCCGGTGAGGGGCTCTGCGCTCTGTCCTTCCTGATAGGGCTGAGTTGCTGGGCTCAGCATCTCATCGATGGGAGACCCGCCATCAGGTGGACAACCAGACCGATGGCGGCACCCTGGTGCCTTGGGCTGCGTGGGGTAAATCTATAAGAAAAGACAACAAGAGGCGTGGGCATCTGGCCTTCAGAACTGTGGTCCCAGCTGCTGGGCACTAGGTGTGGGTCCAGGGAAGACACTTGCCCCTGAGGTGGGAAGGAGGCCGGAAGTGGCTTCTTGGTGGTGCAAGCCCGAGCCACCTGTCCCTCACTTGTTTCCATTGTCATTGCATGTGATGAGATCTTCACAACCCTCGCTGCCTGCAGGATCAGTGGGAGCCAGATCCTGTTTTCCCACGGCTGGCCGGTCCCATCAGGCCAACTTCCTGTCCACTTGCGGCTGCCCTCCAGCACTAACACCACCGCCTGAGCTCCGTCTCCACTCATCAGGCATTCTCACGAGGAGCCAGGAACCTGGATCCCGCCCGTGAGTGGTTTACAGTAGGGCTCCTATTCCTACGAGAACCTGATGGGGCGCTGATCTGACAGGAGGCAGAGCTCAGGCCACGGCCTCCGGACTAGTTAAGACACATTTCTGGAAAAAAATCGCCCACGTGCGTTTGGTCTGAACGTACAGACCAGCTTTGAGGGGCTGCTCTGCCACCACAAGCCAGCTGGGAAGGGTGTTATTCCTCTCGTTTCAGTTGGCCACGCCGGTGCCCAGGACTCAGCTGGGTTCTATATCGGGGCCTGAGAAACACAAGCTTTGTTCTTGGTCCAAATTGAGTTGGGGGGTCAGGAGAAAACTTGGGGGATGGAGTGCCCCTGGTGAGCTGACAGGTGGTAGAGAGTGGAGGGAAACTGAGGAATCAGGAAGTCAGGAGGCAGCATCCTGAGCAGAGGGAAAAGGATTAGGGATGAGGAAAGGGATTGGATGGGTCCCTCCCTTCAGTTAGATCTCCGGATGAGGGGTGGGGCACACTCGGCGGTTAGAGCACTTGCCTAGTCAGTGCAAGGCCCTGGGTTTGATTTCCCAGCACCAATACTAGCCAGATGTGGGGTATGCCTATAATCCCAGCAATCAGGAGGCTGAAGCAGGAGGACTGCTGTGAGTTCAGGACCAGCCTGGACTATAGAGTGAGACTCTCTCAAAATAAAGCAACGACCGACTACAACAAAAATATCTCCGTATGAAATTTAGTTACCTTTTTGTAAAATGTGGGACTGGGATTGAACCCAAGGCTTTTGCGCTGAATTACACCCTCACCTTATTTCTGATTTTGAGACAGCATCTCTCAAAGTCACTAAGTTGGCTAAACTGGGCTAGAAGTTGAGATCCTCTTGTCTCAGCCTCCCAGGGTGCTGAGAAAACAGGACTAGACCTTTGGGCTCAAGTATTTGTCTATACTTTATTACACACAAAGTCTCACTTTGAATTTGCAATGGCAATAGAAACCAGACCAAAAAAAAAGCATTCCCTTGTAGGGACCGAGTGCCATGTGCCATTCAGGGTGGCCTGTGAGATGCCAGGGAAGGTCAGGCTGCCCCACAGCAGGGAGACAGTCCTGGGGTCTCTGCCCTCCCCCAGGGGTCTGCCCATCCCATCTTGAGACACAGTCGAAATCACATGACCTTGAAGAGGAGGAAGAAAAGCCAGAGTCCTGGGCCTTGCACGTGGTCCTGAGCTCTGCAGGGTCACCGCCCCCTCATCCTTGTTTGGGTTGTCACAGTCATTCTTTTTCTTTTTCTTTCCTTTTATTTTTTAAATTTCGTTTGGAGCCAGGGTCTCTGTAATCCAGGTGGCTCTTGAACTCACTGTGTCACCCCAGGCTAGCCTGGAACTCACAGCAATCCTCCTGCCTCAGCCTCTCAAGTGCTGGGATTACAGGTATGTGCCACCACACCAGCCTAAGAGGCACTTGAGAATCGAACCCTGGGCCTTGATCCTGATAGACAAGTGCTCTGACCTCTGTGCTGTGCCGCCAGCCCAGGCATTCTTTTCCATGTGGCTAATTCAAGACCCTAAGAAGCCCCTATTCTCTTGGGATTATGTCAGTGGATCTGCATCTCTCTCTCTCTCTCTCTCTCTCTCTCTCTCTCTCTCTCTCTCATCTTTCCTTCCTGGTACTGGGGGTCAAGCCCAGTGCCTCACACTGAGCTACAACCCCAGTCTATTTAAGTTCTGACATGGAGACAAGTTCTTGCTGTTGTTGTTAGAGCTCCTCACTAGTAATTGTGGATCGAATGACTAAGAATGCGATTGCCCTTCTCCTCCTGTGTCCATAGAAGTGAGTCCCCAGGGAAACGGCTGGCCTGGAGCTTGGTTCCTGTCTTCAAGGAACCTCTGGCCCAATGGATAAATAGTCTGCTGCCCTTTACCTTGAGGTTGTTAGTGGGAGGCTTCCCATTAGGAGCCTCAGCCCCTCTTATATTAGAAAAGCCAGTCAGGAACTTAACTCACTGGGAAGCCGGGATCCTACCCTAAATATCCAGCATGCCTTCTTTCTTTCTTCCAAATGGTTCCCTCTTTGAAAACTCCAAATTCCACACATAGTCCTTGAAAGAGAATCAGCAAATCGTATTATTAGAAAAGAAAAAAGTAGCTTATTTTTCAGTAGTTGAAGCTTGATTTTTTTGGTCTCCTAAGAGATAACTTTTACAGGGTGTAGTTTAGTGGTTAGAGCACTTGCCTAGCATGCACAAGGTCCTGGGTTTGAGTCCCCAGCATCACATAAAAATAAGCCAGGAGTGGCGCATGCCTATAGTCCCAGCACTCAGAAGGCTGAGGCAGGAGGATTGCCATGAGTTTGAGGCCAGCCTGGGCTACACAATGATTTTGAGACTAGCCAGGACTACAGAGAGAGAAAGAGAAAGAGAGAGAGAGAGAGAGAGAGGGAGAGGGAGAGGGAGGGAGGGAGGGAGGAGGTAGCTCTTACAATTAAGCTAAGAAAATAAACTATTTCAGTGATGGATTGTGTTCCTATGAGCTCTGTTTGGGGGTTGTTGGTAGTGGTGATTTTTCTTGGGTTTGTAATGGCTAATAATAATCATTGGGATGAATGGTATCCCTTAATGAGCCTCATTATTATATTTAATGCATTTCAGTCATTTATTTAAAAAACCAAGTCTATAAGAAACAAGCTGTTTCACTTCGTAGAAAAAAATTAATATATCAACTTGGCCATGAATTTGCTGTGCCATTCGGAGAAAATTAGTCCTGGATGCATACTGCAGGCAAACAGAGAGGAAAGAAAGCCACGGTTGCAGTCACAAAGTCAAGATGTCCCCGCTACCCACATACTTGGCTGTTCTGTGGCACGGGAGACCGAGCCAAGGACCTGTGCACTGAGCTACGACCTTCACCCATTCTTAGTTTTAAGACAGGCCCCATAAGTAGCTAAATTGCCCAGGCTGGGCTTGTACTCGCCATCTTCCTGCCTCAGCCTCCCAGAGGGCTGAGATGACAGGACTGTGCCACCAGGCCTGGCTGTCCACTCTCTGAATGTAGGTGGAGAAAGAAATTTATCTCACCTTCCCCCCTCCCCAGAGGGTTAGGGCTGGATCCTGAGCATCCCTCACTTTGGGGAACCTGCAGTTATCAGTTATCCCAATAAGGAAATTAACATATTTTGTGGTTAACAAGCTTTTCCAATGCTCCTGAAATGAAGAGTTCAAGGCCAAGGGCCGGCTTTGAAGGGAACATGTCTTGGTGAGATCTTCCTGGAAAATAGAGTCGCAAAGATATGTGTACAGTTCCGGAAAGCGACCAGGCCTCTGACTGCTTGAAAGTTCTGGAAACGGAGGCGGCAGGAGGCCCATCAGAGAACCAGCGGGGGAGGCCAGGTCCCGGGCCCCTTGGCAGGCCGGCTGCTGGGCCCCTGGCCCCGTGGTTGGGGTGGGGGGGGGGGTGGGGCTGGACTCAGCATGAGGCTTGAGGTTGGCAACTCTGACCACTGCTGACCTAAGAAACCAGCAGTCACAGTTCAGAAGGAACCCCTTTTCATTAAGGGTGCCAGGGATTTAGCTCAGGGCTTCACGCTGACTGAGCTGCAGTCCCAGCCTGTTTTATTATTATTTGAGACAGCGACTCCCTAAGTTGCTGCATTGCTGAGGCCGCGCTCTAACTTGCCATCCTCCAGCCTTCGCCTCCCAGAGTACTGGGATGACAGACTTGAGCCACCCAGCTGGGAAAGAAAGGAAGGATTTTTACCTAGGAGCAAAGCTTTAGTTTCGATTCTGAGACAATGTCTAACTAAGTCACTGAGTTGTCCAGGCTGGGCTGGAACTTGTGATTCTCCTGCCTCAGCCTGTCCGAGTGCTGGGATGAGAAGTCCTCATCATGGGCACATCTAACATTTTAAAAATGAAGTCGAAGCAACCCACATTTCCACTTCCTCCTTCAGGCCGGCAGAAGCTGTCCTCTCTTTCCCTTCTTGCCTTCCTTTACCCTTCTGTAATTTTCCCAATAAAGTATTCCCCTCGCGGGCTGGAGGAGTGGTTCAGCAGCTAAAGCGCTTGCCTAGCAAGCACTTAGGTAAGCTCTGAGTACTTGAGTTCGATTCCCCAGCACCACATAAACCGGGCACGGTGGCACATGCCTATAATCCCAGCATTCAGGAGGCTGACACAGGAGGATTGCTGTGAGTCCAAGGCCAGCCTGGGCTCCACAGTGAGTTCAGGACCAGCCTGGGCTGCAGAGTGAGTCTCTGTCTCAAAAACCAAAACAAAATTCTCTTCATAACCTGCAAAATAAATAAATAAATAAAATGAAATCGAAGTAAAACAAACACAGAAGTGTGGGACAGAGGACACTGCTTTTGTTCGCCACAAAATCCAGGGCTGGAGGTCCCAGCCCCCAAAGCCTCCGGCTGACAGTTGTGTTTACAGAACCTCGCTCTCCCATCTTTCCTCTCGGACTTCACTGGGTTTTTCCTTTGACACTCCAAGTAATTTTAAAGTCTGGAAATTACAAATGGAAAGAAGACCAGGGAAAAAAAAATAGGTCACTAAAATCGTTTACAGTGAACTATAAAACAAAAACAAAAATACCACCAGGCCTAATAATAACCACGCCATTTTCGGAGATTTGCCCATGAGCATAAGGAGAAGAACCTGGTTAAGATACACCCCCTTGTAGCTCCGGGAACCCTGGAAGAAAGAAACACAGGCAGAAGACATCCAGGCTTGCACGGGTCGCCACCACCCCACAATGCTGAGGCTGAGTCATGTGAGCACACTTGTCTTGCCGGAGCTCCCCAAAACCTGAGCTTCTCTCCTGAAGAATTCAGGCAGGTTAGGGGAAGTCAGCACAGATAAAAGCACAGTGGTGGGACCTTCATGTTGTAAATAACCTGCCACCCATGTCCCCTGGATGGAGGGAGGGTGGGGAAGGTTGTGGCCAGGAACTGAGGCTGAGGAAGCCACTGATCGGGAGCACAGACTTCACCACTGAAGATTTACTGAGGCAATGAAAACAGAGAAATACACCTGAACAGTAGCAGCAGCTTCCCCAGTCACCGATTTCCGTATTTCATACTAATACTTAGGATAGTTCTTAGGATGATGACAAACATCAGGAGTCACCAAAAACAACTGTTTTGTTGGGAGGTGGGTACTGAAGATGGAGCCCAAGATCTTTACACTGAACTATATCCCTAGGCCATTTTTATTTTTGATTTTGAGAAAGGGTCTGGCTAAATTGCTCAGGCTGGACTTGAACCTGTGATCCTCCTGCCTGCGCCACCCGGCCAACATTTTTTTTTTTTTTTCAAAGAACCTTACCTTTTTTCTCAGACTTTTGGAGTGTTTGGTTGGGGTGGTTTGCACTAGATATCACTGATGCCCATGGTTTTAGGTTGAGGGTTTTTTGTTTTGTTCTGTTCATACTAGGGATTGAGCTCAGAACCTTAGTACTCACATGCAGCCCCGGCCTCCCTTCACCCACACCTTTTTAACTTTGAGGCAGGGTCTCACTAAATGGGTAAGGTGTCCAAGCTGGGATCGAATGTGTGCTCCTCCTGCCTCAGCCACCTAGAACACTGGCACTCCAGGTGTGCACCCCCACGCCTGGCTAGAACTTTTTAATACTCATTCACTTGGTAGTATTAAGACAAACTGCCTACGTGGTTCCTACATGTCCAGAATCGATTCAAAACATTGGCCATTTATGATCATTTTGACTTGGGGGATGAGCCAGAAATTGCACAACGGTGCCAGATCTGGTGACTGGGGTGGCTGAGGACACACCGCCATGTCTTTACAGGCCTGCCTTTGCATGGGACAACGCTCCGTAACAGCGGTCACTGTGTTTTAATCTCACCTCGTAAAGACGCTCAGGAGGGAGGACTTCCAGAGATGCTTCAGAACGTGCAAGGACAATAGAGCAAGTGTGTCCAGACCGAGAGGGGATTCATAAGGGCACTCGTGGCCATCGGTGTTTTCCCCTAAGCCACTGTCTCCTCTGCGCATGGGCTACACTCTGAGCTTACGCCTCCTTCTCGCTACACTTCTTCCTCTCCCAGGAACACGGAACCTTCCCAAAAGCCTGATTTGGGGGCCCTGATCCTCTTGCTTTCTGGCTCGCTTTCCCTGCCTGCTAGTTCTTCCCTTGGAGGCAAAGCCATACGGTGAGATCTGACCTCAGGCCCATAAAATCCACAGCAGCTTGCGGCTTTCACAGATCCTGTTACAAATGCTCGGAAGGTCCCCCCCCCCCCCCCTT
>PVKB01001712.1:258952-307089 GCA_004027205.1 Ctenodactylus gundi | reverse complement strand
AGAGGGATTGTCCTCTAAGATCGGGCGGGAGCCAGCGGTGGACCCCAGGTGACGTGGATCTGGGATCTACCGATGTCACCTGTGATTAGGGAGAGTTCTCTGCAGTGGGGTATGTTGCCAGCTCGATTTTCAGTCCTCATCTTGAGACAAGAGCTCACTGAGTCACTATGTGCCCCAGGCCAAGCCTGAACTTGGCGAGCCTCCTGCCTCAGCCTCTCAGAACACTGGGATGACAGGTGTGTGCCACCAGGCCCGGCTACCTTGCCTTCCTGGAGTTCCCTTGGCTTTGTTGCCCCAGGGAAAGCTGTGAACAAAGACCGACAGGATTCCTTGCAAATATGCCAGCTCTGCCCACCCCGCCCAGATGTGCAGCTGCTGAGAGCAAGCGGCCTTCCCCAGCGAAGGGTTCCTGCTTTCGGGTCCAGGAACGTCCGGAGTGACTTGTCTCCCCTCCGCGGCAGATCGTAGTGTGCAGCCTTGCGTGTCGTGGAAGCACTTCACGTATTTCCTCAGCTTGCTTGTTCCTTTCTCCTTTCTTATCTTCCTTCCTTCCTTCCTTCCTTCCTTCCTTCCTTCCTTCCTTCCTTCCTTCCTTCCTCACTACCGCCCCTTCCCCTTTTCAGGCAAGCTGGCCTTGAACTTGTGAGCCCCTACCTCAACCTCCCGGAGCGGCTGGGATGCCAGGCCGCACCCGGCCCAGCGCCAACCCACCCCCTCGCGTCTGCGAGCCGTGCCAGGAGCTTCCGGTCCTCCGCGAGCGCACACCGAGGACGGCTCCGCAGCCCTGGGTTGCCATGGTAACGGCGGGCGGGACGCCGGCTTCCCCTTCGCGGACCTGCCGACCATTTCGGACCGAGCTTCGTCTCTCTTGCTACGTGTGCCCCTTAAGGAGACCCTAAAAAGCCTTCGCCTGTTTGTAAAGGAGCATGAGAATGAGCTGTCTTCGGGGCTCTGCTCGCCACCCCAGCGGCAGCGTGGGGCTTCGGGGTGATGCAGATCCCCAGAAGCCTCCTGGTCGCAAGTTCTCAAATCTGGGCTCCACGGGTTCCAAGGTCCCACAAGCACCCGCGTTTTCCTTCTCGTCGCCATCGAAGGGGTCCGGACGGTCACTTAGGCCAGGCGCGATCTTCAGGCTCTGGTCAGGGTGCGGGGCCCCTGGGGGGATTTACGAAGGCCGTGGTGTCCCGCTGGGGGACTCTGGGGGGTCGACAGAAGCAGTCCCCGGCCCTGCCGCCCACTCTGCACCCGCCAGCCATGAGGAGAGCACAGACCCGCTGCTCGGCAAGGGGGGACGGGATCTCAGTGCGGAAAGCTGCGGCGGGACCAAAAGCCACCCCGCGTGTCTGAAACCTGGTGCTCTTGCGTTCTCAGCAGAAATACTGAGATTTCCATTTTTTTAAAACACAACTGAACATCGTTTATTTGCATTCTACCTTTGCACATCAGGAGCGGAAGTGGCGCACATCAGGAGTCTCCCTACCCAAGGCCACCGCGCCTGTTGGCGGCCAGTTAGGATCCTGGCCACAGAGCAGGAAGTGAGCGCGGCTGGCTTTTCCAGGTCCACGGTATTATGGCCACGCCCCTCAGTCACCTGAGCCCCGCCTCCTGTCGGAACATTAGGTTCTCAGGAGCACACCCCCCTGCGCATGTGCACAGGAACCCAGGCTGGGCTCCTTGTGAGTCTAATGCCCGATGAATGATCTGGGGCGGGCGGAGTGAGGAGGCTGTGATGCTCCTGTCGCCATTTCACCCAGTCCTTGGAAAAACTGTCTTCCACAAAACCAGTCCGTGGTGCTAGAGAAAGCTGGGACCGCTGCCATACATGGCCTGTAGGATTCCACACGACACGTGTTGCATATATGTGCACGCACACGAGGCTGGACCGGAGCCCCTGGGCTCCTGCTGGATGCAGCTAAGCAGAGCCCGGGTAGACGGCCCTTGGACCGGGACGGAAAGAGGCCGGGACACTTGGTTAGCTGAAGAAGCGGGGGGCATTTCCCAGGAGTCAAGAACTGAGCCTGAGGACCGCGGGGCCAGAGGGCAGGTGGTGGCAATAGTGCTGAGACCCTGAGTCCACCCGGGTTGGGCTTGTCCTCGCAAGCTGCTTCCTGAGCCGATGCCTGTTTCCCAGCATCCCTGGCAGCTCTGTGTGACCATAGCCACCCAGGAGTCTCATCACAGATCCTGTGAGATACATGAGGCGGGTACCTCTTTCAGACAAGGGTGCTAAGAGGTGGGGGCCCACCGTTGCCCCTCTTTCCTATGCAAGGCCTCCTCCATACTTGCAGATGGATCCCCAGGCCTTCACATGGAGCTATATCCTAGTCCCTTTTTTAATTTAATTTTTTTAATTTTGAGATACAGTATTGGTAATTTTCTCAGATGATTAAGCTGTGCTGGAACTTGTCAACCCTCCTGTCTCAGCCTCCCAGATCTCCTGTTTTTCATTTCACATGCCTTCAATTTCTTTAGAGACAGCTGGCTTTAGGACACAAATCAGTGAATTGACCCAGGCAAGGCAATCAGCTCCTAACAGCCTGAGTTCCTTCCTTCCTTCCTTCCTTCCTTCCTTCCTTCCTTCCTTCCTTCCTTCTTTCCTTCCTTCCCGCCTTCCTTCCTTTCCTTCTTGTTCTCTTATTTCTTCTTTCTTTTCTTTTTCTTTCTTTCTTTTTTTTGGTGTGATATTAAGAATGGAGTCCAGAGCCTTCATGCCCAGCTACATCCCCAGCTCTTTTTTATTATTGATTTTGAGACACGGTCTCCCTAAGCCACCGTGTTGTCCAGGCTGGGCTCGAACTTGATGATCCTCCTGCCTCAGCATCCTAGAGTGCTGGGGTGACAGGCCTGTGCCACCACCCTGGCTCTTTTCAGAGACACTTCCTGTATCTCCAGACAACATTGTACTTGGCCACAAGGTGGGAAGGAGGGGGGGGGGGGAGGGAGAGGGAGCTCTGCTCTTTCTCTCAAGTACATAAAGAACTCCGGAGAGAGACAGTCTTGTGTGGCCAAAGCCAAGGCCAGTGGATGGAGGAGCCAGGCCTGAGGGCACAGCAGGCAAAGTGTCCTCAGGGAGGCCAGAGCTGGCTCTAGAGGCATGTGGGAGAAGACAGCACGGATGCTCTTCAAAAGAAACCACAGTGCGGTCGCTGGCGCCCAAGGACCCTCGAGAAATTCTGAGTAAGGACAGCGGTGCGGACAGGGGCGGGCTCAGCACTGGGGCAGGCCCTTCAGGGGTGCCCGCTGTCTGGCCCTGCTGTGCAGCCTCCACGCGCAGACTGTGATGGCGGCCACGTTTGAGGTGGACATGCTTAGAGCTTTCTGCTTTTGTTTTCAGTGGCTGGTCCCGGGATGCAGAATTAGTAAAGCGTGTGTGTGCGTGCACACACACACACACACACACACACACACACACACACACACACGAGACAAAAGGTGATCCTAGAATAATAGATGATTTCGATCTGAGGTCTTGTCAACACGCTGTAGTCACTGGGCTTTTTAGCCGGGCCTGGTGAAGCACGTCTGTCATCCCAGCACTCTGGGAGGCTGAGGCAGGAGGATCGCCAACTTCAAGCCCAGCCTGGGCAACTCAGCAATTCAGTAAGACCCTGTCTTAAAAATATCAAAAGTGGACTGGGGATGTAGCTCCCCACGCAGGGCCTGATGAGTTTCATCCTCAGTTCCACGAAAAAGAAAGGTAATCAGTGTTTCATCAAATATTTTAGAGTTAATTAAGTAAAACCATCTAAATTGGTGTGGAAGATCCCAGCCTGTGATCTCTCCCGACGGCAGAGAACCCACCTTGGGCTCCCCAGATTCCAATCCGCTGTGTGACTCAACACATCTCAGATTCATGTCAGAAGAAAGAATTATGCCATCAGAAAATTCTAAATAGAGGATGGATAGAAAGCGCTGCGGGGCCCCTGTTCTCGTCCACCACTGCCATGAACCTGCTGCTGGAAGACAAAGACAGCGTGTCTCCCATAAATGGAGAACCTGGCAAAAAGAACCAAGGAGGGAGGAAGGGAGAGCGTGGCCAGCCCGCCAGGCATGGCAGGCCATCTCCAGCCAGGGGTAGAAATCTCCAGCGCACACATGCGGTTCCTCCCCGCGGGCCGCCCGACGCAGGCCCCTGCGTACACATTTAATGGAAGGTGAGTAAAAGTAAGGGAGGATGTTCAGATTCTCAGAACGGTGATTTCATTTTGTTTTCCTTTTTCCAGTACCGGTGATGGAACCCAGGGCCTTCCCACCGAGCTCCATCCTCAGCCCTTTTGTTTTTTTCTTTTGTTAAGAGACAGGATCTTTCTCAGTATAAAGTTGCACAGGCTGGGCTGGAACTTTCAATCCATGTCTCGGCCTTCCAGAGAGTGGGATGACGGTGTGTGCCACCATGCCTGTCTGGGATGAAGAAAAATCCCTTTATCCATTTCCTAAATGCTTGAATTTCTCTCTCTCTCTCTCTCCCAAAGAAGGGTTTGTGTTCTGTGAAATGCTGCTCATGGGAAATTCTCAGAAAGCCTTTGGAGGAAGAAGAGGCAATTTTCTCTGAACTTGGGGACATTGATTTCCCTTAGAAATTCCACCCTTACAAATCAGTTTTCTTGACAAGGGCTTCTTTTGTCAACTCCTCTTATCCAATCTGACTTTTTAGATGTTCAGAACACTCTAAAATTTTTCTTCTTTTTATTTTTTTGGGGGGCAGGATGGGGACAGGGACTTGCTTTAAAGTGCAGGTTGGTCCTGACCTCACTATGTAGCCCAGGCTGGACTCAAATTCACGGCAATTTGCCTGCCTCAGTCTCCTGAGTGCTGGGACAGGGGAGCATCATCACAAACTGGCTAACTCTTATGTGGGTTTGAGCTTAGGCCATGTGCTCGCCAGGCGAGCATTCTAACCCCTGGGCTATGTGACCAGTACCTAAAATGTCTATTTTTTTTTTTTTTTGGTGGTTCAGAAATAAGTGGGTTATAAGTGAAATGCAAAATAAAATGTGTGTGTGTGTGTGTGTGTGTGTGTGTGTGTGTGTGTGTGCGTGTGTGTGTGTGTGCACGCACACACATGTTGGGGCTGGTTATTGGAAGGTAATAGGAGGTACTTTGGTCATGCTATGTCGTGCATGCAAATGCAGACTGTAGAAACTTAACCAGTATAAATAAAGCTTCCATGTCTGACAGGTCTCAAGTTAGGCCTTCAAGATAAATATCGAAGCTAAGCATGGCAGAACAGGCCTATCAGCTCGGCACTTTGGGAGAATGAGGCAGGATGATTATAAATCTGAGGGGGGAACTTAGCAGCTTGGCAAGACCCTGTCTCAAAAATTTCAAAAATAGGGGCTGAGGATGTAGCTCAGTGTGAAACCCCTTGGCTTGATCCCCAGGGCACACACACACAGACACACACACACAGCAAAATAAATACCTCCAGGCACACGAACACAGCCGCAAGGAGGCTTTCGTCCTGGCCTGTGGTTCTGTGTGCGGTGCTTCCAGGCCATTGCTCGGCCCCTCTCTGTGATGCTGCTTGCTGTTTGGCCACAGGGCCTCAGGAGGCGGACGACTCCTCTGTCAACACAAGATCCACACCATCTTGATCCCATCTCCCCTTCCCTTCCCTTTGAGGATTTCCAGCACCAGTTGCAGACCTTTCCAAACAGCCTGTCCATCCCTGAGGGGCACCCGTGTTGCTTCCTTCCCAGCAGCCTCAGCTGTGCTGCTCAGAGCAGCTGTGTGAGCCAAGCCGCAGACCCGTTATCCCAGCACCCTAGGAAGCTGAGGCAGGAGGATCATAAGGGCCAGCCCAGCATGGGCAACTTAGAGACTTATTGAGATCCTGTCTCAAAATCAAAACTGGGGATATAGCTCAGTGTGAAGGTCCTGGGTTCAATTCCAGTACCTTAACTAAAGACAAAACAAAAGAAAAGCCATAACACATATACACAATTTGAGGGCATAAATAAGACAAAATATATTATACACATAAAAATACCCCAAAATATGAGAAACCAGAAATGAGGAGGTGATGGGGTCAATGATTGAAATAAGCTATATGCATGTCCAAAACATAATAAAATATGTATTTGTATTTTTGAAAACCAAGCATAGTTCAGAAATGCCCATGTAGATGCAATTACACTGCCCTGGGCCTCAGCTCTTCACATCAGCAATCCCAACTTTTTTTGCACCAGGGACCAGTTTTATGGAAGGCTATTTTGCCAAGGATGGGGTGTGTGACCGTTGAAGAAATTGTGTCAACTTGAGGGAATTAGGAACCACACCTCCATTAGGATTAGGATTTGTGAGCCACCCTAGATTGGGGATCAAGAACTGGTCTGGTTAAGAGCACCCACCCAGATGTGGGAGGGCCTAACAGTATAAAAGGAAGGAAGAGGGGCCATTGTTACAGCTTCTTCCTCCGAGAAAGCTCTCCCCTCCGCAATTGTCTACAGACGCCGGCTTGCTAGACTTGCTACACATCACAGATCGTCAGCACAGATTCGCTCCAGTCTCGACTTGGGCCTGTCTGCCTGTTGCTGCTCTTCAGTCACTGATCTTTAGGCTTTGGTCTTCACCTGAGATCTACAGCAGACTCTCACCTCACTGGCTGTCCTGCAGTCCCGGACAGGAGATCTACTCCATGGCTGAGCAGCCATCTTGGACCACCTCTATCCTTGGATCTGTAAGCCTTCCTGATAGACCCTTTTGTGATAAAATCTGTACATTCTGTCTTTCAAAAGAACCCAAACCAATACAGAGTGTCACTGCCATCTTGGCATCAGCTTCTCCTCAGGTCACGTAGCACTAGACTCTCCCAAGGAGCGCACGACCTAGATCCGCCAGGTGCCGTTTGCAGCTGGGCATACTCCTCTGAGAAGCTAGTGCCGGGACTGATCGGACAGGAGGTAGAGCTCAGGCAGTTGTGTGAGGGGTGGGGAGTGGTGGGAAACACAGATGAAGCCCCCCTCACTCTCCCCACCCTTACTTCCTGCTGTGTGGCATGGTTCCTAACAGACACAGGCCAGCACGGTGGGGACAGGTGGGCTACCCTGCCCACAAAGCATCTGAGATGCAGAGTTGGAGGAGACCAAGACAGCCTATGTCTAAAGCTCCTGAGGCCTCGCGTCCACCCTAATGGCCGGTACACGCCGCTGGCACCTGTGCTGTTTCCTCCTCTGTCCACACTCGGGAGTACAGACGGTGCCCTGCACAACCCCAGGGCCAGCTGACACACGGAGCTCCCACCTCAGGACAGAACACCAGGCAGCTTAAAATAGCTGAGGATTGTTTTTTGTCCAGTATGAGGGGAAATAAAGCTATAAATAACTACAGGGCCCACACTGAGGGTACAGGCTCATCATCCCAGCACTCTGGGCGGCTGAGGCAGGAGGACCACAACTTTAAGCCAGCCAGGAACCGCACACACACACGCACACACACACACCATGTGGGGAAGATCATGTGATATACTGTCCTCATCACCATCACTGCATGGAAAAGGCTCGAGATCTGAGGCCCAGAGGAAGAGTAGCTGGTACAGTTTAGGGAAACCAAGGCCTGCAGCCTCTGAGAGTCGCAGCTCAGCTCAGCATGGGTCCTGTCCCCCCAGGCCACCCCTTCTTGACACCCCCTCTACCCACCCCTGCCTGTGGCATGGCCATGCCCCTTGCCACTTCTCTGCCCACCCTCTCACTCGCACTGCTGGCTCAGGCACCAGGCTTTGTCTGACATCGTAGGACAAGTAAGGAAGCAGAGGTCTCTGAGATTGGGAGGCTGCCCGGGAAAACCAGCTTGGCTGCAGGGCTGGGAGTGAGCCAGGCTCTTCACATTGAGGGGTTGCCCCCACAACACCCCCTCTGTTTGGCTTTGGTTTTGAGGCAGGATCTTACTAAGTCACTGAAGTGGCCAGGCTGGGCTCCAGTTTTCGGTCTTCCTGCCTCAGCTTCCCAAACTGCTGGAACGATGGGTCTGAGCCACCAAGCCCAGCCTCTTTCTTACTTTTTGAGACAGAGAGAGGTTTCTAAACAACTGCCCAACTCTCGGAGGATTCTCAACGACATGGAGCACATTGTCACGAAGTACTCGAAGTTGAATTATCCACAGTATAAAATTTAACTTCTTCCCTAAAAATGTGAATATAGTTGGGCGCACACCTGCAATCCCAGAACTTTAAGAGGCTGAACAGTAGGTTTGCCAACTTTGAGCCCAGCTTGGGCAACTTAATGATTCAGTGAGACCATCTTTAAAAAAAATATATAAGGTTTGGAATGTAACTCAGGGGGAAGGCCTCAGATTCAATCCCCCCTCTAACACACCCCAAAACAAAAACACCAAGTACCGAATATCTCCACATGCTTCTCAAATGGGCGTTGCCCACCAGGGACGTAACACAGTGTTCTTTAACATCCGAGCTGGCTGGGGTTATTCAGTTAGATGATGGTTACTTTTATTATTCAATTAGTGGGATAGAGCCAGTGTCTTCTTTTATGTTGTTTGGAAAGTAAATAGAACAAGCCCCAAAGAGAGCCCTGGGCTGTAGACAGGGCAGCTCAAGTTATCTTTGCTTCCTTCTTCTTCTTCTCTTTTCTCACTTCTCTCTCCTCTGTTCCCTCCTTCCCTCCCCTCCCCTCCGCTCTGCTCCCCTCTCCTCTGTTCTTCTCTCTCTCAGTTACTTTCTTCTCTCTCCTCTTTTCTTTCCTCCCCTTTTTCCTTTACCTCCCCCTCTTCTCCTCCCTCCCTTCCCCTTTTCTTCTTTTTCATCTTGGGGACTGAAACCAAGTCGCTCTGCCACAGAGCAACATCTCCAATTTGTGTGTGTGTGTGTGTGTGTGTGTGTGTGTGTGTGTGTGTGTGTGTGTAAATTTATCTTGAAACAAGTTTTTGCTAAGTTGTGCAGGCTGGACCCAAACTTGGGATCGTTCTGCCTCAGTTTCCCTCAGTGGTGGGATGATGGGCAGTCACCAGCTCACTTTCTACATTTGCAGCCTCTTTTTTGATGGGTTCTCACCTCGACGTCACACCTTCCAGGTATTTCCATGGTGTGACCAAGACCCTTGAAGACCAGGACTGAGTCCACTTGCATTTGGGTGGGCCCCACTGTCTCACACAGGAGTACCAGCAAGTATGTGTAGAAGAAGTCAGTAAATCAACTCTTCACCAAAACGGCTACTTTCCTTCTCAAAAGCCCAAGTTTGCCTTACTGTCTCGTGAAGCAAAGTCCCTATGGCTCCTGAGCCAGGTTTCTCTTCCTGGGACCTGAGGTCACCTGCACATCTGGGCAGCCACCTCCCATTACTGACCCTGGAAGTCACCTGTCTATAACATAATGAGTCCTGAGGTGAGTTCGGGCTCTTCTCTGCTGCCTCCCAGCATGACTGCATCAGCTCTGCCTGTTCCTGCTCATGATCCCATCAATAATAAATACTAATATTTATGCAGTCTTCTGGAAGGCACAAAAATTCTTACAAAGAGACAGAGCTTATAGAATCACAGTCTTTGTCAAAATCTGTGGACTTATTATTATCAGAGATTGGAGGGGGAGAATGGAATTTTTTTTTTACCTTGAGCCTATTTTGCCACTTCTCACACGAATGATGGCTGCCCCGTGTGTCTACCAGAGCTGCCAAATTAGCATTGGTTCCCGCTCTGCTTCCTGACCACCATGAATGGGGCATCTTCAAAGGCTCCACCCATGATGTTCCTGCCTCGGAGTCAGCCCACCATGGACTGAACCCACAGAAACCACAAACTGAATTAACTACTCCTCAGGCTGTAGATGTCATATATTTTGTTCCAGCAACAGAAAAGTGACTAACACAAGAGGCTAGTGATCAAGAGGCCAAGAGTGGGCACGATTCCCTGGATCTGAATTTGTTCTGACTTTTACGAGCAGAAAAGCTCTTGAAGTTACAGCATCACAAAATTATACCACTGATGCCACGTTTGCAAAGTCAAGAAAGTAATTCATTTTCAGAGTCATATGTCTGAGTCCTCAGTATTGAAGATAATTCTAGCAACGCAATCTTTAAGAGTCACAGTGAGCTGAGTGTGGCATTGCAGGCCTGTAGTCCCTGCCTTCTTGGTGGCTGAGGCCAATGGATTGCAACTTTGGGCTCAGCCTGGGCAATGTAGTGACACAGAAAGATCCTCTCCAAAATAAGAAATAAAAAGTCCTGGAGGGTGTAGCTCCATGAGCTGTCCTTGGATTTCATCCTCTGTACAGAAAAAACAAAAGTCACAGTTAACAGGAGTGCATGTGCCTCATGACAAAAACCCTGAACGTTCACACTTCCAGCTCTAACAGGAGAGTCCCAGGTGCCCTCACTCAGCAGGAACCTGTAAGGTCAGTGGCCAGGAAAGGCGTTCCTGGGGAAAAATCCTCTGAAAATAAGGCACCTTCACGGGAAGATACATTTGATTATCCAGGGAGGAAATGAAGGCATTCTGATCCTCCAGCTCTGGGCCACCATGGAATGTCCCCAGGAGATGGTGGCCTCCACCTGTCGCTGCATACATACATTGAGGACTCATCTGTCCCTTATCCATCTCCTCCTCCTGGCCTCCTCCTCCTCCCTGAGTTGACCGTAGCTGCCCAATTCCATCAGCGTGTGGAGTACACTGGGGCTTACTTGGTGATGGCTCAGATGGGACCCATCCTCGGGCCCCTCGGCCCTCTGGGGTGCTCATCCTGACTCAGCAGGTGTGGCCTTTGCAGGAAGGCGCCCCCGATGCCAGTCTGTCACAGGGGCACAGCAGAAAGCATCTGAGAGCAAGAGCTCTGTTCCCACAAGTCCCCAGAGGGCGTGTGAGACATGAGGCAAGATGTTGATTACTACAAGAAATCAGTTCCCATACTTTTTAAATCTATGTCTATATATGTGACTAAAGAGAAGAGAGGCAAGCATTTTAAAGACAAGCTGCGGTGCAGGTTTGTCTCTTCCAGAAAAGCGTTCAGTAGTTATTTATGTAAGTCGTCTTAGGTGCAAAATTTAACTGAAGTGGTGACACGTACAGGGTTTGGCAAGATCTCAACCATGATGCTCTGCAGATTCGGAACGAGAGGGCTTATGTTACGACTCCCGGTTCCTGGCACAGTCTGCTGCATCTCACACCGCCCCTAGATCCAGTGGTGGTGGAACAGAAGGTATTTGGGGGTTGAACAGCCACACCCACTTCAGGCAGGGTCTGCCATATTGATTTTCTGGGACCAGAGTATCTATTCTAACTTCTGCCTACAGCTGGCAGTCAGCCATGGCTACTGTAAAGAGGCCTGTCTGCCTCTGCCTCCTTCCCTGTGTGGCAGTCATGCCTGAGGAGCACGAGTGACAAACACGAGGGAAACGTGGGCTGCCAGCCTTCTAAAACCTGGTTCCCCAAACTGGCAAGCATCACTTCTGCTATATGGTACTACCTGAGAAGTTTCCAAGCTTTCCAAGATGCAAGGGGAAGGGGCAGCAGCTTCCCAGGTCTTGAGGGAAGGGATCTGGCAGTGGCCTACCATAATGACAGCATGCTCCCGCCATGCTGCAGCCTCGTTACATTACACCCGTCCTCAGTAAGTTTGCGTGGGATTTGGATTCTGGCCCCCGTGACTACCTCTAACTGTTTTTCAGGCTTTAGGGGTTAAACTGAAAAGCCACGTCTTGGAGTTTGGTATCGGCTTGGAAATAGAAATCTGAAAGCCTCGCAGGAGGAGGCGACGTGACCGAGGCCTAGCAGGAGTGACTAACACTGTCACCGGGACCAGTGTTGAGATGCCTTCTCTGTTTTTCTGTTTGTTATGGGAAGCTCACCACCTGAAGTGGAGTCCTCGTCTGAACGCACAGTTCAGGCCAGTGCTGGGTGCCAGATGGTCATGTGAGCACGGATTTCACCATTTTTGCTGAACAATTTAGAATTTGATAAAACTTTTAAAAAACAGAATCTATAGAAAAGGAAAGATAAGCCAAGTAATTGCAAACAGGATGTTGTAATCTTCTTAAGATAAACAAACAACAGCAGCAAACTCCGTCTTCCAGCGTCAAGACCTGCACAGTGTTCAGCTTTGATCAAGTCAGAGGAGATGAGAATTTAAGCTACTGGAAGTCAATTAGTGGACTGATTAAGCAAGAAATATAAGTTATCTGTTTTAATCTGCTTAATTACTGAAATAAGCTTTTCTTTTAAAATGACTCCATTAGTCCAAAGAACAAAATCAATGCATATTCAATTAATATTAATTATACCACAGTTACAAACTTGAGACAGGTTGAGCACAGTTCAATATTGCGAGTTTCTTATTGGTAAATTGAAAGTTCATTTGCGGAGAGAGAGGAGGATGCTCTGGGCCACCTTGAGGAGGAGCACGTGGGCTCAAATCTAAGTGTCAAAGCCATTTCTCACCTGTGGGGTATGTGTAAGAGTCTGTAGGGCACAAGGCTGGGGGAGAAGGAAAATGGTTTTATTTCTTCCGCTTCTAAGACAAAAACTTAAGAAGACCACGTGATGAACTCGTAAGGTTTCTGGACCTCAGATGACTTGGGCTGATCAGCACTGCAGTGACTTTGGCAAAATCACACCTTAGTGACTAAAAGTAGTGAGCAAAAAGAGGGAGAAAATTTTCTTTGAAGGAATGTGCAAAGCCTTGGAGAGGCCCATGGCCCCATCCCCAGTAAGGCAGGAAGGAGACCACACACTGCACTGCGTACTCATGTCCCCAAGGGGAGGAGAGGCGGGAGAATGGGAGGGGGCTGTGGCCCAACCGTTCCCAGCTTCCTCAGAGCACTTCTGTGCCCTCAGCCTGGAGCTGTTGTTGTAATTCCACCTTCCTAGTTTACAGGCAGAAAACAATGAAAATCACATACATTCATATGTTAATACTGTGCATCTCAGTGCCCACCACCCTGTGTCTGTGTTCTCCGGCATACTACCTTATAGGTTTTCTGTCCCCCCAATTTAGCAGAGTGTAGTGGCACAGGCCTGTCATTCCAGCACTCTGGCAGGCTGAGGCAGGAGGATCCCAAGCTTGAGCTAAGTCCCTGGGCAATTTAGCAATTTATCAAGACCCTGTCTCAAAATCAAAAGTAAAAAGTTTGACTGGGGGTGTAGCTCAGCGGGAAGACGCTGGGTTGGATCCTCAGTATCACACACACACACACACACACACACACACACACACACACGCACACATAGATCCAGGACACATTAGTTTTCTTCCTCACATTCATTCAAACTAATGCTAAAAATTCACTGTGATTATGTGTGTGTGTGTGTGTGTGTGTGTGTGTGGTTCAGTTTTTCAGGCTCTTAACCAACAAGGTTTTGTATAAAGCTGTATTTTCCCCAGCCCCTGAGGTGGACTCTAATTGGTTCAGTCAGAAAAATACATACATTTCCCTTTGTGGGCTCGGAGCCAACAGCATACAAGAGGCTATTGTTGGGTCTCTGAGACATGCAGGTCCTGTGCCTGTGTCACGTGAACTTGGGTGCAAGGCTGTGCTGAGAGACGAGGCTGCCATCTTGTCTGCACATGGGATCTGACAGTGACGCCAACCCTCATGGCCAGAAAGAGGCATCCAAGGAGGTGGAGAAAACCAGCAGCTGATAAGATCAACCCAATCCTGCCCCGAATCCAGACCCATGTTTGGTATCAGTGTTTCAAAACCATTTCTTGATTCTTTAAGCCAGAGCCTGCCAACCTGTTAGGCACCAGGGACTGGTTTTATGAACAATGGTTTTTCTATGGATGGTGTCTCAGTCGCTTGTTCATTGCTGTGACTCAATACCTGACATCCACAAACTTAGGGGAAGAAAGAAAGTTTATTTTCACTCAGTTCCAGAAGGTCACAGTCCATTTGGGGGCAGCCGGCAGCAGTGGAAGCACATGGCAGAGGCAGAGGTGGAGGCAGTTTCTCATGACATCACAAACAGGAAACCACGTCAAGGAAAGTTGAGACTAGTTCTCCAAGGAAGGCAGGAAGCAGCTTATGTATACTTCCAGGTCTCCTCCCAGTGATCAGCCCCTCCTGGATCCAGGTGTGGAAGGTGTGGAAACCCCCACTACATGCCTGTAATCCAGTTTACATGCTTGTAATCTCCCCCTCCAGACTAGGCCCCCATCTCCCAACAGCACATGGTTCCATAGACAATCCATAATATTTAAATACATGAGACTTTTGGGGAACACTCCAGATCCTCACCACAGTAGATGGGAAGGGCTGGATTCAGGATGATTTGAGAACGTTGGGGCTGGAAGAATAGCTCAGTGGCTAAAGCACCTGCCTGGCGATACCACAGCACCACATTAACTAGGCTTGGTGGAGCACACCTGTAATCCCACCACTTGGTAAGCTGAGGCAGGAGGATTGCTGTGATTTCAGATCAGCCTGGGCCGCACGGTGAGTTTAGGACCAGCCTGGACTACAAGGTGAGACTTTGTCTCAAACAACCAAAAGGGCGTTCCATTCACTGGGTGCTTTACTTCATAGCTTGTGAGTGATGGGGAGCAGCTGTGGGTACAGACGGGGCTTCCGTGCTGGCCAGTGCTGACCTCGTGCTGCTTGACTCAGTTTCTAGCAGGTGATAGGTGGATGCTGGTTCCAGGACTGGGGAGTCCTGTTTTGACCCACTTTGATTTGTGTTTTGGGACATTCGCCATTACAGCGATGTTAACTGAAATGCCCTGTTGCCCCTGGAGGACAGAAGAGGACACTTGCCCACCACATCCTCAACGGGATTGATTCGTTGGTAGCGCAAGTAGACAGCTGGCTCCTCTGCGTCTCCTCACCTTGAGGCACAGTGCCGGCCATGTACTGCTGCCCAGCCAACATTCCTTCAACCAACTAACGTGTTTACTGCTTTGCCTCAGTCAGCTTCAGATCGGTTTTCCTCTCAGAGTTTACAAGCTTCAAATCCTACGGCCTAAGAACCGGACCATGTTCAAGGATTAAAATGGATAAAAGGCAACAGATGGACACTGCCTCAGCAACTCTCCCAAAGGTGAGCAAAGCAGGACGCTGATAGCCAGTGAGCCATCCAAGGCAAACCAACCACAGGTGACCAGCCAAGAGTTTGCTCAGAAATGCCATTGGCTTTTTTTTTTTTTAAATAAACACCTTTATTATGGACTTATATTATTCTGGTCCTTATGTGGACACTAGAGAGCTTTGAAGAGTGGAATATGAGCACCGTATTGATCAAAAGGGGACCATTAAGGGGTTTCTGGAAGAGAAGTAGCGATTCCCTCAGGGACTTCTAGAGCCTTGTGAAAATGCTACTGCTGGCTTCCTGAGAGAGTTTGCTTTCTCCCAGGATACCCACTCACAGAGTGACTGATTTCAGCCACTCAGACTTGCTTCCAGCCGCAGGGTCCCCTTGCCTCTCAGCTGTGTGCTGAGCCCTCCCTTGTATCCACCTCAGGTGAAGATCTCCTGTGGGTCCCTCACGGTCAGCATCAATGGACCGGGGCCAGCACTCTGGGCTCCAGTTGCCAGGCAAATCTATATAGATGGAATCCACCATCACCACCCCTCTATTTATTTGTTTGATCATAATTTTCACAATGACCGGTCTTTCCCACTGGGAAGGATGGACCACAGTAGACCAGTGACATTCAGTTGTTACCTTGTAACAAATGTTCCTGGTAAGGCCTATAAAGGTATGATCAAAACATACAAAGAAAGTGTACATTTAAGAAGTTGACTGTGGCACCGCTAGGGCACAGCTTAGTGGTTACAGCCCTCACCTCACATGTGCAGCGCACTGGGGTAGACCACATAAAAGTTAGCCAGACATGATGGCGCACACCTGTCATCCCAGCACTTGGGGAGGCAGAGGCAGGAGGATTGCCTTGAGTTCAAGCCCAGCCTGGGTTACTTAGAGTTCAGGACCAGCCTGGTCTACACAGTGAGACCCTGTCTCCAAACAAACACAAACAAACAAAGTTGACTATAATAAAAGACACAATCTTCCCCTCACTTTGAACACACATGCTGCTGTGTTACTGCTACTTTCTAGAGCAGTTCTGGAAATCCTCTTTCCCCAGTGTCTTTAGTTTTTTAATGTTGGAGATTGAACCTTGCGCGTACTAAACAACACTTGGCTCACTGAGCTGTATCTCAACCCCCATATTTCTAATGATATTTAAAAATCAGCTCATTTTGTATGCTAAATCAGAAGACCCTCCCCCCAACTCCTGCGCGATGGACCAGTACTGGTCAGTGGCTTGATAAGGACTGGCCACAGTGACAGATGAGTGGCGGGCAAGAACTGAGTAAGGCGTGAAGCTCCGCCTCCTGTCCGTATGCTCCTATCAGGTTCTAATACCCTTTCTGACTGACAGCAGGTGGAGCTTCACTTCCCGTCTCCCTCCTGCCTCTTTGGCCCTCGCAAATCTAACCCTCAACAACCTACTGGAGCTCGAGTACTCCTGTCCCAACTAAACTGGTCCCCTGAGTGGGATAGATGACTTTAGTCTCATTTTAAGCAATAACACCAATTAAATTCTGACTTAAAAACACTAGTTTTATGTGTTCTAATCATACATTTTTTTCTCCTAAAGTCCGTGTATGACCACCTAAAAATATGTGATATGTCAAATATAAGCACACTAACAATAAAAGTTTGAACCAAACTTTCCCAGTGTAGATGGGTCACATATAGTAGACTGAGAATATTAAAAGAAATAAAAAAGTACCCTAAGACCTCATGGAAAAAAGTTTTAATTGTAATCTTTCCCTTGCAATCTCCTAGTTGGACATCACTGCAAAAATTATTAAACATCCCTGAACCTCAGTCTCCCTACATATAGAACTAAAAAGAAAATGTTTGGTGAGTAGACGCTGGGGATTGAACCCAGAGCTTCTGCACTGAGCCCCATCTCAGCTCTTTTTAAATTTTTACAAATTTGAAGACAGAGTAGTGTTAAGTCTCCTAGACTAACTGAACTGGAACTTCAGATCTCCTGCCTCAGCCTCCTGAATGTCGGGATGACAGTATTCCCCACAGTTGCTCAGGCTAGAACCACAGTTTAAGCAGCAACCTGGCTCCAAGGATATTTCTGAGCACTAAATAACCCCAAGTAGAGGGTGTCCACATTGAGGGCAGTGGGAGATGATATGAAGAAGGAATTTAATCCTGAGCGGCACAAAAAGCTCTCATCCACTGTCATGATGCTTTTTTCTTTTTTTTTTTGACAAGCCATCAACAAAAGCGAACATTCCTAACTCTCAGTCTAGTGACCTTGGCACACAGAGGTAAATCAGCCAACTAGCCACGTGGTGCAGTTCACTACTGTTGCGTGTCTGTCTGAATGCTCTGGGCTTCTCCAGGCTCTGCCTTGGTGACTGCGCTCCCAGGGCAGCACAGGCCCTGCTCCTGGGTGAAAGAGTGTCTGTACCTTTCTGTGTGGTGACCGCTGGCCTTTCATTCTCTTCTGACGTGGCTACTTTGATGTCATTTCTCTCCTCAGCCGAAGGTAGGCTTTATCCCTGGTGTTTCGTCTTCTATCAAACATATGGTTCTGTTTAAATGTGTCCCTGTTTGCAGATCACAGTTGACGTTTTTGGCACTCCGACGAGTGTCTTGCAATTACACTTTGCTAAGAGAGGAGAGTTGGGCTTAATAGCAGAATGCATGAGATTAAAAAAAAAAAAAGAAAAGGAAAAAGTTGAAGTCAAATTTATTGGCTGCTGAGGGGCCTGCAGAATGGGAACGTCTGGTCTGGGGGAACTCAATGGATTTCTGTTCTCGGCTCCTGCCTGCTCACAGGCACCCCTGTCCCGTTCCCCAGAACTCACAGCCATTAACAGAACAGCATCTGAGAGTCGTACAAGCATTTTGTGTTAATCTACCCCAGATGGAGTAGGAATTAGACAGACAGCAAACTCAGCCGCAGCCTGGGGCAAGTGCGGACGTGTAATGGGGGGCCTTTGGGGAGACTTTGGTAGCAAAGAAGGGGGAGGAAACCAACAGGGAAACAGAGTATGAAAACACAAAAGGCCACACTAAGCTGGAAAAGAAGTGGGTTTGTAAAGGGGCCAGACTAGAATGGCTACTGGGAGCCTCAGGAGTTAATTGTCTCAGGTGGGGAGGTCTTTCCCGCCTCTGTGTCCCTGAGACACAGGCTGATTCCCTTCCTGTGTCTAACTGCAGAAATTAGACCCAGAAAGAGCGTTGACTCAACGCAATTCAACAGTGACCCGGCCTCAGCCCCTGGATGCTCTGAAGTTAATGAAACACAGGGTTCTGCACAAGCTACAGAAAGGCAGAGGGAAGACTCTTTGTCATTTAAACAAAGCTATTTTTATCTTTTGCTCACTGAGCTTTGAGCAAAGGGTAGAGATGTGGAGGACTCGGGTGGTTAGCCCTAGACCCAAAGGAAAGGAGGCTCTGGAGAATTTACTTACAATTTGCAACAGTGGAGACTGGAAGCAGAGCTCAGACCACAACCACGATGGAAACAAAGGGGAGGTGCGTGTCCATCTGAGCTGCCCTTGAGGGCAGGCTGAGCTCCCAGTAGGGTGCGCTTAGAAGTTGATACCAAAGCACCACATCAATGGCTAAAGTCTAAATGTCCCCCGAAGTCCCTTAGGTGTGGAAGCTGATTGCATCATGGGGAGCTGCGCTTGTCAGTCAGTGGATCCATTCATGGGCGGGTTCACGGCTGACTGTGCTGTGAGCAGGCGGAGCCTGGTGGGAGGTGGGTCACTGGGGGTGTGGCCTGAAGGGTGTGCTCTCGTCCCTGGCTCCTCCTTCCTATCTCTGCTTCCTGGCTGCTACGGGGTGAGCAGCCATCCTGCTGCTTCCCTGCCATATACGCCAGCTATTGCTGTTTCTGCCTTTCCCAGGGCTTGGTGGGGACTTGGCACAACCAGGACTGGGCTGTGTCTGTCAGACTCTTCTGGCCTCTCTACACAAGGAAGCGTCTTAGATGTCTTCTAAGAGCTTAGATCACTGGGCAAAAGCCAGAGGCTATGACAGTGGGTCTCCCAGCAGCCAAGGACCCATTGGGACAAGTTTAATTAACCCCTGGGAAGGTAGAGCCAGGAGCCATGAGAGCCTGAAAGGGAAGATCAAACATCTCCCCTCAAACGTCTGGGTCCCACCCCTGGAGGAATCCTCAGGCGGCCACTTGGGGTCGTGCCCACTTGTTCACTGCCGGTCGGTCTGTGTGTGTGTGTGTGTGTGTGTGTGTGTGTGTGTGTGTGTCCCTGATGACGGGATGGAGCCCAGGGTCTTCACACTGAGCTACATCCCAAGCCCAGTTTTAGTTTCGATTTTTAGGCAGGGTCTCACTAAGTTGCCCTGGATGGTCTTGAACTTGTGATTCTTCTGCTTCGGCCTCCCAAAGTGCTAGGATTTGAGGATCTTGCCACTTGGCCCTAAGCGCTCCATCTTAAACCACACAACAACAGAGGGTCCTTGGCTTCTTCTCACTCTTCTGGACGAGAAGCCAGATCCTGCAGGCAGTGTGAGGTGGTGCGAGTTTTGCCTCGGGGTCTGCTAAATTCCCCGAGGGGTCTCCTTCTCCCAAAGGACTGTGAGAAAGTGTCTCTGGAGCTGAGTCCAAGTGCTTTGGAGGAAGAATGTGTGAAGAATTACGGAAGCCGAGCAGGGCAGGCTAATTATAGTTTCTCCGGGAGGGTCCCGAGATCTATAAACAAAGAAGCGCGCTATATATAGGAGGGATTATCCCTCGCCTCACATCCGGGTCAGCGGCCGAGAGAGAGCCGGGCGTGGAGCCTGTGCGAGGAACCCGCTCTTGGACCCAGCGTATTTCATTCATGCCTTTCCGGGACTGCCTGGCATGTGTTAACCGCAGGGCTGGGTCTGGCAGCCAGCGGCCTCACTCTTAGCCTGTCATCTGGGTGGGGACATTCCTGGGTACCTAGTACTCCAAGGCACTTAAGGTTTTTATCTCAAGCTGAAAGGGAAAGGACTGATTTAGTTCAGGCTGCCCCAGGAACATCCTCCCTCCTGTGATGTGCATCCTGGCAGCCCCTCTGGCCCTGCATCCCCGCTGGGTGTCCAGCCATTTCCTGGAGGGATGATAGGAGAGATAAGCCCCAACCAAGGCAGGGCTGAGTCATGGCCTCCACCTTGCAGTGGGGCTGGGTTGGGGGGGAGAAAGGCTTGGAGTCTAGGTCTGTTTAAAATTACAGGGAGTTTCCAGGCTGCCCTGTGGGAGGATTGCAGACAGCTGTGTTCGGAAGCCAAGGCGTGACAGTAGGACGGTGTGACTCAGCGGGAACTCCTGCGGGAGAAATCGGGGACCAGGCTAAGGATAGGAATGCTGCCTGGCCTTGCGTTCTGCAAGGCGTGGGTACAGCCTGCTGGAGGACACTGGGGGTGATCAAAAATACAGAGAGTGCTGCTGCTGGGCTCCAGCCAACAGAAGGCAGGCTCGTGAAAACATGGCCATGAGTCCTCATCCACCTTCGTCACTGGGTCTGGCACCACCGTGTGACTCTTGGCTCTTCCCCAAACTCAAAATTACCATGAAGGGTCAATATTTTGAATCTATTCAGGACATGGAGGCAGCCACTAAAGACACTCCGAATTAAGTGAACACTAGAAACGTACTCTTAAATAATTATTTGATAGGAGAAGAAATCACAAGGAAATTAAGATATAGACAAATGAAATTCACTGGATGCAGATTTTTAAAAAAAGAACATTAAAAGCGAATTGCAGTTGTAACTGTGCCTCCATTAGAAAGGAGAAAGGATTTCAAATGAATAAAATAACATTTTAACATGAGAAACTAACATGAAACAACAGTCAGTAAGGAGAGGGGCTGGGGGTGTAGCACTAAGGCTACACTGCCTCACGTGCGAGAGGTGAGGCCTGGGTTGAGTGCCCGGGCATCACGTAAACATTGGCTGGGTGGGGTGGGGCACACCTGCAATCCCAGCACTCAGGATGCTGAAGCAGGAGGATTGCCTGAGTTCAAGGCCAGTTTAGGATGAGCCTGGAATGAGAACTACCACGAAAAAGAAAAGAAGTTAACAAAGAGAAAAGTAGTAAATGACTGAGGTATATGTAAATAAAATAAAATAGAGAAAATTGATGAGCAAAAATTGATTCTCTGGAAAATCATGGAAGTGACGATCCTTTTGCTAGCCTGACAGAGGAAATGAGTGTCAACTGATAACAATAAGGAAGGAAAGAGAGGGCACTGCTGTCACCCTGGAAAGAATAAATTAAAGAATGGTGAGAGGACTGATTTGTGGACAACTGCATGGGAAACTGGAAAACTTTGACAAAATGGAGAGAGAGAGAGAGAGAGAGAGAGAGAGAGAGAGAGAGAGAGATGAATCCAGTGAACTTGGAAAGCAATAGAAGCCTGAACAGGGTAGTGATGAGTAAGTGGATTCAATTGTGAAACAAACCAACTTTGCGCTCACACACACACACACATACTCATCCCTAAACATAGCCACACACATACATACACATACATGTGCCCCCCCACCCCACACGTTCATGCTCACCCACCCACACAGGCACGCACACACACACCCATACCAGGTGGCTTCCCTGGCGAATTCTTCCAAATATTTAAAGAAGAATTAACACCAGTCTCTCTTAAGTTCATCCAAGCACAAGATACAAACCAACATCACCACCACATAAAGAGAGAAAACAGGATTTTCTTTCTTTTCTCTATAACTGCTTTATCTTTTCCCCCAAGAGTTACTATTTTATGGGTACATATTTGAGATACACAGTAGTCACATTGACCCGTCATCGCCTCACACGCAAGTCCCGCCGCCCCTTCCCAGCCTCCACCTCCCCTCCCTTTCCACAAATCCGTCTCCCTGCTTCCCACCAACCGTCTTGTTTGGCACTTTTACTTATTTATGTTTTGGATTTCTCTTCTTAGAGAAACTGTGCGCCATTCAATCATCTGGGCTGGATCCACTTCGCTGAGAGCATCATGGTCTCAAGGTGTACCCATTTTCCTACAAATGACTCAAATTTATCTCTCTCTGTGGCAGAGCATACTCCATTGTGTATATACACCACGCTGTCTTTATCCACTGAGCCGCTGATAGACATTATGGCATCTTCCATGACTTGTCTATCATGAGTTGTGCTGCTATAAACATGGGAATGCATGTGTCGCTGTTATGTGGTGCTTTTAAAACTTTTGAACAGCTATCCTTAAGACGCATCACTGGGTCAAATGGACTGTCTGTTTTCAGTAGGAAGCAAGTTTCTCTAACTCCTTCTGTGACACCAGTGTTACTCTGATACCAAAAATAAACCATGACATCAAAAGAAAAGAAAAGAAAAGCACAGACCAATATCCGGTCTGACTCCAGACACAGTAATCCTCAGCAAACCGCATCCAGCCATAAATAAAAAGGATTACACACCATGACCCATTATGGGATTTGTCCCAGGATATGAGGTTGCCTTGACAGACGAAGATGGCTCACAGTGATGTCCCATAGTAACAGAAGTGACAACACCCATACGGACACCCCAGAAATGCAGAGAAGGAATGGGAGAGCTGTCACGAGGCCAGTGCTCCACAAAGTGGGGACACAGAGACCCTGCCCAGCCGCCCAGCCGCCCATCCTGCAGCTTCTACCTCTGATGTCATAGTTAACAGAGAAAAACTAGGTCCCAGGACAGGGAGCGGTGTCAACTACTTCCATGTTTAGTCAACGCCATATTGGAGGGTCTAGCCAAAGGGGTGGGGCAGGGAAAAGAGAGAAACACACTTGCCTCAGAAAAGAGTGTGTTGTAGCATTTCTATTTCAAAGATGATCTTGTAGGTAAGAAGTCTTTAAGAACACACGCAAACCTCGTAGAAAGGACAAAAATGATTGGCAAAAACAACATACAATAATCAACTTCCCTTAGCACACTACTTATTAGTGAGCCATCTGAAAAGAGTAAAGGAATCGGCTCCACTTAGAAGACTACCCAAAGGAGGAAGCGCTTAGATGCAGATGCAACAAGGTATTATAAATGCCGGTGCTGGGAACTAGAATGCTGCCAACAGAATTAATGAAGACACGGAAAGATGGACAATCCCCTCTGCTCCTGGCTCAAGACATTTAATATTATCACTATTATTCTTTTTTCTGGTGCTGGGCACCTTCCCACCCAGCTACTTTCCCAGCTTAAAATTCCTTTTTTAATTTTCGAGATAGGGTCTTGGCATGTCCTTAAATTTCCCAAGCTGGGCTGGAACTTGCAATCCTCTTCTTGCAGCCTCCCAGAAGGCTGGGCTTATCAGCCTGCACCACAGGCCTGGCAATATTTAGTATCAAAAGTATAATACTCTTAATGTTGAGATACAGATTCGATATCATCTGGGTCAAAATTCCAGCTTCTTTGTTTTTGTGTGAAAGACAAGAGGCTGAAGCAGGAAGTTTACAAGTTCATGCCCAGCCTGGACAATTTCATGATTTAGAGAGACCCTGTCTCAAAATCAAAACTAGGGACACAGCTTAGTGCAAAAGCCCTGGATTGATTTCCAGTACCACAAAAACAAAACCTAAGAAAATGGCCGGGGATGTAGGTCAGTGTGAAGGCCCTGGGGTCAACCCCCAGACTGCAGAAGTAAAAGCAAAGCAAAGAGAAGAAAAAGAAAGAAAAAAAAAGAAAAACGAAAACCACGCGAAGACCTGTGAGTTATGCTTCTTTGCAGAGGCCTTGGAGTCACAGAGAAAGGATTATTTTCACTTTTGTCTTCATCTTTATTATTGTAAGAAATGAATATCCCTCCTCCTTTATCTGGGAATGCCTGGAGGGTCTCGACCTGACCCGAACCATGAACCCCAAATTCAACCGGACCACGTTCATTTGCAAACCCTCCACGGAAACTGAAACCGCTGGGTAATTAGAGCTTAAATGTATCCTGAGACAATATCTTCCACAAATTCTGGCTGGTGTGTTTCGAGAGGTAATTAAAGTATGGAAAACTGTCCCTGACCCTCCGGTCATCAGGACTTTATGTGTAACAGGAGTCGAAATACATGCGGCGTGACCAAAATAATTAAAGAAGAGAAAAACCAACCCCAGACCCTAAGACGAGGGAGCTATCAACTTTCAGAGTGTGTAGGGGGAGTGGATGTGGCGGGAGAACGGGAGGGCAGGGCCAGAGCCGGCACCAGCCTGGAAGGGAGGGAGGGAGATAAACCTGGCACGGAATAGTGGGGACCGGTATCTTCCGTTCTACACATGGATGTTTTTGAGGTACTGGGGATTGAACCCAGAACCTCCACCGTAAGCTACCCCCTCATTTTGTTGTTCATTTGAGACAGAGTCTTGTTAAGTAGCTAAGTTGCCCAGGCTGGGCCTGAACTTAGGCTCCTGCCGCAGCCTCCCAGTGAGCTGAGATTATACAGGCCTGTCTTACTGGGCTGGCTGGATTTCACGTTTTCAAAAATAAATAGAAAAAGCTCTGACTGAATTTGAATTAGAAACTCTGCTAGCTTGATTTCTTCTGCTTTGGTAAGCCTGACTTCTGGGTTAAATTTGTTAATGATGCAGGTTCGGGAAAAATCAAAAGTCATGCCACGCTTGCTGGTAGGAAGGGAGCCCTCTACAGGAAAGGGCTTGATTTTTGTTTATTTGCTTATTTTTTATAATACTGAGGACTGAGCCCAGGGCCTTCACACCAAGCTATATCTGTGGCCCTTTTTTTTTTCATTTGTGAAACTGTGGTCTTGCTAAGTCCTTAAATTGACCAGGCTGAGCTCAAACTTGTAACTCCTCCTGTCTGAGCTCCCAGAATCTTGAGATGACAGGCCTGCACCACTGGGCCCAGCCAGAATAATATGCAAAGGTCCTGTGTTCAAAGTCAGGAGGAAGCACGAATACTTTCCCAGCTATTCTGAGGAACTGCAGAGGACACTGATCGTTCTAGGACTCGTGGTAATGCACATAGCCCACCGAGTCATTTAGGTACTGTTTGTGTGGTCAAAACAACAGTACGATTTGGATAATGGAAATGTGCAAGAAAGGTGGTACTATGATTTAGATTTGGAATGTCCCTCGAAGTCTTCATGTTTGGGAGGTGATTCAGTCGAGGGAGTTAAGGCGTTGATTTCCTGTGCTGCTAAAGACCTGCCAGGTGGAAAGGGGCGGATCCCTGCGCTGGACCGGAAAGGGCGTGCACGCTGGCTCCACCCCTCCTCTCACGGGCCCTGTCCTGTCCCACCGTGCCATGAGCAGCTTCTGGCTGGCTACCCCTCTACCCTGTGCTTCCAGCATCGCGGGCCACCTGTGAAAGGACCAGGACCTCTGAAACTGAGATAAAACTAAACCTTTCCTCCTTGAAGTGGTGGTGTCAGATATTGTGTCCCAGCGACCAGCCCCTAGGACGCACAGTAAGACAGTAGTGACGAACAATAATCTGCGTCTATTTCTTTTCTTCAGTGACTCAGGGAAAGAAAAAAGAAAAGCACCTTTTTTCAATGGTTATAAACTAATCAACAGGCCAATTATAATCCATTTCCTTTAAAAGTAGATTATAAAAGCAGGGAGGTGATGGGGCATGCTTGTAACGGTGGCATTCTGGGAGGCTGAGGCAGGAGGATTGCCAGCTTGAGCTCCGCCTTGGCAATATTGCAAGACCCTATCTCAAAATTAACAATCAAAAGATAGACCTGGGCTCAATCCCTGGTACCACAGACACGCAAATGCACTGTGAGCCTAGCCCAGACACTCCGCTTTTGGTGTTGAATTTAACTGTGTTTTGTTTCGATCTTTCTCTGACCGCATCAAGGGAGGCCATGAGGACAAGTAACTCAGCCCCACCCCAACAACAAAAGAGCACGAAACGAGCGCACTGGGGCCTCTTCCCCCAGACCCCGGGCTGGCCTCGCTACAGTTTCTTCATGAAATATTCATCGGCAGTGCGCTTTGCTTCTGAACCTGCCTTGACACTGTGCAGGAGGAAGAAGCCTCTCCCGGTCTCTCCTAAGATTCTTCTGAGCTTGCGGACATGCACGATGCTAGGGTTGGTGAACCAGGACGGGGTCCTTAGGGATGAGGGCGTGAAAAAGAGAGGTGGCCGGAGAGAGGCAGGCCGGTGCCAGGGCAGAGCTTGGCCTCTGTGCCCCCAGAGCAAGAGCCACCACATCGCTGGAGCCCGGCACCCACTCTGCACCCTCCTCTCCCGCGGGCCTCCCCCGGAGAGGGCCTTGCTTGTTTCATTTCAGTAACAGGAACGCTGCTTCCCAAGGACTCCAGTCCCCGAGATCTGGTGGCATGGGGTCTATGTGTCTGTACCTGGAGAGGAAGACAGATACTGGAAGCGGGGGTTGAGGGAGGCTGTGTCCCCAAAATATCCAGTTGGAGCCTGCTGGCATCGTGAACAGGCGCATAGGCACTGATTGTCCTGGAAAAGTTATGCCCACCTTCTGCATTATTTCGTTCTGGGTTTGGGTAAGGACTGACACAGGAAGAGGAAGATGGAGTCGAGAGGTCCCTGTCCCACTCGACCCCAGATCTGCCGTCATCTGTGCTGCAGAGAGCTTCTCATTTCCCTGAGCTCCATGGAGAGGGCTCCCTCATGTGCTGGCCCTTGAGGAGGGACCTCAACTCTGGTAAGTAAATGGCTAATGGAGTAAGTGTGCAGTGTGGCCATGCGGTTGGCTAGCTCAGTGAATAACTGCATTTATAGAGTGGAAGAGAAATCGGGGCACAGATATGAATTATCAAGTGATCAAAACTTACGTTATATTAAATCAATTCTCCTCAGGCCCTATGGTACAGGTCTGTCATTCCAGCACTCTGGGAGGCTAAGACAAGAAGGTCACCAGGTTTGAGCGCAGCTTGGACAAGTTCGTTACTTAATGAGACCCTGTGTCAAAATTAAACTGAAATAAAAAGAAGAAAAAGGATCTGAGAGGTAGGTCAGTGCAAAGGCCCTGGGTTGGATCTTCACCACAAAAAATTATTATGATCTGACATTTTCTCAAAAATCACTTTTATCAAGTGTCAACTCTGACCTAGTAGTCCAACTAACATAATGACCGACAGCTGGTGCTGAGCTTGTCCCGAGGACACATTTGTCACATCTGTAATGTTGGACACAAATCTGATGGTGTCAACTCAGTGGTGTTTGTAGCATCTTACGGGTAGAAGCCTTGGATCTGGCTCAGCATCCTGTAATACACCAGTCAGTCCCTTATTATAAACTACTATTTGGCCACAGATAATAAAAGTACAGAGATTAAGAAACATCAGACTAGAATTCAGAGAAACAAAGATTACTAAGGTGCCACATCTGGCCTGAAGGAACTCTTAAGAGATAGATGTATAAACAAATAATATAATATATAAGCAGTTTGTTAGAAACACACAAGGTGTGATAAAAAATATAGTGTGTATTTCAGTTTAAAAGATTACGGTAGTGAAAGATACTCTGCCCTCAGAGTCCTCCCTCTCACCTCAAAAGCACTCTTCCCGTTGTTCTCACTGCTTTCTGGGGCAGTTCTCAAAGTCCTCTTTCCTGGGCACCTTTCATGGCGCTGTCATGGCTGTCCCAATGCCCTGAATCCACTCACAGTGTTGATCTCTCATGGTTATTTTGAGGTTGGAAGGGAGCCAAAAGTCGCATTGTGCCAGATCCAGTGACTGAGGCGGATCAGGACACACTGCCATGTTTTTACGAGTCTGCCTTTCTGCCGGATGGCCCTCGGCGGTGTTACTCATTGTATTTCTATGGGGGGTGGGGGGACAGAGTCTCACTCTGTAGTTCAGGCTGGTCCTGAACTCACTATGGAGCCCAGGCTGGTCTAAGACTCACAGCAGTCCTCCTGCCTCAGCCTCCCAAGTGCTGGGATTACAGGCATGTGCCACCATGCTAACTTATGCGGTGCTGGGGAATCGAACACAGGGCCTTGCACTTGTGAAACTAGTGCTGTAGCCTCTGTACTGTTCCTCCAGTCCCTCTACTGAAGTTTTGATCCTACCTTGTAAAGACACTCAGGAAAGAGAGCTTCCAGAACTGCCTCGGAAGGTGGCCAGGATGATGGCGTGAGTGTGTGTGAAGTGAAGGGGAGGACTTTGAAGGACATGCATGGCCGTGTGTCTTTTATTGTATATAAACATTTCGTGTTGATTTGGTCACTCTTGGTACACTCTCATCTCTTCTACGTTGAGGGCTGGGGCTTCTGATCTAGTCGTGCAGGTAAAAGCGAGAAACCAACTTGATGGAACCAAAATCCTCCTTGGGAAAAGTTGAGCATCGGTGGTCAGCCCGGATCGTGTTGTGCTGTGTTTTCCTCTCAGACGTTAGAGTTGCCTTTAATGCACAGTCAGTCGTGTTCTTAAAAACCAAACATAAAAAAGTGTAGATTGCAGTACTTGGTGCCTAACAGGAACTCTGGGAGGCTAAGGCAGGAGGATCCCAGGTTCAAGCCCAGCTGGGATGACTTGGTCACTTCGTGAGAACCTATCTCAAAAAAGTCAAACCTAGATAGCTCAGTGTGAAGAAGGCTATGGGCAAGACCCACAACCTCACACATATACCCAGTTACGCACACACAAAGGAAGCACAATGCGTTACTATTGAGGTTCTTACCTTTTGGTGGTTACATGAATCAGGGCAACTGAAATTTATGGATGTAGCTCAATAGATTTTGGAGATCTCCAGGGCAGAAATGTGTATACACGTAAGCTCACAGAGCTCCTCTCCGTGTGGCTGCTATCTACACAAACAGCAGAGATAGAATTCTAAAGCCCCAATTAAGTGCAAAAGACTGGCTTTGGAGTAACAATACCCCAGAGCCAAGCGACCAACAACGAAAAAAAGCTACTTAGCTGGCAACCTTTGTTGAGAAGAATCCTTAAAAAAAAGCCCCCCCCCCCCCCCCCATGGGAACCTTATGAATGGGCCTGGGCCATCCTTGGCCCATCACACACAAGGTTAATTGAATCCTTGGGGTGGGGGTGGGTCCTGCTTTTGTGGCAGGGACTGGTCACACAATAAAAACCAATTGCGAGGTCCTGAAGGGGCCAGGAGCTCTCACAATTGTCCTTCCTTCTCAGCCCAGAAAGGAAGGTACAGAGAAACGTTAGATCTGACACAGCAGACACAGAATTTGTCAGAATAAGGTGCAAATTCCATCGCAAGGTCCAAACTGGATGCAGACTCCTCCCCCTCAACCGTCACCCCCAACATGGAAGCTTTGTCCCTCTGTGTGTCTGGCGGGGTGGGGGTGGGGGTGTCCTGTCCCTTGGTGGGTGGGGGATGGGAACCAGCCAGGCTGGACCTGGCTGCCCCTCCCCCACTTCTTCCCCGCCGGGGCCTGCCTGGGGATTTGGAGAAATCTTACACTCCAGACTCTTGCCTCCGGCCCCTCCCACCCCACCTCCTGCTGCTAACCTTGGGATTTTTCTTGGGTTACACATGGCTTTTCAGGTAAACAAGCCCCGGGGAAAGTTAACAGGTGGGAATTGAATTAGCACCTTTGCCCGGCTTCCTGAGTTGATTGTAAAATTATAACACCGAAAAATATCCCATATAATTGTAGCTAAAAGTTGGAATCTGTTCACTTCATTAGACACTGTTAAAGTTATCACACGGAGAGTCAGGGCTCTGCAACCCAGCAACGGTGGGAGGCTGAGGCAGCAAGATTGCTAAATTCTTGTGAACATGGCCCAGGCAACCTAGTGACATAGTGAGACCTGTTTCAAAATAAAAATCACAAATAAATAAGTAAATAACTAGGTAAAAAGTGAATTCCATCAATGTCTTTACTCTTGCCTCTGTCTTGGAAGTTCTTTTGTTTTCTTTTACCTTTGATCGAGTCCCATCAAGGAGAGAGGAAGAAGAAACTCACTTGATGAGCATGGCTTCCCTGAGTGCATTGGGGGAGGGAAGGATGAGCCCCGGAGGGAGAAAGAGGAGTATTATGGAAGCGGCTCACAACTGTGGTGCAGTCCTGTTCACCCATCCCGCTGCCACTCTTCAGGCCGGGGCTTCTCTTCAAGGGTGTGTAACCATCAGTTACTGATGGAGGGAGCAAAAACAAAACCATGCGCTATCCACAGGCATCCTGGGTGTGTTAATCACTTTCCCAGTACTGACACAGAACAACAGACACCTGCAAACGGGAAGAGGAAAGGTTTATTTTGGCTCATGGTTTCAGAGGGGTGGTCCATGGTCAGCTGGCTTCAAAGAAGAAACTTGATGGTAGAGCAGCATGGCTGATCCAAGGCAGAAAGAGCCTGGCAGGCCAGAAAGACCTCTGGCAGAGGACGGCTGCTCACCTCCTGGCAGCCAGGAAGCAGAGTGAAGGGAGGAGCCAGGGACGACACACCGTTCCAGGTTATATCCCCGGTGACCCAGCACATGGCTAGAGCTGGGTCAGCACAGTCAGCCATGACCTTGCCCGTGGATGAATACCAGGGTGAGCACAGACCCCACCCCCACCATGACCTAGTCACCTCTGCACACAGGGGATGTGGGGAGGGCATTTTTGATCTAATCCACATTGCCAGTGGGCCTACAGGTATCAATGTGGGCAAGAAGAAACCCGCAGCATGCCTTTGTCACTACACCCAGCAGTCTGGGTAGTTAAAACAGCTGCCTCCAGGCCCCTCCCTTGCTCCAAAGAGACAGCTTCTAAGGCATTTCATCCAAATCCCACAGGGGTGGTGGGGGATGTGCACACCTCACAGACACACTTGTGGGGCATTTGGAAGGGACCATCTTAAAGGTCATATGCAGCCTCCTGATATGGACCTCAGTTAGACTTGGAAATGACATGTCCTAGGACCATGGACTCATTTTCACATGTGTGTGTGTGTGTGTGTGTGTGTGTGTGTGTGTGTGTGTGTGCAAGTGCGTGTATGTGTGTGTGTTACTAGGAGAGAGGACCAAAGAAGGCAGACCCAACTATGAGAGCATTTTATTTAGGCCCATTCTGTCCTCCTTAGGAAAAGATGGCTTGTGGCTGGTGCATGTTTCCTAGGAATCCAAGGTGAAGAAAAGGCATGTTTGGGCCCGGAAGGCCGCCCTGTGTACAGGATTCAATCAGGGGCTGTTGGTCCCACCTTCTGCCTGGATCCGTGCTCAGCATGCCGCTGACACAGTTTTCCCCCAGCCAGGGTGGAAGGAGGCAGTGAAGGAGGCAGGTTCTTTGTTAGAATCCAAGGAGCCCTCTCTGTGTGACGGGCGGCAGGGAGGCGGGCAGAGGGAGGTGCCTGCAGTCTCCCCCAGCCTAGCTGCAGGGCTGCCTCTGTGCATGGCCAGAAGGGGCTTGTATTCCCTGCAAAGATTTTTTTTATGAGTGCCATATATTTGCAGAGAGAGAGAGAGAGAGAGAGAGAGAGAGAGAGAGAGAGAGAGAGAGAGTAATGGAGCACCAACCAGCCATCAGTCAGCCCGGGAAATCAATCAGCCCCATGTGGATCATAGTGTTTACATTAAAGGAATCTCCAGATATCAAATTGCCATCAGAATCCCATGTTGCTGTGGTTTAGTGGGGTACCCTGTCCTGGCTTTCGAGGTCCCAGGGCTGTGGATGATGCCAGCTTTGTGGCCTTGTTGCATTGTTGTGAATGCCCCCTCTTGTCTTAGCAGTGATGAATGAGTGAATCAGGCAGGGAGAGGGATGTTGGGGCCGGCCAGGGGCCCAGGGGTGGGACCTCCTGGTCTCTTTCCTGCCTCTCTCCAGCTGTCACCACTCTGGAACCATGGGGAAGAGGTGGCTGCCTGGATCATGACAGGAAGGGGGCTACATTGGAGTGACAGCCACCAGCAAGACGCACTGTAGGTCAGCAAGAAGCTTCACCTTCCTGCCTCTGTTCCTATTTCTGTTTGTGGGCATCTTCTTGTTCCTGCAGCCAAGTCCCAGCTTTCTTCTTTTCAACCAAGTAGCCAGTGCCTGCCTCCTTTGTGCGATGCTTTGCTCAGAGGCCTGGTTGAATCTCCTCAGAGGCTCTTCCTCCTTCAAACATGTAGAAGAGAAAGAAAGAAAGAAAGAAAGAAAGAAAGAAAGAAAGAAAGAAAAAAAGAAAGAAAGAAAAGAAAGAAAGAGAAAGAGAAAGAAAATGTTCTGAAAGATCCAAAGCCAGGTGCCCTGAGTGTTCACTGACCTGTTCCTCAAGGAGATAAAATTGGGGAGCAGGACTGAAGGGCGGTGCCTCTGAGGCCTCCTGGGTTGCAGAGGACCATTTAATCATTGTGAGCCATGCAATTTCTTTGCATAAATTACAGCCAGGAGAATGGGATTGCTTCCACTGAAAGTGGGCCTGCATCGATTCGCCTTCCCGAGGGAGGGCTGGTACAGCGGGAAGCTCAGAACAGAGGAGCTGCCTAACCCGCCTAACCCGTGGCGTCACGGAGAGCTGAGGGGGCACCCTGGGGCCCGCACCAGACACCCCTCTAGCAGCCCGGCTTTGCTGTTTGGCTGATTTTCTTTTATTTTATCTTGCCATTTGCTGACGGCTTTGCTCTTGGTGCGTGTGTATGTGTGCTTCCCGTGGCCTTCATACTGAGCTACATCCCCAGACCCCTTTATATTTATTTTTTAATTTTTTTTAACTTTGAGACAAGATCTTGCCAAGTTGCTAAGTTGTCCAGGCGGGGCTCTGACTTGATGAACCATCTGCTCACGGCTGTGGTCAGCCAGCCGTGTGGGGCTGCTTTGCGGAGGTCTGAGAGCACATTTTGGACAAGCCTTTGAAAAAAGGGGTTGGGAGGACTGTCAGGAAGCAAGCGGCTCCTGTCCCCCAGGATTGCAGGGAAGGAAAAGGCCGAGATCCTCCTATTTCCGATTATGTTTATCTGAATGGAATGCAGTAGTCTCCCACCTCCTCGGTGGAGGGGTGCTCCCAGTATCCAGGTCCTCCCTCAGAGGGGATCAGAGACCCACACCTGCACGCAGGGGCCGGCCAGCCTGGGGAGGAGCCTGTTAGTCTGAACACGAGGTGGTGTTCCGTAGGGGCATCACAAATTGGTAAATGTGCTCAGCGTTGTCACTGCTGCTCAGAACAGGCAGCGCTTATTTACAGATGCAAGTCTGGGGTCCCCTTTGCAACCACAGAAATAGAAGGTCTTGCCTCGGTCATCACGTGGCAGGCTGAGGCAGGAGGATCACGACTTCTGAGCTCCAGGCCAGAACTCCAGCTCAGCCATGCAGCAAGACCCAAAATCAAAACTGAAAATAGGGCTGAGGATGTAGCTCGGAGGGAAGGTTCTGGGTTCCATCCCCAGGGCCACAAGTAAGGAAAGACAGGTTGGGTAGGGCAGTAGCAGTGAGGCCTGTGCCAAAGAGCCACTGCTGTCACCAAGTTGCCACAGAAGGCCCTGTTGGCCCAACTGCTCACTCAGGCGTCTGTCCATACGAGTAGCTCAGGCTCCAGGCAGTGGGCTGCAGGGAGAACAAAGACCCAGTCAAGGGAAGCCAGCAGTGCAGACTGGCCAGTCCTGATGTTCTGGATGCTGTGAGCATGCCGGTCAGGTAGGCCCCTTTTCCTCATACCACACCAGCGTGCCATCTGCCATCGCCACGTCTGGTGCTGCTGATTCACCCCATCATGTCCGGACTTCCAATGGGCAGCCCATGGTCCATGCTGGGTCTTTCTCATGGGCTTTGAAAGATCCTCTTTTAAAAATAACATTTAAAGCTGGGGCTGGAGGAATAGCTCAGTGGTTAAAGTGTTTGCCTAGCAAGTGTTGAGTTCCCAGGTTCGATTCCCCAGCAGCACATAAGCTGGGTGTGGTAGTGCATGCCTGTAATCCTGGCACTCAAGAAGCTGAGGCAGAAGGATTATTGTGAGTTCCAAGCCACTCTGGGCTATATGGTCAGCCCAGAACCACCCTGGACTAGAGTGAGACCCTGTCTAAAAAAAAAAAAAAGAAGAAGAAGAAGAAATAAAAATAAAATAAAGCTGAGTCTGAATGAAACATGAAGGCACAGACCTGTCATCCTAGCAGGCTGACCTGTCCTCTCAACACTCTGGGAGGCTGAGGCAGAAGGATCACCAAATTCAAACCCATCGTGGGCAACTTAGCAACTTAGTTAGACCCTGTCTCAAAGTCAAAACTAAAAACTGGGCTGGGAGTGGAGGCCCAGGGTTTCATTCCCAGCACCATGTACACACACACACACACACACACACACACACACACACCACAGAGAATGAGAGAGAATATGAGAGAAACAGGCATTTTGCATTAACTTCGAGGAATGAGCAATAAAGTATAAATGAAAGAATAAATCAGAGATGTGATATCCAAACACATTTTTATGTTCCACAAGTAATCCCTCTCTTGGGACACACATCCTTTTCCCTGTTTAAAAATGTCTGCCATGCGGTGACCTCAGCTCACCACAGCCGCCTTGGCCTCCTGGAAGGGAAAGAGGGAGAATCCCACCAGCACTTGCGCGTTTGCTTCCTCCGTCCAGCATTCCAGTGAGTGACACCGTTTGTCCTGCCAGCCTTATCTCCTGCACTCCTCCTGCGACGGTAATGCGCCGTGTGTCTCCTAATACGCACCCTGGCTGGTAGCTGTATATAATCTCACCCTAACAGAATGTTGTCTTGTCTTGTCGGCTAATTAAACCCTCTTGCTCCAAACCGCAGCAGCTGAAAGGTCAGAGTTTTGTTTTGTTTTGCTTCCCCCCCCCACACACACACACATTTTATTGATATGCATACATGCAAAATTCAAGGTTTACACTGAGGTTGGGCATTTTGTGCACATTCGCATCTTGTCAAGGTGACAAGGGCTTTCCCACTCTCCTTTTGTTCCTCCCCCTACCGTCCCCACCCTCCCTCCTCCCCCACCCTTGTTTTGCTTTTGAGACTGGGTGTCTGTCTCTCTGCAGTCCGTGCTGCTCTTGTACAGCCAGGCTGGCCTTGAATTTATGGCAGTCCTCCTGCCTCAGCCTCTCAAGTGCTAGGATTACAGGCACGTACCACCCTCCTCAGCTGGTTTTTATGTGGTGTAGGGGGATTGAAACTGGGGCCTTATCATGCTAGGTAAGCACTCTACCTAGCTACCCTGAGATGTACTTCCAGCCCAGCCCCAAATGTTCAGGTGTGAAGTCGTGGGACAGTGGGCCCAAGACAGAATTTATGAAGAGGTGGCACAGGGGGTGGGTTGTACTTCTTGTTCTTTTCTAGTTTATTTCTCCAAGGTCTTGCCAGTGGCTGCCAGGTTCAAGACACTTGACTTTCCTCACTGTGACTCAGTACCCGACATCCACAATTTAAGGAAGCGAAGATTTACTTCAGCTCAGAGTTTCTGACGCTCACAGCCCATTCATGGACAGCTGGCAACGGGGGAAGCACATGGTAGAGGCAGAGGCAGCTGCCCAGGGGATGGCAGACCGGAGCCAAGTGAAACAGGAAAGGGGAACTAGAATACAGCAGTCCAGCTTCTGTCACAGTGATTGGCTCTTCTGGGTCAAGCTTCAGGGATTCACCCCTTCCAGATCAAGCCCCACCTCCCAATAGCACCCGGCTCTGTGAGTATCCCACCACATCAAACACATGAGGCTTTTCGGGGGCACTCAGATTCAGACCACAACAGTGCTAGTGACCCAACATCGCAACAATCAGATTGTTCAAACAGGAGTTCAGGAAGCACATCGCATACAACGAAAGGCAGCAAATTGTTTCAGTTTGCTACCCTGTCGGTAAGTGCCAAGAATTACATTTGATTTACTTGTTTCCCCCCATAATTATCATTCTTATTACTCTATGTTTGTGATGCATAATAATTACATTTGTCCCAGGGAAATGGTGCGTGATCATTTTTTATGTCTCTTTCTTCTCCCTGCCTCTCTGCATCCCCTAATCCCCTTCCCATCTCCACAAAATTTATCTCTCTATTTTCTATCATCTCTCCCTCTCTCCTTTATTTTGATATATATTTTTTTGATTTTCTCATAGAAAAGAAACCACATGCTTTTTGACTTCCCGTGTCTGATTTATTTCGCCTAGGACAATGGTCTAGAGGTCAGTTTTCCTACAAGTGACACAAAGCATCCCTCTTTTGGCAGGACAGAATCCCATTGTGTATAGACTGCATTTCCTTCTTTCCTACTGTGGTTTGAACTTGGAATGTCCCCCAAAAGCCTCATGCATTTGGATGTCATGGATTATCTATGGAACAAACCATGTGCTGTGAGGGGATGGGAGTCTGGTCTGGAGGGGTGTATTATGGCCATATGGTGGCTTGAAGGTGTGTGGTGGAAGACAGGTACGTGGTAGATTATAGAATGCAGGTGTGGTGGATTAAGGGCTTAACCTGGAATGGGGTGGAAGGGGTGGAACACTGAGGCTAGACCCAGAAGTGCAAGATCACTGGGACAGGACCTGGAAGGATGAACGCAGCTTCCTTCTTTCCTTCCTTCCTTCCTTCCTTCCTTCCTTCCTTCCTTCCTTCCTTCCTTTTCCTTTATTCCTTCCTTCCTTCCTTCCTTCTGGGACTCGATTTGCCTTCCTGTTTCCAATGCCTTAAGGAGCTGTCTCCACCTCGGCCTCTGCCACAGTTGCCAGCCACATATTGAAAGGACTGTCACCTTCTGAAACTGTGAGCTAAAATAAACTTCTCCTCCTCCCAATTGGTGCATGCTGGGTATTGAGACACAGCGACAAGAAAGTAACTAAGACATTTTCATTATTAGTAATGGGCTAATAGGCTGCTTCTAAGATTTATTTATTTATTATTTTGGTGGTCCTGGGGATTGAACATAGAGCCTTCACTCTGAGTTGATTCTTTTTTGTTTCTCTTTATCCATAAACACGTGATATCTCTCTCTGTTTTAAACAGGGTCTCACTCTATACTTCTATACTCCAGGCTTTTTTTTTTTTTTTGTCCTGAATTCACTATGGTTCACTGTGGAGCCCAAGCTGGCCTTGAACTCATAGCAATCCTCCTGCTTCAGCCTCCCATGTGTTGGGATTACAGACATGTACTACCCTGCTGGTTTTTGTGGTGCTGGGGAATCAAAGGCCTTTCAGTTGCTAGGGAGGTGTTTTAACCCCTGAGCTATGCCCCAACCCCCAGGCCCTTTTATTGTATATTTGAGACAAGGTCTTGCTAAGTTGCTAAGTTGCCCAAGACGGGCTCAAACTTGCAATCCTCCTGCCCCAGCCTTGCAGAGTGTCATGATGACAGGCCTGTGATACCAACCCTGGCAACCTATTTGTTAATTCACACACCATTAAATGCCTAGTATGGACCAGGCACTGGGAAAACACTGGGGCTGGAAAGTTCCTTACAACAAGGTGCGTAGCATCAAGCTGGAAATCTCTGGGGGAGGAAGTAAAGGTGACAATGAGGCAGTTAGTAAGGAGTGAGAGAGGGAGAGGGAGAGGGAGGGAGAAAGACAGAGAGATGGAGGGTGAGCGACTTTAGCCTGGAGGGAGAGGTCAAGGCAGGGACAGTGTTGTCTCCCGTGTGTAATGACCTTTTGCAAGAGAGGTCAAAGTGGAAGTAGGAGAAAAGCAGAATCATCAGCGTCTCACATCGCGCAGGATTTCACTCTCTACAGCAAAGCCTGGGATCTCAAGGAAGGATTTGATGTGCTGTAGAAAATGGTCCAACTAGGAAATTGCCAAAGGAACTCAAGGTTGGGCTAACGCACCATGGAGGCTTACGGGGACCGAAAAAGCGGGATCCCACCAGCTTGAGGGAACTCTTTCAAAGGAAAGGAAAGAGGCAAAGAGGGCGTGTCCATGATAGCAGACACTCAAGTCTTTGGAGATGTCCATTTAGGGGCTTACGATGTAACTAGAGTGATGGGGGCTTGGGGTCAGCTTGGTCTATATGCGAGAAGGTGATGCTGGTTACTGAGCCAGGAATGTAAGAGCAAAGACCCTGCTTAGGAGTGATTGCAGGATTTCGATATGGACCAATTAATTTGAGGTGTCAGTGAGATAGAAGTTGAGTGTAGTAATCCCAACACTGGGAGGCTGAGGCAGGAGGATTGTAAGTTCAAGCCCAGCCAAGGCAACTTAACATCTTTGCAAGACCATGTGTTAGAAACAAACTATAGAAGAAGTACTACTCTGCCGAAAAGAAAGAAAAATTTGAGTCACTTGCAAGAAAATGCATGTATCTTGAGACTACTATGCTTAGTGAAGTGAATGAGGCTCAGAAGATTAAATATCACATACTTTTTCAAATATGAGAAACCCAGAGTACAAATAAGTCATAGAGCCAAGCAAGAGCGATGGTAGGAAGCCGGGAAATGGATGTGTGGCTATAGAGGGGACATCAGAGTGGGGGATGGCCGCAAAGGGAGAGGGAAGTGATGCAGAGTTGATGTGATATGTATGTGCACCAATTCCTCAAGTTTAATATAATGCTATGTGTTGCAAATACATAGTCATAAAATATTCTAATATGATAAGGTACGAATAACGTTTTTCTTTTCAGGAAGAGAACAATGTTTAAAAAATAAAGAGCTGAATAATACAAAAATTATCTTTGTCAAATATTTAAAAATACAAAAAGGGTCTCAGGTAGTCTTCTGTTGTCTTGGGCAGTCTCACAGTAGCGCAGGTAGTCCCATGCCCGGTGGCCCCACACCAGGCAGTCCGCTTGTCCTGAACCAGGAGCCCTTGGTCCTGAGGTACCCTGCTGCCCACACAGGCACTCACCAGCACTACGCTGCCCCATGGGCCCCATGGCCACACACACACCCTCACTAGTACCCTGTGGCCCCAGGGCCCATACACACACTTGCCTGCACCCTGCAGTCCAACCTTGTGGTGCCCTATGTCCTTGTGCACTCACTTGCTGGTTTCCTGTGGCCTAGGCCCATGGTCCCAATGAGCCACTCCTCATGCTGGACAACAATAGTAACTGGATGCCTGTATGTACAACCGGGAGCATCACTGGACCAATGACTTGACTGAACTCTTGAGAGATCTTGACTACAGTGCCAAGATAGGGAGGGGCCATCCACAGGAGACATAGGACAACAGGATTCAAGGCTTTGAAGAGGAGATCTCCCATACAATTAACATGGGGCAAAGAGAGACAGAACATGAGACAGAATGTATCGACACTGCCTGAATTACAACCAAAAGCAATAAAGTCATGGTAAAACAAGGCAATAAATCTCCTGCAAAAGGTCTGATACTGTAAGCTGATGCCATGGGTCCTGAAGCAGCAGAACATACAGAAAATGAAGTCAAAAGAAAAGTAGCCTGAATGGCCAAAAGCTCCAGGATGACACGTAAGAGATGAACAAGGGGCTCAAAATGAAGATGTTCAGGGAAACAAAAGCCTTAGTAGATAAATAGATAAAAGCTTTAAGGATTATAATGAAAACTTAAATAAAGACATAAAAGGGGGAATGCAAGAAATGAAAGAACGAAAGAAGAGATATAGAAGAAATGGAATCTGAACTCCAGGATATGAAAAACTCACGAGAAAAAAACGGGAAGACAGCTTGAACACTTCGAGGATAGATTATCGGATTTTGAAGATAAGGTGGGTAAACTGGATCATTCAGTCAGTGAGGACCAAAAAACAAAAAGGGAAGAAAGAGACAGTTTGCAATATCTGATGAGTGACTCAAAGATAAATAATCTCAGAATAAAGGGAGTGCAGGAGGAAAATAGAGGACAGAATCAAAGGTTTAAAGGACAAGTTAAGTGAAATTTCGAAAGACAATTTCCCTCATCTAGGAAAAGAAGGGAACATTGAACTTCTGCAGGCATGCCATATGGAACAGCAAATCATTTTGATCACAAGAGAACCTCCCTGTGACACATAATTAATATCCTAAAAAGTCAACACAAAGAGAGAATATTAAAAGGTCTAAGAGAAAAATGCAAAGCAACATACAGAAACAATCTCATTAGGATAACTGTAGACTTCTCAACACAGATGCTAAAGTCTAGGAGACCATGGAGTGACATCATCCAACAGCTAAAAGAACATAAATGTCAACCTAGATTGCTATGTCCAGCAAAACTATCCTTCAAAATAGAGGGAGAAGTTAAAATTTTTTATGACAAAGACAAACTAAAGAAATTCATAACCACTAGATAGGCATTGCAAAAAATATGTAAAGGAATTTTAGACAGAGCTCAGGTGTCTTAGTTACTTTTTTGTTGCTGTGACTCACTACCCGACACCCACAAGTTTAGGGGAGGAAAGGTTTACTTTAGCGCACAGTTTCAGAAGGTCACAGTGCATTCAGGGGTGGCTGGCAGCAATGGAAGTACATAGCAGAGGCAGAGTTGGAGGCAGCTTCTCACAACATCACACACAGGAAGCCAAGTCAAGGCAAGTTGAGATTAGTCCTCAAGGAAGGCAGGAAGTAGCTTATATATCCTTCCAGGTCTCCTCCCAGGGATCAGCTCCTCCTGGATCCAGGTATGGAAGGTGTGGTAAGCCCCCACTACACACTGGTAATCCAACTTACACACCTATAATCCAATTTACATGCCTGTAATCCACCTGTCCAGACTAGGCCCTAATCTCCCAACAGCGTATGATTTCATAGACAATCTAACACTCAAATACATGAGACTTTTGGGGGACATTCCAGATCTAAAACACAATATTGAGATAGCAAGAGTACCAAAGAGCCCCAAGAAAAGAAACAACAGAAATAGGAGAATGAATTGACAATAGTGTAGATCAAACAATCAACATTGAAGCATCATAATGATAACAGAAAGTAGCAGATATGCCTCTATAATAACACTGCATGTAAATGGTTTCAACTCACCTATCAAAAGACACAGACTGGCTGACTGGATCAGAAAACAAAACCTCACAATTTGTTGCTTGCAAGAGACACACGTCACTCATAAAGAAACATATGGATTGAAAATAAAAGAATGGAAATCAATACTCCATGCAATTAGACCCAGAAAATAAGCAAGGATGGCTATACTGTTCTCAGATATGGCACAATTCAAACCTAAACAGATAAGGAAAGACAAGATTGGACACAAAACACTGGTTAAGGGAAAAATTCAACAGGAAGAAGTCACAATTATCAATATATATGGTTCCTAATCTTGTAAAACAAAAATGAGTGGACTGAAATGGCCAAGTAGACCCCAATACAATTATTGGAGGGGACTCCATTACCCCGCTATAACAGTGAGATAGGTCAACTACATAGAAAATCAACAAAGAAATGTTACAAGTACGCCACATTGTGGAAAAATTGGACTTAACAGATATATACAAAGTGTTCATTGAATAATAACAGAATATACCTTGGTTTCAGCAGCACATGGGACATTTTTCAAAATAAATTATAGGCCATAAGGCATATATAAAAATGTACAAAAGAACCAAAATAATTCTTTGCTTGCTTTGAGATCATAGCAGGATACACTTGGAAACCAACAACAAAAGAACCTACGCAAGCTATACAAAGACATGGAGACTAAATAACTTATTACTGAACAAACAGTGGGTCAAAGAAGTCACAGAAAAAATAAAAAACTTCCTAGATTTAAATGACAAAGACAGTATATCCTACCAGAACCTGTGGCACACAACGAAAGGAGTTTTAGAGGGAAATTCATAGCTATAAATGCAAAAATATAAAAAGAGCAATCCCAAATAAACAATTTAATGATTGACTTCAAGGTCCCAGAGAATCAAGAACAATTTAACTCAAAAAGTAGCAGAAAAAAAGAAATTATAAGAATCAGAGCAGAAATCAACAAAAATTGAAACTAAAAAATACAAAAAAAAAAATAGTGAATTGAAAAGCTGATTCTGTGAAAGAATAAACCTCCAGATAAACCAACCAAAAGAAAGAAATAAAAAACCCACAGTAATGCCACTAGAAATGAAAATGGATATTGTTGAAATTCAGAGAATTACAAGGAACTACTTTGAAAACTTATATTGTAATAAATTGGAGAACTTAGAAGAAATTGATAAATTTCTAGATACATACAAAGTTTCAAGACTGAGCCAAGAAGATATACAAATCTTGAATATACTCCTAACGATCATGGAAATTTGAAGCAGTAGTAAAGTCTCTACCACAAAGGAAAATCCAGGACCAGGTGCATTTACAGCAGAATTGTAGCAGTACGACAGAGAAGAGCTAGCACCAATGCTTCTCAAACTGTCTCATGGAAATGAAAGAGAAGGAACGTTATGGAAGTCATTATTGGAAGTTAGCATTACCCTGACACAAAACCAAAGACTTAGAAGAAGAAAGCTATCAGCCAATCTCCTTAATAAATACAGAGGGAAAAAAACTCAATAAGACACTGACAAACAGAATCCAGTAAGTCATCAAAAATATCACACACGATGATCAAGTTGGCTTCCTTCCTGGGATGCAAGGCTGGTTTAATTTATGTAACTTGATCAATGTAATACATTAAATTGATAAAAACAAAGGTAAAAATCATATGATCATCTCAATTGATGTAGAAAAGGCCTTTGACAAAATCCAATGTTCATTTGTGATTTTAAAAAAAACCTGAGGAAAATAGTATAGAAGGCCCTTACTCAAACTGATAGAAACCATATGTGTCAAACCTACCATAAATATCATAGTAAATGAGGAGAAATTGAAAGTATGTCTCCTCCAATTAGAAACACAACAAGGCTGTCCACTTTTACCACCTCTGTTCAACATACTTCTTGAAATCCTAGTGTTGTGGTTAGGATCTGGAATGTCCCCCAAAAGCCTCATGTATTTTAATGTTATGGATTGTCTATGAAGCCATGTAATGTTGGTGGATTGGGGTCTGGCCTGGAGGGGTGGATTGCATTTGTTGGGATTAGGGGCATGTGAGTTAAGACTAAAGGTGTGTTGTTAAGACTAAAGGTGTGTAGTGGCCACACCTTTGATACCCGGATGCGGGAGAGACTAAAACTGGGACTTGGACTAGTCTCGATTAGTCTCACTTGCCTGTCTGTCTGTGATGTCCTGAGAAGCTGCCTCCACCTTTCTGCCTCTGCCATGTACTTCAGTTGCTGCCGGCTGCCCCTGAATGGACTGTGACCTTCTGAAACTGTAAGCTAAAATAAACCTTTCCTTTCCTAAATTTGTGCATGTCAGGTATTGAGTCACAGCAACGAAAAAGTAACTAAGACACCTAGCCAGAGCGATCAGGCAAGAGAGTGAAAAAGAGAGTATGTATCAGAAAGGAAGAAGTCAAACTATTTTTATTTGCAGATACATGATGGTCTACATAGAAGATCCCTCAAAATTCATGAAACTCTTAGAACTAATTAACAAATTCAGTCAAGTTGCAAATTACAAAATTAATGCAAAAAAGCAATGTCATTCCTCTGCACTAACCACCGAGAAAGACCTGGGAAAAATAATTCATTCTTAGTTGCTCCTCAAAAAATTAAATACCTAGGAGTGAACCTAAGGAAGTGAAGGACCTCTACAAGGAAAATTATATTATTCTAAAAAAAGAAATTGAAGAAACATTAGAAAAACATTAGAATCATTAGAAAATGGAAAGACATCCCCTGTTCCTGGATAGGCAGAATTTATATTGTCAAAATGGCTATACTTCTGATACTGATACACAGATTCAACACAATTCCTGTCAAAAAACCAACTTCTCTCACAGAACTTGAACAATGAATCCTAAAATTCATATGGAATAAAGAGACACAGAATAGCCAAAGCAATCCTGCCTAATAAGACTAAAGCAGGTGGCATTATGATTCCAGACAGACATCAAATTATATTGCAAAACAACCATGATAAAAACCATACGGCATTGACAGAAAAACGAACAGAATGGAGGATGCGAAGACAACTGCAAGTACCCTCAACTACTTGATGTTTGATAAAGGGACCAAAAACATACACTAGAATACCAGTGAACAGCAGTGAATGATGCTTTGAGAATTGGCTGTTTGTGTGCAAAAGAATGAATCTAAACACTTACCTGTCACCACATACCAAAATCAAATCAAAGTGGACCCAAAGGTTTAGAAATCAAAACTGAACCTTCTGGAGGACAAATTAGGTAAAACTCGGGTAGTTGCAGGTGTGGACAAGGACTTTCTTAATTGGACACCTGAGATAAAAGATATAGCCCCAGATCCACAAATGGGATTATATCAAATTGAAAATTTCTTGCACAGCAAAGAAAATTATTAACAGAGTGAGAGAGAACCAACAGAATGGGAAAAGTTTTTTATTACTTTTACTTTGGAAAGGAAGCAATAACTGGAATATATAAGGAACGGAAGAAATGTAAAAGCCTTAAAATCAAAGACCCGATTAAAAAAATGGGCAACTGAAATGAAGAGACAGCCTTCAGTTGCAAGAGCACATATGGCCAGCAAATTCACACACACACACGCACACACACACACACACACACACACACACACACACACACACACAAATGCCAACATCCTTAGCCATTAGAGAAATGCAAATCAAAACATCACTCCGTTACCATCTTACCCCTGTGGGAATGGTGTATATCAAGAACTCCAAAAACAATCCATGCTGTCAAGGCTGCTGGGAAAAAGAAACCTTTGGCGTTGCTGGTGGGACAGAAAACCAGTTCGACTGTAGAAAGCAGTGTGGAGATTCCTGAAAAAGCTGAAAATAAATATTCTATTCAATGCAGCAATACCCCTTTTGGGTATCTTTCCAAAAGACTTAAAAGGAATATGTAACAGAGATACATGTGTGAATAATAACAGCTAAATTATGGAATCTGCTGAAGTATCCATCAACAGACCAATGGATACAAAAAATGTGGTGTATCTGCACAATGGCGTACTACTCTTCCATCAAGACAGGTAGATCTGAGACTTTGTAGGTGAATAGATACAACTTGAGACCATCATACTGAGTGAAGCGAGTCAGACTCAGAAGATTGAACACTCATAGTTTCTCTATTACATGAAACCCAGAATACAGACAATTTGTAGAATAAAATGGGGAAGACATTGGGAGTTGGGAGAGGAAGGAGGAGGTGGAGGGTCAAACAGAGGGAGGGTAACAGACGATCCTGATGTCACAATACATATGAGCACGAAATTCTCAAGTGTAATGTTATCATTACATATTATATATATATATATATATATATATATATATATATATATATATATATACTGATAAAAATGGGAAAAAATAAAACAACGGTTGGGGATGTAGCTCAGTGTGAAGGCCCTGGCTCAACCCCGAGGACCACGCGGCCTTGCAGGATCACTGTTACTGGCATACAACAGCACCTTTCAAGGGACGGGGATTCTGATTCTCCCAGGAAGGACTGGGTCGGGTTGTACTGGAAGCTGGCTCTACTAAATGCTGCCCCTGATGCATTTCTGTTGGTTTGACGATCCACTCACTGATGGGGTGGCCTGGCTCCTTTCTTGTCCCTTGCTCCCCTCCTCCCAGGCCGCTGTCCCACTAGGTGCACCATCCACATGCCAACCCTACGAGGGTCTCAGTCCCCTTTCGGGGTCCTGTATTGAGGGCTCTTAAGAGAAGCCAACATTCAACAGCACACTGTAGAATACTGCCTAACCCAGACACGTCGGAAGAAGCGAAGGCCATAGGCAGCACTGTCCAGAGCCTCTGACACTTTCCACCATGCTGTTCCTTCCTAACTTGCTCACTCGTGAAATTTATTAATTTGCAATGGGCTCTCCCACCACTAAGGACGAGGACCTGGTTTCTAGCATCAGACATAACAGTCTGCCTACCTTGCTTAGCCTGGAGTCTGGGTTTCATACCTAGATTACTTTAGGGAATAAAGCCGGGGTCCCCAGCCCCTGGCTCATAGCTGATTAGGACCTGGGTTACATGACAGGAGTTGAACAGCCATTCCCCAGCACTCACGTTGCCTCCTGAGCTCCACCTCCTGTCAGATCAGCAGAACTGGTGCCTGATATCAAAAAGATCGTTGTTCACTCTAAGGAGTTGATCATTTGTTTCTCTCTACAGGCTATGCATTAATTACCACCATTTGAAACTGGCGATGAGGACATGGATGTGATACAAACTGGCAGAAGAGCATTCACATCAGAACCCCTGGTGCTGAGCTCCAATGGCCTGAATGCTGCCTTATTCTTAGTGTTGTGTGTTTACTTCTGAGGTGCAGTTGGACAAAGCAGTGAATGTTTCCATTTTAAAAATTATTACAATAAGAGACACACTTTCACAAATCTGCTTCAGAATCCTCCTCTTCATTTTGAACACACATATCCCATCCTTCCAGCCATTTTCTTTTTCTTTTTTTCTTTTTTCTTTTTTTTTGTTTTGAGACAGGGTCTTGGTCTGTGGTCCAGAATGGTCCTGAATTCACTTCAGAGCCCAGGCTGGCCTTGGACTCAAGGCAATCCTCCTGTCTCAGCCTCCCGAGTGCTGGGATTACAGGCGTGCGCCACCACACCCAGCTTATGTGGTGCTGGGGAATCGAACTCGGGTACTTAGCGCTTGGCTTAGCACTTGCTCAAGCGCTTTAACTGCTGAGCCATTCCTCCAGTCCCCTTCCAGCCATTTTCAAAAGTGGTTCTAGAAGTTCTCTTTCTTGAGTACCACTAGTTCCATCACGATGGCTGCCACCACGTCAAAACGTTGGCCTAGCGTGGGCATGGTGCAATTCTAGTTAATGGTGGCGTATCTTGGAACAAGTTTTAAGTAGAGCAGTGGATCTGGATGTTGTAGCTTTAGAGGATGTGTGGTCAAATTTAAAATTGTTCACTGAAGAATAATCAAGAAAGGTAATAGGTATAACAGTGCTGGTTTCCTGTGAGGGGTTGGGTTCAAAAGTGGGGGGTGACGTCATGGCCAGGACTCTGGAGAAAGGCAGTCACTGCCTGCCTCAGTCTCAGTGTTCGGTATTTGCTGGAAGAATGAAAGGATGAAACAGACTGGAGTCACTGAAGTTCACTGCCTTTCAACCCTCAAAACCATGAGAATCCGTAAGTCTATAATGCTCAGGTTCCACAATGAGCCAAATAGGAGAATGGCATTATTCCTTCTCAAGTGTGGCTGCAACGTAAACACTTCCATGCTGTCGACGCCACAGACCTACAATCTGACATTCTGCAGGAGGAGCTCTCTCCGGATGGGATGCTCTGGTCTGTCTGGCGTCGCGCGTGCCATCTGCTGGGGTGGCCGGCTGCCTAATTGCAAGGTGGCCTGACGGTTCCAAGGGGCTGTGCCTGCCAATCACATCTGAGCCGAGCTAGCAAACCCAGGGAACCCAGGACATGGCAGTCTGAAAACGGTCGTCCTGCTGCTCACAGGCAGCTTCAAATGAACAGATCACGCCTCATTAAAAATGGCCATATTTCTGACAGTGGTAGGTAGCCTTTGAATTCTCCTGGTTGAATCTGCCTTTTCCTAAGTGACCACTGTGACCGTGATGTCATGCCAAGGAGAAGGGAGAGTGGACAGAGGCCACAATGTGTCACTTCTAGAGCCACTGACACCTTACAGGTATCCCAAATGTCTTAAATCTCCTGCTCAGAAACCAACAGAATCTCACTGCATTGTCTTCCTCGAATTGAGCAAACAACTGTTACCACCAGACTCAGTTTATCTTCTGGAACAGATGCAGTAGGAGGCTGAGTGTGAATGCATTTGCTTTCTTTAAAGAACAGTCATGGAAAAGACCCAACACAAGGGTGAAAATATAGAGATTATGAAATAGGAATTTAGGTCACCTTCATGACCTCAAAAGTCTGAGAATATATGCTTAGGTTTTGAGCTTCTAGGTACAGATGACAGAGTAGGCTCATCATATAACAGTGATCCACACACACCTGTGATCATAGAGGCATAACTTCTAGCAGCTAAATCCTGGAAGCAGCCAACACACCCACCAACCATGCATGGAAGAAGAAAATGTGGCGTATATACACCATGGACTATTGCTCTGCTGTAAAGAAGATAAATTTCAGTCATCTTTTGGAAAACTTGCGACCATCATCCTTAGTGAAATGAATCAGACACAGAAGGGTAAATATCAGATAATTTTTTAATATGAGAAAAACCAAAGTATCAATAGAAAGCCAAAAAGGAGAGAGGATAAGAAACAGAAAGTCGATTTTGTCAAGAGAGAAAGAAGACATGGGGGTGCTGGACAGAGGGCAAGAGAAGCCGAAACGATCAAGGCCCGATGTGTCCAAGCATCGATTCCTCAGGCCGAATGGAGATACTGTGTGGTCCAAGCCTGTACCAGTGAAGGGAAGAATTCTGAGGAAAACAGAGAAAGCAGGCTC
>PVKB01001712.1:0-258852 GCA_004027205.1 Ctenodactylus gundi | reverse complement strand
GTACTTAGCGCTTGGCTTAGCGCTTGCTCAAGCACTTTAACCGCTGAGCCATTCCTCCAACCCCGTTTTAATCCATAATAACTGGATTGGGAAAAGTGAAGACAGCCCATGCTGTCTACTTGTCCTCCTGTCTTCCTTTCCGGCAGTACCGGCTGGTATTCGGCATCCACAGGCCAGCTACACAAATGTATTTCATCAGCAACATCATTGAAGATTTGCCATTCTCAAATCTGAATGAAAGCCTTTGAAATATTTAATATGGCTCATAAGTTGTTTCTATTAAGTGATCTCTCCTTGGAGCCACATGCTTACCATGTTTTTGGGCATGGATGCCTCTATGACTCTGCATCTTCCACAACACAGACCTGAATCTGTAGCACAAGCTCACTCAGTAATACTTTGGACTGAACATAGTCAGCAAAATGGAAAAGTGTGGTGGTTAGGGTGGAGTGTCAACTCTAGTGGCTTTGAGATCTACACAGAGGGTTGGTGGAGCGTCAGGGTGTGTCTGGGAGGGTCAGAGAGGTGTGACTTTGGGGATATACCCAGTCCTGGTCGCTGGCCCCCTCCTCTCTGGAACTATTCCCCTCCCTTGCTTCCTGGCTGCCACGAACCAAGCAGTCTTGCTCCACCATGCCCTTCTGCCATGATGCTTCTGCCTCCAAGCCAGCCAGCCATGGACTGAATCCCCTGAAACTGTGAGCCAATTTAAGTTGCTCTGCCTTTAAGCTGTGGGTGTCAGGTACTATACCCCAGCAGCAGAAAAGCGATAAGGGTAGGAAGAGCACAGAAGACAAGAGTACATACAAAGAGAAGGAACCATCTCAGCGGATATCGATATGAATGATATCAGTGTTTAAAATAAATCCCAAGCTTGGAACAGGCACACTCCCCATTTACTAGTTTCATGATCACATTTGTATTCAGACATAATTCTATGCATGCATGGTTACCTGGACATAGCTGAATTTGGCAGCCAAGTTCCAAGGCAATTTCTTTTTCGCCTACGGCTGTCTTCAATCTTAACTAGTTCCCTATTTTGTTTATTTTTCCCATTCCTGGTCAGGCTGTTTTTATATCTTTCTAGTCATTCCTAAGCATTAGAATGAGTTTATTGTCAGTGATTAAAAATTCCAACCTGGCCTAAGCATTTTTCTCCCCACCTGTGTTGGAAGAGCCATCATCCCCAGCTCTGCCTGACTCAACCACGTAGCTCTCCAATGGAACGGGAGTCTTGGTGTTTCAGTCTCTCACCTTCTGCTGCATCTCGTGGGGGTGAGCTGAGGTCTGTCTGAAAGAAAGAGGCAAAGACAAGGATCTTCATGATGAGAGACTGCTGCATGCCTATCATGGATTAGACCTAAATATCCCTCAAGGTCTCCTGTGTGTGGAGTTGACTGGATCATGGGGTGCTGTGCTGCCCAGTGGGCTCACCCATGGCTGAGTCCATGGCTCATCGTGATGTTAGAAGGTGTGGAGGGCTGGCTTGGGACATCGATCTTCAGGGCTGACTCACACCAGCAACTCTACAGAGAGCCTTGGGCTGGTACCGTGACCCTGACCCCCTGGTTGGGTGGCTTCCATTTTTGCAGCCGAGCAGCTCCTGGATCCACTGTCTCTTCAGCATGCAGACAGCCATGTTGGTTTCCTCCACCTGGGACTCCTCTGCTCTGCACACACTAGATTCCTCCACCTCTGATTCTGTAAGTGAACCTGACATAGAAAATATATAAATATTTTCTATCAATTCCATTTTGTAGGGAACCTCACCTGATATAATAACTATCCCAAAGAATTGTTTTAAGGCTTGCATAAAATTCCCTCAGTGCCATGCAGTGATACTATTTTGAATCTATCAAAACATGATGAGCTCTTTACTAAAATGAGATTCTCATGAAAGGGTGCATGTATTTGCCATGATACATACATCTTACATTTGATTCATAGAAACTGGAGTGAATTTTATCTCCCCGTATCACACAGGCGGGGAAACCCTAACCCGAGTGCATTGCTGCCAGATGAGTAAAAGCTTCCCTCTTCAAAGACAAGTCAGAGATCCACAGCTTTTGTCTTTTATCCCAGCTCATGATGGGTGAATGAAATTGCCTTGCGAGGCTACCATGTTCTGTGATTGCTGTCTGGATCCATTATAATCACTTGGCCTGGGCCTCTGGTCGCACAGGGAGGCTGTGTCAGTAAGCCAAGCCTCCGCGTCTCCATGTGGCTGCAATTAGATTCCCTCTGCTTCTCGGGCCTTCAGAATCCCCACCTGGTGTAGATAAGTGCGCATTGTCTGGAAAGGCCAGAGGTGGGAGGACCCAGAGGGAGGTGGCCGCACAGAGGAGGCCTGGGCGAGGAGGAGCCGAGCCGCAGCCCTCTTCCCTCTCTCCCTGGTGGCTTTTATTATGTTCTATTGACTTTCCTCTTACGCCTCAGTTTCTGAGCGGGCTAGCTTGGAACACTCGCAGCTGTAAACTAGGACACCGCTTCTGTCCGTCCTCTGTCTTTCTCTCTCACTCACGTGGTCCTTCCAGCACGTAAACACGAAGGCACAGAATTCTTCTGTCTTAGTTACTTTTTTGTTGCTGGGCTGTAATACTTGAAACCCACAACTTAAGGAAGGAAGAGTTTATGTCAGCTCACCATTTCAGGGGCCTCAGTCAACTCAGAAGAAGCTGGCAATGGCAGGAAGGCTCCAGAGGGAAACAGCTGCTTGGGACGTTGCAAGTGGGAAAACCAGGGCTTGACGAGAAGTCGGGGCTGGAGGATACCCTTGCAGACCACATCCTCAGTGGTGGCTCATGCCCACCTATCAGCCATGTGCCCAATAACAAGCCACCACCTGCCCAGGAATCCCCCACACACCCACCACAGACCCCACCTCCCAACAGATGTGAAGCTCATAGATAATCTGCCACACAAAGCCTTGGGGGCATATTCCAGGTCCGAACCATAAAGTCTTCTAAGTGCTATGTTTGTTGAGATGAGCAGGATTATTCCCGGGTGACTCGTCCTCTAGCATTCGGTGTAAACCACAGTTGGAATCGGACATCCAGAACTTGATCACAACCCAGGATGAGAAAGGGGTCTGCTGAGCGGCTCCATCACCTGGGCTTCTGCCCTAAGTGCTCCTAGAGCGGGGCTGAGCTTACCGGTCTGGGTTAAGTTGCGTGGTGGCTCTCAGGAACTCTGCTGAGCAACCGTGAAGGGGAAGATTTGTTTGGCTTGGTGTCAAGCCCGGAGGATCTGAGGCAAGGGGTCTGCGGCAGCAGGCCGAAGACTGAAATTATGATTCTGCTAGGTCACCAGTGCGCAGTCCACAGGGCTGTGGGGAGGACGAGGCATCGTTTCTGATTTTGCTTCTGCGGCGGCTCAGCCTACTGAAGTGATTTGCATCCACAGTGCTGCGAACACTTTGGTCTGCCTGGCAGAGACTTTTGGGAAGAATTGGCATGCTGACGTTAAGGTTCAGCTGTCAAGGATTGAGTCCGCATCGTGGAATACACTGGGGAGCATTAATTCTGGCTCTTAACATGAGATGAGGTTCCTGGACCCAAATCCCCTGAGTGTGATGAATTCATCAGGGTGCTGTCATAGGTCAGTAGGGGGTGCCTGGAGGAGGCCTCGCCAGAGCAAAGCTGTCCATGGCATTGCCACAGGAAGGAGCATGTGCACGGGGCAGGGCTAGTGTGGGAGTTACCCCTCCCACGTCAAGCTCCGGTGCCCCGCCCCTTCCAACCAGGCTCATCTCCCAGCAGCACAATCCCCATGATCGAATCAGCTTCCAAACCCTTGGCTTTTGGGGGACATTTCAGATCCAAGCTACGACCGCATCTGTCCTCATGTCCCCCCTGGGACTCCTGTGCACCCCAGAGTGGATAGGAAGGCATCACATTGCCCTTGTTTCTGTGAAATTCATGAACCCAGACCTAACCTTTGGTCATCGCTCTGGCCATGCAGGGACAAAGTCGTCCATCTGAGGATGGCATGCCAGGGCTGGTCTCTGTGGCACTATTGTTCGCACACAGCAAAACCAACGAGGACAACCTGCTATGGATTGAGTCATGTCCTCCAAATAGACATTTTGGAGTCCTAACCCCACATCTCAGAAAAAGACCACGCTTACATATAGGGTCGTGCAGATGTAATGAGCTATGGAGCAGAGATGGCCTTTCTCACGGCTTTGATTTAAAATGTCCCCAAATGTCTCATGTGTCAGGAAGGTAACTGGATCACGGGATGCTGTACTTACCAAAAGATTCAGTGATGCTCAGGACTTGACCTGGAAGGGCGTGTGCTGCTTCCACCTTTCCTCCCAGTCTTCTCTGATCTGTAGTGCTGTGAGGATCTCTGCCTCCCGAGCTCCAGCTCTGGCCCTGGCCCTGGCTCTAGCTTCAGCCTCACCATGTGATTCCACCATTTTCCATTCTCCCACCTACAAGTGGACTGTGACTTTCTGAATCTATAAGCTAGAATAAATCTTTCCCCCCTAAAGTAATGTATGTCGGGTATCGAGTCACAGCAACAAGAAAATAACTAAGATGAGTGGATTCATGAGTTTCTGTGTTGTTAGAAGTGAGGCCCGTTGAAGGGACCTCGCGTGGAAGGGGTAGCTTCCTGTCCAGCTCCTCCCTTCTCTCTCTGCTTCCTGGCTGCCTGCAGTAAACAGCTGTCTCCACTAGAGGCCCAGCCCTTCCATCAGGACCAGCCATCACAACTCCAGGCTTCACCACCATTCCTGGACACTGAGCTGCAGTAGAGACTCACGCTGGCTGTACCACAGTGGGCTTCCAGGCCTCCACCCTGGACTGGTGATGGATTTTCTATTCTTTATTCTGAAGCCTCCATCTTTGACTTGTGCTGCACCCTTGACCTCCTTTTCCTGAGGCTGCCATCTTGGACTGGTGCTGCACCTCGGTCCCCTCTTTCTGTATCTTCTACCTTCTTTTCTGAGCAGCCCTTGGGTCCTCTGTTTCTCCTATGTGCACACAGTCATGGAAGACTCCTTCACCTCTATTTCAGTAACCTTACATAATAAATCCTTCCATAACTTTACGTATATATTTTCTATTACTTTTGTGTTTTTAGAAACCCTAACTAATATACGAGAGAAGGTTTTGGAGGATCACAGCCCTGCTGACACCTGGAATTTGTGTTTCCAGCCTCCATAACTGTGTCATTTGTTGTTTCAAGTATTCCAGTTTGTGGTCCTGAATGATGAAAGTGCTAGGGAGCAAGCATCCACCCCTGCCTATCCCCAGATGCCATAGGATCCTTTAGTCCATGCTGACTGTAGTTTCTTCTCTTCTCTCTCTTTTCCTTCTCTATATTTAGTCTGGTCTGGCCTCAAACTCACAGCAATCCTCCTGTCTCAGTTTCCAGAGTGCTGGGATTACAGGTGTGCACTGACACATTCTGCTAATCTCTGTGTGGGCTGAGGGATCAAACACAGGGCCCCACGCATAGTTCACAGGTGCTTTGGCCACTAAGCTGTGCCTCAGACCCTCAGCCCATCTTCAGGTATCATCTTGTCCAACATGTGTTTGATATGATGCTGGATAAGAGAGTCAGGCCTTGACCCATAGCCATCACATACCAACAAGCAAGAGCATCGTGTGGGGCTCCAGAGTGCGTGTGTGATGGTGAACGCCTGCCTCTGGTGTTCACCCACAAGATCCCATTAAGCTCCCTGCATTTTACCGCTGACCGAACACCTGCTCCATGATTTGATTGGCCTGTCTGCTCTAGGTGGATGGCTTGGAAAGACGGGCAGTAGGGACACATCCTTGCAGGTTTGTTCTCCATCATTGACTGCTCTGGCTAGCACATGTGATATGACACCAAGAAGAAAGAAGGCACGGGGTATAGGGGTCTCTGTCCTGCAGGTTCTCCCTGAATAGCCGAGGAGGGGTTCCGATGACATAGTAACACACTCTGGGAGTCGTTTCAGTGAACGCCGTCTCAAGTTTATTTGGGAGTACAGGGGCTTAAATAGACTGAGGTAGCTATTTTGGGCCAATCAGCAAGGCCTCAACCAGCGTGGGGTCGCCCAGGGGGAGGGAAGGAGTAGAGGAAGGAGGATGCGATAAGGAGCAGTTCCAGGAGCAGTTCCCCGCGGTTTAAGCAAAACAACACCTGGCTTAAATTACAAGCAGTAACATTTGTTCGTGGGAAGGAAGGAACTCGGCCAAGGTCAGCAATGCTGAGGCTCCGGGGCCCTGAAGACTCCAATAACTGGGGATGCATTGTCTGGTCCTGGCAGAGAGCAGAGGTATAGAAATCCCTACAGATGGTGAGCGCCTGCCCAGGTTTTGTGTCTTTCTTGGGACTATGCTCTATCCCTGTCCCGTTTTTATTTATTTAATTAAATTAATTAATTAGTTAATTTATTTAGACATGATCTTGCTAAGTCACTAGGTTTCCCAAGCTGGACTTGAACTTGTGATCCTCTTGTCTCAGTCTCCATGAGGGTTGGGGTCACAGGCCCGGGCCACGAAGCCTGGCATACCCAGGTCTCAACAACACGAGTGTTCCTCTGTGTTCTTTGTTATTGTGGGGACTTGATCTATTCAGAAATGAGCCATTCATCAGATCAGCGGACCTGGTGTTAGTGAAATGAGCTTTGTCGGTTACAGTTGGGGTGAACAGTGAGTTTTGTAGAAGTAGAATACGACTCAGAGATTTCCTTTGGTGGAAAGCTGAGGCAGAAGGATTGCTATGAATTTGAGGCCAGCCATAGTGAGTGTGGGACTAGCATGGGCTACAGAGTGAGATCCTGTCTCAAAAAAAAAAAAAAAAAAAAAAAAAATTCCCGTTGGGATGGACAGGTTGTTAGTTAAGGGGTAACCTAGCTGATCCCACAAAAGTATTTATAGACGGCCGCACAACCATAAAATAAAGGATGCCATAAATTTTGTACTCAGGTCCTCCCTCGGGGCGCAGGGCTGTGGCAGCAAGCACAGCCTGGCGTTATTGGTGGAGCTGGCTTTCCCTTTTCCAACCATGACTATTGCTGCTTTTGGATTAGGTGGATGTGAGGGAACGGGAGCAGCTCCTTCCAGCTCAGGAGCCAGCCTATTTGCCAAATGAGTGGTTTGGAGCTGGCCTCCCTCTGCTAAGACATGTTTCTCCACCCTCGAGGAAGTCTCTGGTGTCCAAGAGAAACGGGCAGGAGGTGAGAGGCAAATTGGATTTCTTCCCTCCTTCCTTCCTTCTTTCCTTCCTTCCTTCCTTCCTCCCTTCCTTCCTTTCTTTTCTTTCTTTCTTTCCTTCTTGCATTCATCCATCACTTCTATTGTGGAATGCAGATGAGTCAAATATGGGCTTTAGGGATCCCGTGTCATTTCTGTCAGTGGCCCCTGGGCAACTCTCACTTGGGCACAATCCAAGTAGCTGTGGCTGGGTCAGTGGAGCAGAGCTCTCAGCCCTGTGTGGTACCTTCAGCACATCTCAGAGAACTCTGGGAGTCACAGGCCAGCTAGAAGTCCAGGTGAGTAGAGATGTCCCGAGGACAATGATGCTAGGTGCCTCCTGGAAGCACACAGCATGATCACTAGAATAAAACGTGCAGGAGGCCTGGCCCCGGGCACAGGTCTGTTCTAGCACTCCGAACGACTGAGTCTGGAGGACCTCAAATTCCAGCTCACCCTGGGCCACACAGCAATGTGAGAGCCTTGTCTCAAAATCAAAAATGAAAAACGGACTGGGGATGTAGCTTGGTGTGAAGGCCCTGGGCTCCATCCTCAGTACAAAATAAATAAATAAATAAATAAAATAAAATAAAATAAAAATAGAAACAAAACACAAAACCAAACATCAGCAACAAAAAAGCACAACCAGAATTGTTGGTCAAATGCCTTCGTTTTAGTCGTGCATTTCTTGGCATAAGAGAACAGAAGCTAAGTGTCACAGGACTACGTTGGAGCCAAAATAAATAGATCATTAACTTGCTCACATCGGAAGTTTCCCTGGAGGGGAACTCCCTCTAACTTAGCTGCCAGGCAGAAACCAGCCGGAAGTCCGCAACTCCAGAGATCTGCAAAGGGAACACGCTATAGCTTGGACAAGTGCCAATCAAAGCCCCAAACTGGCAAATCAGAGGGCAGCATCCTCCTAAGGGCCAGCACCCCTCGAGGGTTTTCCCCTAGGTGACCTCTGCCAGTTCATCAGCCAGGTCTTTGGATTTGAGTCTCTGACTTTATGCTCTGTAATCTTGTCTTTTCTCTGTATCAACCACGGACCATAAAGACCAAAATCTCAGCTGTTTCCTCTGGCTTGTGATTTTTTTTAGAAGCCTGAGGATGAGGGAAAAATATAGTGCTGCCTTAGTGGGGTGAATGGGTCAGGCTTCTAAGCCCAGCAGTCTGGGAGGCTGAAGCAGGAGGATAGCCATCCTGGGCAAGTTAGCAAGTCTCTGCCTCAAAATCAAGAACTAAAAACTGAGCCGGGGGATGCAGCTTCCAACCACCTTCTCCTCCCCCTAGATCCATCCATGATTCAGCTGCACAGAGCAAGTTCGGGGGAGACCACAGTGCTACTTGTCAGTCCCCAAGGTCCCATGTCCCCCTCACATGGGTCCAGGAGACGGATGGTTTCTCCACACCCCCCCTCCCTCAGGCTGGCTGAAACTTACAGGGCTTTGGTGTCCCAGAAGGGACAAGAGCAAAGACATGGGGTCTTGTTCTTTCCTGGGCCACCTACGAGGCAGACTGCTGGAGTATCTCAGTGGGACGCTGGCCACCTGTGGGCTGCAGAAGAATCATCTGGCTCTTGGGGAGCCTGAATTTGGGATTGGAAAGAGAGGCAAGCTTTGGGCTTGTGTCTCCAAGGTTCCTCAGCTGGCTGTGGCTCTGGTGCGGGTCACCATCCTTGGAAAACCTCGGAGGCCAGTGCCTCTTGTCAGCCTTCCCCAAGGCCCAGGAGCTGGGAGCTGGGCTGCATCCACACCCACCCAGCCACCGCTGTCCCTCCCTTTGTATATACGCCTTTCCAAGTCCTCCTGTCTGGGGTGTGTTTCCATGGCAATCCTAGCACCCCAAGTGCATCTACCTCTATCAGATCCTCATGAATGCAGAGCTGTTCGTGTGTGTGTGTGTGTGTGTGTGTGTGTGTGTGTGTGCGTGCGCGTGCGCGTGTGTGGAGGCTGGGTACTAGGAAATTGAGCCCAGGGCCTCCACATTGAATTCCATTTCCAGCCCATTTTTATTTTTTTGATTTTTGAGACAAGGTCTGGCTTAGGTACTAAACTGCTCAGGCTGGGCTGCCACTTGAGATCTGCCTGCCTCAGCCTCCCAGAGCGCTGGGAATCCAGACCTGTGCCACCAGGCTGGCTGTGAGCTGCTTCACCTGAGCTGTCTCTTTCCTCTTTCTCCTCCACCATGTCCCCAAACACATTTGTCCCCAACTTCAGTTTCTGAAGTGTCACAAACAACTTGGACTGCCTCAGGCCAGCCAGAAGGTAGCACCTGTAGAGTCCTGGGCCTGGGGCCTGTGAGTGGCCTGTGAGTGGGTAAGTTCGGCTTCAAAAAAAGCACATCTTTTGTAGTTCTAGCACTCAAGAGATCGAAGCAGACCGGCCTGGCTATACACTGAGTTTACGACCAGTTTGTTGGGCTACAGAAGTAGCCTTCTTTTTTTTTTTAAAGCTCCATTTTCTTTAGTTATAAGCAAAAATATGCTCCAATGTATGCATGCCAGAATAGCATAACAATGGAGTCAAATTGGGGGAATTTTTCTTTTCTTTTTCTTTAAAAGGGTTTAAGAACCACTCCATGTGAGGCACAGGAGGAGCTCAGATGGGACTTGACCCATGAATTCTAGGGAAAAAATAAAAGAGAAGCGTGGTATCCCAAGGCTTTCCAGAACCGAGCCTTGGAGCAGGTTTAGGAGGACTGCGCACCGTTAGCATCTTTGCCAGTCTGCTTAGCCTAGTTGGCCGGGAAATAAGATTCTCAGCCACAGCCCACACTGACAGGTGACCCAGATCCAGGGCTGTGCTCGCTGCCTGCCGCTCCCCCCCTTCTCCAGGCCACGTGACCAGAAGTTTCTGGTGGGCAATTATGCTCCGGCCTGGGGCATGGGCCTTTCATCTGGGAGTCTGAGGCAGGCAGACCGAGTGCCAGGCCAGCCTGAGCAACTTAACAACACGGAAAGGAGAGCTTCTCTCAAAAGTGCAAGAATGGGCTGGAGACATAGCTCTATGTGAAGGACCTGGGCTCTACCCCAGGACAAAACAACAACCAAAAAGAAGCCCCCCTCCCGCCCCCACAGTGTGTCCTTGGGATAGTTGCCTCATGTGTTAAGGGCCCCCACCCCAAATCCCCCTCCCCAGAAGCCCCAGCCTTTGGTGTTTCACATCCTCAAGGCATATTTGTTAAGAAAAGGGATGCAAGGTATTTTTTTTTTTAAATAAAAAACTTTAAATAAAAAGTTCATTGTCTTAGTTTCTAGAGCTTTTGTTTTCTTTTTTTTTTCTGGTTCCTTCTTTTCTCTCCCCCTCCCCCTCACCAGAATTTGAGCCCAGGCCTTCACACTGGCCTCCATCCCCAGCCCTTTATTACATTAATTTAAATTTCTGAGACAAGGTCTTGCTAAGCTGCTAATTGGCCCAGCTTAGGGTCAATCCTCCCACCTCAGTCTCCCAGAACCCTGGGGTGACAGGCTGTTCCATGGGGGCCTAGCTCTGCCTTGTGGTTTAAAACCCTGTCCTTATCTTAGGCAAAATTTGATTTCCTCTGATGCTTTTTTAAGCCCGGTGGTGGATTCCACAAACCCACTGTACATACTCGCTGTCCCTTGTCATTCATGGGCTCAGGGGTGGATGGTCTGGAAAGGAAACGCTCATTGGCAACTTCCTGCATGGTCTCTCTCTGCCCTTTGCCATAAGCATGACATCTCACCAAGGTCAGCCATGCTCAGGGAAGAGTACAATTTGGATTAAGTATGTCTCCAGGGTTTGAGCCACTGCAAAGCCCAGGTGACTTCCCACCGAGGCACGGTAGGGGTGATGCCTTGACGCTCACGCGCTGAGAAGTGAGTTCGGACAACGTGAGACAAGACGTTATGTCTCCTGGAACGAGATTTGCTTGGCGTTGACCAAGAGGGTTGGGAGTGCTTGTTCCCTTCATTTTTTCTTTAAAATAACTGCTTCAAAAAAAAAAAAAAAAAAAAAGGGCCCAGACTTGTCATCCCAGCACTCTGGGAAGTTGAGGCAGGAAAATGGGAGGTTTGAGCCTCCCCTGGGCAACTGAGTGACCTCACGAGAGCCTGTGTTAAAGAAAGAAACTAAAGCATGAGCTGAGGATGGAGCTCGGCGTGAAGGGGCCTGGGCTCCATCCCTTCAACCAAAACAAATCCAAAAACCTCCCTGTGCATAGAAGGGCTCAGAGGACTGTTAAATAAGTGATAAGCCCTGATTGTCCCCTGACCTCGTCCCTGCCTGCACCGCTGTTTGTAGCTGCTCTGCTCAGCCTGACGGTGGAGAGGAGGCACTGATGACCACACCATCATGCCACTTAATTTACTTCAATTTTACTTATTTTTTAAAATTTGTTTCGTTACTGGGAATAGAGCCCAGGACCTTTGCACTGAGGTACAACCCAGCCTGTTTTTTATTTTTGATGTTGAGACGAAGTTTCGCTAAATTGTTAAGCTATCCTTGCTGGGCTTCAGCTGATGATCCTCCTGCCTCAGCATCCTAGTGTACTGGCGTTACAGGTCCATGTCACGGACCTGGCCTCCCAACCTACAACCCCGGCCTTCCTGCTGAGCTCCGTCCTCAGCCCAATCTTTTGTTTTTAATTTTTGAGAGAGGGTCTCACTAAGTCACTGAGTTGCCCAGGTTTGGCTCGAACTTGTGACCCTCCTGCTTCAGCCTCCTAGTGTGCAAGGATGAGAGGTCTGCGCCACCAGGCCAGGCTGGAGCGGATCGTTTTTTACAAATTTTATATGTGTGAATTACAGATTCAATAACACAGTAGGAACACGTGGCTTAGGGAGTCCAGGACCTTCTACACCAGTTTTGGCCTCTTTTTCCTTCCCTCTTACCTTGCCCTGTGTCCCCCACCCCCCCATCCCCCGCCCCATGGTTCACCCTCTCCCAGCGGTCCACCGCCCCTCTCCCTATCTTGTCCACGCAGTTACTTCCGTGAATCTCATAAAAAGGGCATCCGTAGGCGGGGCTGCAACCTGGATCTGCCATTACGACAGGCAGTCTGGAGATTTCTCAGAAAGCTGAGAGTAGGAATCCTATTTGATCCCGCTACTGCTCTACTGGGCGTGCTCCCAAAAGAAATAAAGCAGCACACCATAAAGACACATGCATATCCATGTTTACAGCAGCTGCAGTTCATAATCACTAGATCCTGGAAACAACGTACTTGCCCAACAGTAGAGGACTAGATACAGAAGATACGGTAACTACGCACAGTGGAATACTAGGCAGCCGTAAAGAAAGACAGTTAGGAAGCATCTGGAGGGAACCGGGGCCACCTCGAGTCAATAACGCCCAGTGCAATGGACCAAACACAAAAGACCGAGTACGGTGGAGTGGCTGTTTCCATCGCCTTGGCGCTGCGCTGGAAGGAGGGGCCTGGCCAGAGGCTGCGCGCTGTGTGCCTCACTCATCTCTGGGCTCCTGCTGCCTGGGCGCAGGTGAGAGATGAACTTCCGGAGTCGGGGGCCAGGGGGCCGAGGGAAGGTGGGGCCCAGCAGCCTCTGCGAGGGACTGGCATGAAATCAGGATGCAGAAGGAGGCGGAGGGGCTGGGGAGCGGCTAGGCCCTTATACAGCAGGTGCGTCAGCCTTTCTCCCGCCTCCTCCCCGGGTCCTCACTGGCCCCACGCCCCACCTCCAGCGCTGTCCCCGGAGTCGCTGACTGCGGCTGATGAGAGAGGCGAGAGAAGCTGAGCGAGTCTATGGAAGCAGCTTGAAACTCAGATTTTAGTGAGTAACGGGTGAAAGATGCCGGAGAGCGGAGCAGGTGCTGCTCTGTCCCATGGGCCATGGATTTCCCAGCGCAGAGTCATCTCCTGCTGATGTCGAGTGGGAGGGACAGAAGTTTGGGGACAGAGAGAGATGTTAATAAGTATACGAAGCTGGTAATTCCAGCACTCTGGGAGACCGAGGCAGGAGGATTGCAAGCCCAGCCTGGACAACTTCTTCATGTAGTGAAACCTTGTCTCAAAGTAAAAACTTAAAAAAGGGATGTGGATGTAACTCATTGAGGAGGCCCTGCATTCCATCCCCAGTATCAAAACCAAAGTGACGAAAACAAGCAAGCAGCTCCCTGGGTGTGTTCTCCTAGGAGCCCGTGTTGGTGAAGGAGAAAGAACTTTCCAGAAGGCAGGCTGGCCTTCTCACACCCCAGGCTGCTGGCAAAGCCACTGGGAGCCTCACCCCAGGAGACCCCCAGGATCTGCATAATGGACTTAGATAACAAGGCCATGTTTTAGGTTTATTTCTAAAAGGCTAAAAAAGAAAGCCCATAAATTCTCTGGCACTTAATGTTTGTCATCATCACATTGTAAATGTTTTTCTCCAGAATTTTTTCGTTTTTATTCTATTATTCTTTTTATTAGCTTGTCTCTCTCAGTCTCTCTCATTCTCTCTCTTCCTCCCCCTCTCTCTCCCTCTCTCAGTTGCTCTCACTGACACTGGGCTTTCCATACTGATGCCCAGGATCCAGGAAGTCTGAGTCTAAGGCAGTTCTCGTCTTTTATAGTCCCGGCCCCTCTGGCGGCCTCAGTTTCCCTCTGAACCGGGGGTTCAGGCAAGTGCTATTATCCACGGTGATCTGGCTCCAAGTCAGAAACAATCTGGCAGAAGGGAATAACAGAGAACAGCTGCTCAACCCATGGCAGCCAGGAAGCGGAGAGAGGAGGGAGGAGCCGCCGGGACAAGAGGGCATCCTTCTAGGCCACACCCCTAAGGGCCCCCTCCCAACAGGCCCCGCCTCCGCACAGCACAGTCAGCCATGAGCTCCTCCATGGACGAATCCCCTGAGAGCACAGCACCCGTGACCCAGTCACCTTCCACACAAAGGGGGACACTGTTACTGAGGTAAATACATTGAGTTACCCAGGGAGGGAAAACTAGCAAAGTGCAGAAGACTTATTTTTTCTATAACACTATTATTTTAATATACACATGAGTCTTAATATTTCGAAACCTTGAATATCTGTATTTTTTACATAGATAGCCGAAAAAGCTTAAGTATAATGAGTTCACGTTAGTAATAGAAAAACAAAACCAATCAGAAGAATAATAATATACAGCAAGCCTCATTCATCCCATATGATTTAAAATTATTTCCCAGCCATAAAAATTGTCAAGTACGTGAGGTGTCCTGCATTGTAATTCCCTTAATTTAGCCATTCCACAATGTCTATATTTATATATGGGCATATATAATGTATATCAAAACATTATGGAGGTCAGAAAGAAAAGCGCCATTTTTATTTGTCAATCGAGAAAAATACATTTAAATGTTGCCCTTCCATGAAGGTAGCCTTCCCAGCATTCTGTTCCCGCCTCCAGCTCTCTAGGCCTGTACATGATGAAAACCAAATGCTAAGAGTAGCCCCTGGTTCTTTTGTTGGGGGTTTTATTTATTTATTTATTTCTTCCAGGAACAGTGTAAGGGTCTCCAATTAGTTGCAGGTGCAAATATTATGCACGTGATTAATTGTCTTCAAATGGTTAATTATAGGCAGGATCGGCTAATTTGGGGTGCAATTAACGGCTTGCCACATAGACTGAAAAGTGCCCATAGACAATCGTGTCTGCAATTAATTTTTAAGAGCCATTACGGTGAAAACCCTGTCCAACAAATCCAAGAACAGAGAGAGAGATTTTCTTTTTAGAAGCAGGATTGGGCTCTGGGTTAAGAGTGTTGGCTCTTCTCTGGGGGCTTTTGAGGTGGATCTACTGTGAGTGGGTTTCTGCCAGGGTGGGACTCAGGCAGATTTCCCAGTGAGAAGAAGGTCAGAAGCGTGGGAGAAGCTGGCTGTGCTCGCCAAAGGTGCAGGGTCCACACCTGTGTCTTTCTTATTAATTTTAAGCATTTATTGACTTCTTTTTTTCTGTGCATTTCCATTTGCAACATAAGAGCATTTGCAGAAGTGAGACTCTAAATCTTTCTCAACACATGGAACAATTCCATGGAACAGCCAACGATTAAAGGGGTCTTTGCTGGGCTCAGTGATGCAGGCCTGACATTCCTGCACTTTGAGAGGCTGAGGCGGGAAAGCAACAAGTTCGAGCCGTACCTGGGCAACTTAGCAACTTAGCAAGACCCTGTCTCAAAGCAAACATGGGCTAGGGAACGTGCCTCAGTGCAAAGGCTCTGGGTTCGATCTCGGTGACCACACATACACACAAAAAGATAAGGCCCTGATCTTTGGCCCTTTTCACAGACCAAAGACTCTGAACTTGAGGTTGTTGGCCACCAATTATTGAGCTGGGGCTGACTCTTCAGACTTCAAAATAAAAGCTCCCAGAATTCCACAATTCCTAACTGTAATGAAGCCATTATGTTCCTCCATCTAGGGAACCAGCAGTTACTGTCCCCAGAAGAACATGGGACCTTACCAGTTGCCACTTTATAAGGACATTTTGAACTGCCACTGGTGTTCCTTTCTTCTTAAAGCCCATTATTTTGCCACTATGTTCAAATTTAATCCCAACTTGCATGTTACACACGCAAGCACAGACTTCCTCCTAGACAGGAATTATGGCAAAAGACAGTTGCAAAAAGAAACAGCTGCTCCAGGTTGATTTACAGTGTTTGATGTAAGTATTTTTACATGAAAATAACAGAAGAGAAATGATCTACGAGGCATAAAGTGTCAGCTGTGTGAAACCCACTTACAAATTTGTGTCCACTTTTGTGTCCATCGGTGACAAGAAAGTTTCATTTCTGCAGATCATACATAACTTGAGTTTTAAGCGGTTGGATATTTTGTGATGTATTTGTGAGAGTGGTCTTTTTTCCCCACAAATTGGAATATTGATATTTAAATAAAAAGCTGAGGAAGAATTGTCTCCACATCTCACACAGGGAAACACCAACACAAAAATGGACACACATACACAAGCGTTTGTGTGTGCACACAAAAGATGAATTCAAAATCGCTCTAACATTGTTCCAAAAATGCTTTCCTCAGAGTTGTGATGTGGACGCAGCTAGACAAGAGCAAGCATCCCTGGGCTTAACGAGCGTCCTGTCTGCAGAAAGGTGCAAATGAATGCACCCCAAAGCTTTCAGGGTAGAGGGGGAGAATCTTATTTTTGTAGCTATGTAATAAAGCGTAACTCCCCTTGTCGCTAGCCCCCCTGTCTATAAACACGCAGCCCCCAGGAGGTGAACGGCTTCCTGTAGTCCGAGGGGACCTTCTCACCATCCAGTTCTGTTCTCTGACCCCAAGCACTGCAGGTCATTAGCCCTCTGGAAGTTGTGCCTCAAGATATAATGTATGGCCTGCTCTCTGATCACCTGGTTAGGCCCTAAACATAAAAACAACCGCTCACCGAGATAACTACTTCATTGATAAAGTGCACAGCCTACGGAGGCATGGGTGTAAAATTCAGTGACTGTGGCTTTACAAATGACACCATAATTTTACAGCAGCAGCAGCAGCAACAGCAGCAGTGGCAGCGAGTGTTGGTTGGTAGAAGAGGTGGCAGGGAGGGACTTCTGGGAGGGAAAATAAAGGCCCTGCTCGGTGTCCATGGTGGTAGGTACTGCAGGCTGCTGTCCTGCACAAGAGCTTTGTTAAACTGCACCTTGAATCCCGAGGAGAGCGCCTAATGGGTGCCCCGCGGCATGCTGGGTATTTGGGATCTGCTGTTGGTACACTATTTCTGAGGTTATTTCTTTGTTATTGTGGATGCCAGTGGGGGAGGGGATTCTTCTCCACTCCCTAGCAGCCTGCCAGGAGTTTGCCATTTTTGTTCTACTTTGAGGGCAAAAAAAAAAAAAAAAAAAATTGATGATATAATTTCTACATTGAATGCCTAGATAGCTGCAAGGCAGGTTTTTGTGTGTGTTCGTGTGTGTGTTGCTCAGAGTAGATAGCCTGGAAGTAAATTCTAGGGACGGTCCCTCATCAAGGATGCGTAACCCTGTGTTTTCCTTAATTGGATTTGTGCCGTCTGCTCTCCGTGCTCCCTGCCATGGCAGACAAAGAGGGAAGCAGAGGACGCTTGGGGACCGGAGCCTCTCCACTCCTTGTGGTCAGCAGATCCGTCCTTGCTCCCCCAGTCAAATAAGCAACATGAGGAGAGAATGTGTCACATTATCCCTAAGTATGACAGTGTCCTGTCTGGAAGAAAGAGGTTACTAGGCTCTAACAGAATTTAGATTTGTCTGATTCTGTGATGAAATCCTTCCATAAGATCCTCCCAGTAAAAAAAAAAAAAAATCAACCCAGGAAAATCATCATTCTTTCAAGGTTCCGTCATTGCCACCCAGGGCTCCACTGAGGTCTCAGGATGGGGAATTCTTGGAGTCTCTTCTCAGGTGGGGCAGGTCATTTCTCTGTCTTCGGGATGGCCCCAGAGCTGGGGGCTGGGGCTGAGCCCTGCCGACTGGAGTTACTAGGAGACAGAAGCCCCTCCTGCATACAGTGAGCCAGCAGGTTGGAGTCCTCTCTACTGGATGGCTCTTCACCCTGAGGGTCAAATTATGACCTTGAGACCCAGCTCTTATGAGGGGGCAGCTCTGTGTGTCACTTCTGCTTCTGCAGGGTGGTGGGGCTCACTGGGGGCCTGTTTTCCTAGGTTTTGTGAGGGAGGAAAGGAGAGGTGCCTGAGACACAGAACCACTGTCTGGGCCCCCACTTGGCCTCCTTGAGGCCCTGTCTGATTCAAGCCACCTGAATAAACTTTCTCCCTGGGTTAAGACAGGCCCCCTTTGAAGTTGTCAGGGTGTGCAAGGATCATAAGGCTGTGGCTGGATTTTGAGATGATGGGGAATTTGAGCAGGGAAGGTGGGTTGCAAAACACTATGTGTCTTCCGCCTACCTGAAGATATATGGGAGGAGGTAAAGGACAAAATTAAGCCACGCTGTCGCACAGAATACGATGCTCTTTTCAATTTTCTACCTTTTTGTTTCGTTTCCCCAAAATTATTCTTTTTATTAGTATATATTTGTGATACATAATAATTACATACAGCCATCTGTGATACACTCTGTGGTTACACTCAACCTGACGAGCTGGTGTGCATACATGTCACATCTTGAAATTTCTAAAAAGTCAGGCTATTTGTAAAAGAAGATACTATCATTATCACTACTATTTTTTTTTTTCGGCACTGAAGATCTGTCTCAGGGCCTTCCCACTGAGCTACATCCTGGCACATTTTCCATTTTTATTTTGACACAGAGTCTTACTAAGTTACTAAATTGCCCAAGCTGGGCTCAAACTTGCAATCGGCCTGCCTCAGGCTCCCAAAGTGCTGAGATTAAAGACATGCACTAACAGACCAGGTGCAGGCCAGTTTTATGTAAGTATTTTACGAAAAACCAAACCAAAACCAAAACAAAACAAACAGAGGTGGGAGAGGATCACATAACCCCCAACAGCATGCATCATGAACTATCTGTAGAAGTCAGGACGTGTGTGTACACAGGTCTTAGGCCTGAACTTATTTCCATTAGTGTTGGGCCTCTAAGTCCCAGCTCCTTCTCAAGATGGGGGAGCTGAGGACTCTTTGTTCAGGAGGTGACTAAGTCCAGAAAAGCTGCCCCTGTGGGGTCCCAGGAGGACAAATCCCAAATTATCACCTACTTCCCCACGGGTATGGGCATGTTTGGATTCAATCACATGGCATTGTTGGGAACAGCTGCAGACCCTGATCCTTGCGTCGCATGGGCCTATGGGATTAGGACCCGTGGGACTGTGCTGACTGGGGCAATGGTAAACCAGGGAGAGAGAACACATTTCGTACCATGGAAGTGTGTTAAATGTTGAACTGAGCTCTCAAACAAGGTGGAAACACAAATCATGCTGAGTTCCATATTTTATTTCCTTCTTTATCTTTTCATTAAAAAAAATCAGATAAACAGTATTAAGCCAGGTTACATACTCTTCACTTTCAAGTTAGTTACCTGTAACCTGGCTCTCACCTTCCTGTGGTGACACGTACAATCTGCCATAGATTGACCACTCCCATTTTTCCATTCTAAGGGATTTGTTGTTGTTGTTGTTGTTGTTGGCAGTGCTGGGGACTGAACCCAGGGCCTTTGCATTGAACTCTACCCCAAGTAGTCAACTTTTTTTTTTTGAGACTACATCTTAGTAAGTAGCTAAATTGCCCAAGATGGGCTCAAAACCATACAATCCTTCTGCCTCAGCCTCCCAGAATGCTGAGGTTACAGGCCTGTGCCCGAGCCTGCCTCCTGTGATAATTTTATTACCAAAAAAATCAGACAAAGCCAGTCTGTGTCAGGATTCAGGCTGGTTGCTGTAGGTTAACAGCAAGCTTGGCCAAATCCTTTTTTTTTTTTTTTTTTTTTTTTTCGGTAGTGGTGGTACTGGAGATTGAATCCAGGAACTCCCATGAAGCTACATCCCCAGCTTTAAAAAAAAAAAAAAATGTTTATTTTGAGACAGTCTCACCAAATCACTAAGTTGCCCAGGCTGGGCTGGAACTTGCAATCTTCCTATTTCAGCCTCCCAGAGTGCTGGGATGACAGGTGCGTGCCACCAGACCCAGCTTTAACTGTCTGAACTCTCTCGGGTGTCAGCTGAGCCTTGCTCTCCTCCCCTTAGCCGCCTTTGTGCACCACACACCCCGACACGTACAAGCAGCCTGTGCACTCGGCCCTCGTGCCCTGCCCTGCATAGAAGGAGGGGAGATCGATGGGCTGTGCTTCTGCACAACCTCTCAGACGTGGGCAAAGACAACGACAGTGACTCGAGCCTTGGAATGTTCATGATTGCTCATTCTCCTTTGGTTTTTACTGTTGCATTTTTATTACTTGTCTGAGTAGACCTAGAGATAACAGGTATAGTGTACTGAGGTTATCCAGAAACTGACAGTGTGCTACCCCTTGTTGATCTCTTCTCTCTCTCTCTCTCTCTCTCTCTCTCTCTCTCTCTCTCTCTCTCTCCCTCTGTAATGAGAATAGAGCTTGGGGCCTTCACATTGTGCTACAACCCCAGCCTTTAAAAGAAAAACTCTTATTTTGAGACAAGGTGGCGTTAACTCACTAAGTTGGGGAGGCTGGGCTGGAGCTTAGGGTCCTTCTGCCTCAGCCTGCCGGAGTGGTGGGCTGAGGGCCTGTGCCAGCAACCTGGCTTTTCCCCCTTGCTTAAGGCAGCTGCTCTTCCTCCTCCAAATGTCCCCCACTCTGGCTGCTCTGACGAAAAGCATGTGGCCTCCTGTGGAAAGGCAGATGTGTTATTTTCCCCGTTAGCACCTTCCCTCAGAATAAATACTGCTCAGAAGTGCGTGTGGCTGGGGGAGGGGGCTGACTAACTTGGAATTTCCTGTTTAGTGGCCAAAGAGCAGGGCAGCTCTCAGCCCTAAGGCCAGGTGGGGGTTCAGCGCTTTATTTGAGGGGATCTTTGGTCCAGTTATCGTGCAGAAGAGGCGCAAAATCTTTTTTGCTGATTTTCTGAGCGGACGCTCTCATCAGAGAGGGTACAGAGGGAGGAGAGGGGTGAAGGTGCCACAGGCCTGTTGTCCCAGCACTCTGGAAGGCCCAGGCAGGAGGATCATAGGTTGAGCCCTACCTGGGCAGTTTAGCAATTTGGTGAGACCCGGTCACAAAACCAAAAATAAAAATGGGCTGCTGGGTATGGAGCTCAGCGCAAAGGCCCGCCTGTACCCTCAGTATCACCAAATATAAACAGAGTAGTCAGCAGGCCCTGGGGGAAATTACAACGAAGGTTACAGTCGCCAGTCACCAGAGTGAGCAGGGGATCTGCCCCTGTAGCTGGCGCTCAGAAAGGACCAACGTCAACTCGGCGACTTTCTGCAGATGAAATGAACATGCTGTGTCATCAGAAGGAAGCAGTAGACAAGCTGAGGCGGAGAGGTTCACAGAAGACTCGGCCGTGGTCTGAGCTCCACCACCCGCGAGTCCGTTCTTTCGTATTTTTTGATTTTGAGACAGGGTCTCACTACGTAGCTAAGTTGCTCAAGCTTGCAATCCTGCGTCAGCCCCCGAGAGACCTCAGGTGACAGGCCTGTACTGCTGGGCCTGGATCCCAGGGGCCACATTGGAGTCACTGCTCATGGCTATCCAACAGAACTGCATCACTCTTTTCCTGATTTTGGTCGTCCTGAACCACGCAACCTGGCGGTGTGGCTGCCTTGATGTCCTGAGCCCATGCAAAATGACCTTTCAAGGTCACTTCGAGTCAGAAGTTGCACAGGGGTGTCGGATCTGGTGCCTAAGGTGAACGAGGACACGCCGCATGCTTCCAGGACCCTGCCTTCCCATGGCTGGGTGCCCCACAGAGCTGGCCACGGGGCTTCCTTCTCACCCCGTAGACACTTAGGAAAGAGGATTCACTGAGCTGCGCCCGAAAGTGGCTGGACCGACGGGACGAGTGTGTTTGAAGTGAAGGGGAGGATTCCAAGCTGGATTCATGGTCACGTGTCTTTTACTGTAACATATTTTCTATTGTTTTTAAATTTCCACATTCACCCTCGAGATTGATCACCCTGTGCGGTTTCCCGAGGAAGGAGCCAGTATTGCGGGCACGTCCCATTTGTCTTTCAGCGCCCGGCCTGACAGTCCATCTTCCTTTGTCTGGTGACGCATCATTTCATGGCGTAAGTTCCAGGCAGCAAGTTGTAGCGACAGCTTGGAGCTCCATCTGGTTGATGGGGAAATCACTCTCTGGGTCCAGATTGGTTCCCAGCCTCAGCTTTCTTTGAGGATGACAGCTGGGCAGGGCGCTGTGCACAGCCTGCCAGCCCTGTGCCGGCTGCCTCCTTTGCCCCAGCGTGGAGGGGCTGAATTCCCTGCAGGGGCCCCCTCATGGCAGCCCTGCCCAGTAAGAACCATTTGACCACCGACAGGGGGCCATTTAAATTGGGAGTCAGGTCAGCTACACCTGTCCCATCAGTGACTGAGTCTTTCATTCCAGGAAAAGGGAAAAAGAAACTCTGGTTATCCAACACTACAGAAATTGCTGGAAGCCAATGACACCAAGATCCTTTCCCATTAGGCTGATGTAAGGGATGGCAGGAAACACTTAGCAGTGGATTTAGATACTTTTTATTTCTCCTGGATTTTATACGGAGGTGATTCATTGTTGCTGACTCAACTAAGGCTGATACAATGTATCTTGTCACTGCTTTTTGTCCCCCCTCCAATCCCCCCAAGGAGAAAGCCATACAGGGCCTTCCGCCAAGGCCACATGCTCACTTTTTGGTTCTGATTTTGAGACAAGGTCTAGTTAAGTCTCTAAATTGCCCAAGCTGGCTCAGACTTGCAAACCTCTTACCTCAGCCTCCCAGAGTGCTGGGATGACAGGACTGAGCTCCAAGGCCCACTGAACCTGGGAATTGAATACGGTGGAACGTGTGTACAGATTTGTCTTAGGAAAAATGAATTCATTCGAAGGAAAATGTGTGTGTACATGTATGCACTGTAAATATTTGGTATCATTTTAGTGAGGAAAACCAATGACTCAAGTATTCTGAGGTCTTCAATTTATATAATTAGCTCAGATATCAGCCAGTATCAGCCAGAAGCATCCAGTGTGGCCACCCAGTCTCCCGGAGGATATTAGGCAGAGGTTCTGCCTCTGTGTCACCTTTCAGAAACTCGTGGTCCCGCTCTATGATCAAAATTTAAGGATGTAGTTCTGTATGTCTTTTCTGCCTCCTTCCAAGAAATCTAGTAAAATCAGTTCTAGGAAAAGCCTATCTGGTTAGGGGGGACTGGAAAAGGATATTCAGAATTTCGCCTCCAGGTCCAAATACATAGATTTCTTTCTGATTGCCACCGGATCGCCAATGTATAAAGCAAATGATGCAATGTAGCAAGCAGCAGAGCTAGAGCACAAACCCCCTCAAGGAAATTATCCAGAGGAGCTGAAATACCATGGTGAAATCTCCTCAAAAAATAACAGTAATAAAGAGAAGTGGTGGGATGTTTACACAGTTGAATGTTTGCTGCTGCTTAGCCCCTGGAGAAGTTGCCTAGAGGGAGCCACAGCTTGGGGTTCAGTGCTGCTCCTCCCAGGACTAAAGAGAGTGAGGATTCAGCTGTCTCCTTCCAGGTCAAGTTCGCATTAAGAGGGTGTTGGGACTAGCTGGGCTGGAGGTGCTGGCCTGTCATCCAAGCACCCTGGGAGGCTGAGGCAAGAAGCTTGCTAGCTCAAGCCCAGCCCAGGCAACTTAGTGATTAGCCAGATCTTGTCTCAAGACCAAAAATAAAAATGGGCTAGAGATGGAGGTCAATGCAAAGGCCTTGGTTCAGTCCCCAGTAGACCCAGAAAAGAAGGAAGGAAGGAAGGAAGGAAGGAAGGAAGGAAGGCAGGCAGGCAGGCAGGCAGGCAGGCAGGCAGGCAGGCAGGCAGGCAGGCAGGCAGGCAGGAAGGAAGGAAGGAGGGAGAAAGTAAGTCTGGGTTAGCTGGGCAAGTGAAATGAAAATGGAAACTCCATCAAACGAGCCCTGAGTTCCCACGTCCTGACCCAGCGCAGCACTCCTGGTTGCCTCTGCATCCGAGGCTGGATTTGGAAACAATGCTGAAATGTGTGTTTTTTTACACCAGAAGTCAAGATGTACACAGTTCAACATGAGGTAAGGTCTGGGACAGTAGCTGCACCCCTGGCCACCTTCAAATCCTCTTCAGAGGGAGGGAGGCCCTGACTTGGGGGCGGGGGGGCGGGGGGGTTGAAGGGTGGGTAGAGGGCGGGGGAGGGGCCCATAACGGAAACATAGAAAGACCCAGGAGGGAGTCAAACAATACAGGCAATGTTTACATTTTTAAAAAATCTGATTACAGTAAACGTCATATCGCCCAGAAGGATGGGATCCACGTGTTCAAGCCAAGGGCTAGTATTCACGGGACCGGGCACCGTGCAGGTTCCTGCTCCTCTGCCAAGCCCAGGGGCCGCCAGCTAGTACCACTGATGACCCCCGACAGAGGACGCCCAGGGCTGCTCCAGAGAGTGGCGAGGGTGACCGAGCACCTCAGCGCGACCCTGTCTCAAAGTCAGAAATAGAAAAAATGGGCTGGGGATGTAAATGCTCGCAAAGGCTTGGGTCTTCAGTATTGCCACAAAAACCTGTATTTTATCATGTAGGCTGCAGCTGGAGGAAAGTTAAAGATTCTTACCAGTGCCAATTTTATTTTGAGGCCAATTCTCTTTTCTTTTCTTTTCTTTTCTTATTTCTTTTTTTGTGAGATAGGGTCTCACTTTGTAGTTCAAGCGGGTCCTAAGTCACTATGCAAACCTAGGGTGGCCTTCAACTCACAGCAATCCTCCTGCCTCAGCCTCCCAGGTGCTGGGATTATAGGTGTGTGACCCCACGCCTGAGTGATTTTATATGGTGCTGGGGAGGGCAGCTCAGGGCCTTGCCCACAGCAGGCGGGGACTTCACCCACCGAGCTAGGAGGCCCAGCCTCTGTGAGGCCAGGTGTTAGCCAGAGGCCGCTCTGAGGGTAGAAGGCTCTCATGCGCTGTGAGCTGGTGCACCTGTGCCTGCTGCAGACCCCGTGGGACCGCGTGCATGTCGTGCATCCGCGTGGGGCTCAGAGCTCCCGGGAGCCAAAGCCCTCTTGCGTTTGTGCACCGCGTCCCAGTCCCCGCCCCCTCCAGAGTTGCTGAAAGCGTATCACTGCTTTTCTAACTGCCCCCCTCGTGCTTGTGGGACATCAGAAGGTGCACGTATTTCTGAGTCCGTTTTCTAAATACTCACACCTGACACGCTGGCCGCGGAACCTGCTGGCGACAATGCGGCACAGCGGCTGTCAGGAGAGCGGCCCCGGCATCAGTCTCCTGCGTTCAACTTGCGTGTTACGTAACAATGTTCTAATCAGCGCTTCGCTCTGAGTAGAGACGAGCAAGTGAATATTTATACACTGACTTGCACTTTAAAATAACTTGTATCGGGGCTGGGTGTATGCTTGCCCGGCCTGCACCAGGCTCTAGGTTTGAATCCTCAGCACGGCCTGGAGACTGGCGGTGTGTTGGTGCGCGCCTGCCATTCCAGCACTCGGGAGGCTGAGGCAGAAGGATCGCTGTGAGTTTCAGGCCAGTGTGAGCTACATACTGAGTTCAGGACCAGAAGGACTATAGAGTGAGACCCTGTCTCAATAAAATAAAAAATAGTGTACAATGAATTCTACCAATAGAGTATACCCGCTTGCAACCTGACCGGAGGTGTGCAAAGGCAGAAGCCGGATGGTGTCACCCGTGGTTGTCACCTGCTGGAAGAGGCCAAGGAAGGACAGCGAATCCTCACCACTTTATTTATTTATTTATTTAAAGACAGAATCTCACCAAGTTTCTGAGCTGCCCAGGCTGGGCTGGAACTTGCTACCCTCCTGCCTCAGCCTCCCAGGGCGCTGGGAGGACAGACCTGTACCACCGGGCCCCAGGGCACATGGAGATTTAAGTCACAGCAGCTATGGAATCTGGCGTGGGACAAACCTTTGCATCTGCAGGTGACTTCGGACAAGGACGATGAGTCTGCAGCTCCTGCCCTTACCCGTTCTTGGACAGGCTGTTCTTACTCATTTTTAATATTAGATAAGCGGGAAAAATCGATAAATATATGTGCAGATTAAGCTAATTTTTAAACGTATGGGATTATGGTGTGCTATCTTTTTGAAAACTTATAAAGTTAGCTTTATATTAACAGAGCTAGACTCCTCCTTTCCTTCTACGGGTCCCTCCTTCCTTACTTCCATGTTTTTTTCCTTTCTTGATCCTTCTTTTCTTCCTTTGATCCTTCCTTCCTTTCTTTCATCTCTCCTCTTTTTATAAGAGTTTCTGGATGTCAAGTAACTGAACTAGATTGTAGATTAATTGCTTAAATTCACGAAAAACACATATGGACTCCTGTCGTTTATTTAGCGAAATATTTATTCAGTATTTTTTCATAAGGGCACAGGAACCTGCTGTAGAAAATAGAAGCCAGGTCCTGGAGTGATGCCCACGTCCACCCTTCCTTCTTCTGTGTCCCTTAGCTCTGAAGACCCTGAGGGAGGTTGTGCTCAGGGAACCCCATACCTTTCAGTCCTTTCTGAAAGGAAAAAAAAAAGGTCTATATCTTTTCATCCTAATGTGTTTTTGTTTTGTTGTTATTTATTCATTTATTTATTTTTGAGGAGGGTCTTTACGCTGTAGTCCAGGTGGGTCTTGAACTCACTCTGTAGCCCAGGCTGGCCTGGAATTCGGAGGAATCCTCCCCCCTCAGCCTCCTAAGTGCTGAGGTTACAGGCCTGTGCCACCGTGCTCAGCCCTCATGTTCTTAACTTTACAAACAAATGTGACATGTCACCTTTTGATTTCCCTTGTTCACCTGAAGCCCCATGGGTGGCACGAATCCGTCAGACCCTGAATCATACACACACTGTGGCATACTCCTCTGTGTGCTCCTGATGGTCCACACAGGATTGTCCCAAGAGCTGGGGGGGGAGGGGGGATGTTCAGGATCGAGCACGTGTTTGCTCAGCACGTAATAGGCCCTGAGGTTGGTCTCCTCCATTAAAAAAAAAAAAAAAAGGAAGAAAGAAAAGACTTATTTCTGGATTTTTGCATCTGAGGATTCCTGATATGAACACTCTCCTGCAGTTATTTTTTCAAAATTCCAATACAATGAGTACCAGGGTTTTTTGTTTTTGTTTTGTTTTGTTTTGATGTGATCCTGACTAAATTTCCTTGAGTAGTTTAATCATCTCTCTGCAGACTCACTTGCGGCCTGTGCCTCCTCTACACAGGGCCTGTTGTTTCCCGTGGCCCGTTGGGGTGCCCAGATCCATCCTTTTCTTGCTGGTTTACAAGAATCTTCACACGATGTTCACACTTTTTTTTTGTCAATTATAAATAGAATGTCAACTTCTATTTTGGAACTTAGTTTTTTTTCCCACTATTTTTATTAATGTACATATGTAATACATAGTATTTACAATGAGTTTGGGCGTTTCATACACATATGTATCATATCGACTTTACAATCCCTTCCCATTTTCTACCCTCCCACCCCCTCCCTATCCCTTCCCCCAACTCTGGCTATCACTTTATGTGGTTCTATAGAATGTCTGTGTTTTGAGTTTTCCAAGTCAGAGAAACTATACAGTACTTAACATATTAATCTTCCGCACCTAAATCTTTTCAGTTAAGTCACCACTCTAACTCAGCTTCCTATTCCTCAAATGGGTCACAGTAGTTAAATCTTGATGCCTCTTCTCTGAATCCAACCAATCCCTTTATTGGGATATTTACCAAAAGTTTCTTTTTTCTATATTTTGCTATATCTTTGCTGCTATTCTTAAACCTGGCCTTACCCACCAGTTCACATTAGAAAATAACTACAAGCATGTAGTTCAAAAGACTAGTAAATTTGGGAAAGAAGGGAAAAAAAGTTAAATTTCAAATGTCTTAGCTGAATACTGGAGGGTACATACTTGTACATTCACAGGGTTATCTTTACACCAATCAGTTTTCTTAGGATAAGTTTTCATCAGTGACCTAATAAGTGAATTGCTATAATAAAGCCAAGTTAAATCTCTTAAGAGTACAAATGCATGAATATATGGGTGGATAAACAGATAAAATTATAAACCAAATATAGCAGAATGTTAGTCATCAATGAAATATGAGTAAATAAGTTATGAAAGTTAAAAAATTCTGAAATGACTAAATTTGCCTTCATATCTGTTTTTTTTTTTTCCTCAGTTGTGTTTATGGTCCTGGTGATGAACCTTCACACTGATCCCAGGAAGCCCTCCTCCCACCTTTTAATTTTTGATTTTACGATAGGATCTTGCTAAACTGCTGGGCTTAAACTTGCGCTCTTACTGCCTCAGCCTCCCAGAGTGCTGGGATTACAGACCTGGGCCACTGGGCCTAGCTGCCTTTTTATGTCTTAAGATTTGTCTGTCCTAGTGAAAGTGTTTGAAGAAATCGGCACCTCGACTCTGTGGTAGGTTAGGCTGAACTTGGTGTGACCCAGCCAGCAAGCACCAGCTCGGGACAGGAACAGCCGCTTTACAGGCAGAGCCGAAGGTGATGCAGAGAAAGTAGAAACCTGGAGCTGTGCAGGGAGCTCCACCTCCCGCTTCACATGACACTGCTCTATGGAGGACAGACCTCCAGAGATCTCGGACTCGGAGGGACGTGGGAGCAAGCAGGTGTGGGAAGGGTCTGTCGATGTCATCAGCACCCTCCCAGGGACACCCAGGACCACCGAGTCGGCAGGAGCTGCCTTCCTGTCCTCACGGCCCAGCCTCTGCCATTATCCACGGGGTCCCCGCACATGGCAGGCGAATGCCAGGGTCCGCCGCTGTGCAGGGGCCCACGGAGGAGATATTGGTGGGCTCTTCTGCCTCTCAGCTCTGCTGCACACGAACCCAGGGAGAGCAAATGGAGGTCACGTGTGTAGTACTCTGCTCTCGACGGAGCGCTTGTCGACAAGCGATGTCCCTGCTCCTCTCTTTGAGGCAGTAATTAGCCCTTTAGGGATACGCCCTGAAGTGGCCCTCACTTAGGGAACTGAACGGTGCTAACGACTCCTCGCGCTGGCCGAGCGTGGGAGAATGAGCTTGACTCTGCCTTGCGGAAAGCCACAAGGAGCGATCACAGCACACGAGGAATGCTTAATTTTAAAATGATTCTGGTAAAAGCCACTGGCCACACATGGCCCTCCGAGTGCCCCCTCACCTCTCATGGATGCCCTGTTTCTCTTGCCACTCCCGGAGCAGTGCTGGGAGTCCTCCTTCCTGTCTCTAGTTGCTCTGTTGCGGCTGCCTGGATGTCCTGAACCGATTCAGAACTTTGACCTTCCCTGGTCGTGTTGACTTTGAGGAAGAGCCAGAAGTCATACAGCACCAGGTCCGGTGACTAAGGTCGACGGGGACACACTGCCGTGTTTTCTCCAAGCCCGCCCTTCCATGGGATGGCGCTCAGCAATAGTGCTCGCTGTAGTTTTGGTCACACCTCATAAAGCCATTCAGGAAAAAGGACTTCTAGGACTGCTTCAGAAACTCAAGATGGATGGGATGGGTGCGTTCAGAGTGAGTGAGAGGATTCTGAGGAAGATTCAGAACATGCATCTTTTACTTTGAGACTGCTGGGTCTCACTAAGTTGCGAGGCTGATCTGGAACTCGCCAGAGTGTTAGGATTACAGATGGGGGTCACTACATCTCGCTTAATCCTGTCTTCCAACCTTTCTTTTTCCAGCTTGGGAGACCCGCCTCTGGGCAGGACCATGAATGGACTCCCACAATGACTCCAGCTTGTAGCTCTCTCTGGGTGTGACATCCTCATTCCCTCACTCAGGGCTCAGGGGACCAAGTCATTAGGTGTTAATTATTTCCCAGGTGAAGGAACTTCTGTGTGGAAATTACTGTGGCCAAACTGGGCACTGAAGTCTAGAAATGACAGCTGGGGATGAGCTGTGGAAGACGAAGAAGAAGAAGAAGAAGAAGAGGAGGAGGAGGAGGAGGAGGAGGAGGAGGAGGAGGAGGAACGAGACGACAATGACAAGGCCCACAAATTCAGTGGGTGGAATATAATATTTCTAGATGTTACGGTTTGGATCTGGAATCTTTCCTGAAAGCCTCATGTCTGAAAGATGATTCAAGCAGGGGAATTAATCCACTGAGGTCCTTGGCTGTTAAGAAGCTGGGCCTGGTTGGAAAGGCAGATCACTGGGGCTTGACCCAGAAGGAGTGAACCGCTGGGGCACGACCCGGAGGGACATATGCTAGCTTCGCCCTTTCTCTTGCTTTTAGCTTCCTGTCTGCCATGGAAGAACAGATTTTCTCCAGATAAGCCCTCTGCCAGAGACTTCTGCCACTGCCAACCACCCATGAGTGAACTGAAACTCCTGAAAGTATGAGCTAAAATACGCCTTTTCTCCCTTAAGTTGTGGGTATCGGGTGTTTGTGTCTCAGCAGAGAAAAGTTAACCAAGATGGTTGTTCAGTGACATTGTGTGACTGCTTCACCCCAAACTGATAATGCCTATTTCGGACATGGAAACTTCACACACTATAAGACTTTCCCCAGAAGGTGGCTGTTGCAAAGTCAAGCCATGAACTCATTTTGGGGGGGTCCACATTTTTGGGAAGGACCTGTTTTTCCAGGCCTCTGGATTCTTGAGAATCAGAGGAATGGCACAAAGTGACATTTAAAGATAAAAGGGACAAACTGGGCCCAGTCTGATGCAGGTCTGACATCCCTGCACTCTGGGAGGCTGAGGCAGGAGGATCACAAGTTCCAGCCCAGCCTGGGCAGCTTGGAAGTTTAACAAGATTCTCTCTCAAAATAAACAATAAAAAATGGTCTGAGGACCTAGATAGAGCAAAGGCCCTGTGTTCAATCCCCAGTACCACAAAACAAAAACAGGGGAAGGGGCTGGAGGAATGGCACAGCGGTTCCAGAGCTTGCTTTGCAAGCACAAGACCTGAGTTTGATCCCCCAGCATCACATAAAGCCAGGCGTGGTGGCACATGCCTGTAATCCCAGCACTCGGGAGGCTGGGCCAGGAGGATTGCCCTGAGTCCAAGGCCAGCCTGGGCTCCATAATGAGTTCAGGACCAGGCTGGGCTACAGAACGAGACCCTGACTCAACAAAAATGGGGTCAGTAGCAAAAGCCACCCACCCTGTGACATGTAGGAGAACCAGGCTAACAGTTCAGAGAGAAGGTTAGGGAAGGGTTAGGTAAGGGAGGCTTGGAACGGGTGCTTAGGAGTGGAGACTCAACCATGGCTGCCGACTTCGTGGCGTACCTGACCTCTGCCAGCTGTGGGGTTGCTGCTGTGGCCAAACAGGTTCTGAGGACAGACCTTGAGGGACCAGGGTCAGGCGGGCAGCTCCTCCCGAATCTCTGCCCCTCCCTGTCTTTCCCATGTGCCCCTTAATGCAATTCCAGGGGAAGCTAAAAACTAAACAGCATTATTAATAGTGACAGGAAGCTTTTAGCCCAGCTCTCTTAACGCAGTGATGGATACTGTTTATCCTGTTTCACTTGTTGCTTTTAAACTTTCCTTGTCAGAATGACTCATGGCTGGGGTGGGGGAGGGGACCTGAGTGTGGACACTGGGATCTGGCCGCTCCTGGTGTTGCCCCTCATTGAGGGGCCTCGGCCCCTGCCAGGCTCATCAGAATCTGTCAGGGTGCACCTGGACCCACGAGGAAACAGGCCATCTGTGATGGGATGCCTGGGCTGGCTTCCTCCCGGGAACCAGGGGGTGCTGGAGGTTCAGGCCTGACTCTTGTTATCTGGTGGTTTCGTGATGAAGATTAATCTATTTATCTCTTAGGTTATAAATTAGGGCACAGAAAAGACTTCTCTCAGCTGCCCTCTCAAGAACCTGTCCTTAAAGATGGCTCGCTTAGCTTTATCAATAGGCAATGCGGTTTGCAGAAAGACACACAGTGATGGGTTTGCAGGGCTCAGGGGCTCAGGCCTACATCACAGCCTTCGGGGAGGCTGAGACAGGAGCACGGAAAATTTGAGTCTAGCCTGAATAACTTAGGGACTTGAAGAGACCCTGTCTCAAAATCAAAACTAAAAATGGGCTGAGGATGTAGTCCAGTGTGAAAACTCTGGATCCAATCCCCAATATCAAGAGAAAGAAGGAAAGGATAGGAAAAGAAAGGAAAGGAAAGAAGAAAAGAAAGGAAGGAAGGAAGAACAGAAGAGAGAAAGAAAGGAAGAAAGAAGGAGAAAGAAGAAATAAATAAAGGCAAGAAGCATGGGATGAACGTGTTTGAAGCAACAGGAGTATTTTGACTTTTGCTGTCATAACATTAAAAAATAATTTTAAAGATTAACCACATTTAAAAAATCACACCTGGTAAACAGTGGTTCAGCTAGAGCTTTGGGGGCGAGTTGGGAATGAACCTGGTCCAAAGACACAAAATGTCAGTGACACAAGAGGGGTGACCTCAAGGTGTCCATTGCCCCAACCAGGTGACAGTGGTTCATAACAACAAATCGCGGACTCGAAAATCTCCGGGGGATGGCAGCCTCCACTTCCCCACCCTCCTGGCAGGGGGAGCACGCAGCCCTGGGCCGCGAGCTCTCTTTGGCTCACCCTGCTCCGTGCCTGTGTGACGACATCGCCTCTACCACAGGACACGGCTTTTATCTATCATTTACACATGAATGAGTGCAGTTTAGTTTTTATTTGTTTGCTTGTCTCTTTTGGTACTTGGGACTGGGCCCAGGATCCTTCACACCGAGCTACATCTTCAGCTAAGGTTTTTGTTTTTGTTTTTGAGACAGAATCTTGTTCTGTAGTTCAGGTAGATTCTGAATCCACTGTGGAGTACAGACTGATCGACCCTCCTGCCTCAGTCTTCTGAGTGCTGGAATTACAAGCATGCACCACTACACCGGGCTAATTTTTGTGTGGTACTGAGGAATTGAACAGAGGACAAGTACTTTAGCACTGAGCTACACTGTCAGCCACCCCATGTCCCTTTGTGGCAGGGTCTCAAGTTGCTGTGTTGCCCGCGCTCGGCTTGGCTATGCAAGCCTCCTGCCCCAGAGTGCTGGGGTGGCGATTGTGATAAAAATACTAAAACAACCACAACTATGGTATCTTATGGTATCTACTGAACAGTGGGCGGTAGCTTTGTGTTTAGGTCATGCCCAATTTCAATAAATAATATCATATCACATTGGCATTAGAGGCAGAAAGAGGGGAAGAAAGAGACCCACAGACATAGAGAAAATTTAATTATCATTATTATTATTATTATTATTATTATTATTATTATTATTGAAACAGGGTCTTGCTGTATAGCTCATACTGGGCTCAAACTCACAGAAATTCTCCTGCCTCAGCTTCCTGAGTGGTAGGATTATGGGTGTACACCACCATGCCCAGTTAATTTTTATGTGTATTAGGGAATCGAACCCAGGGCCTAGTACATGGCAGCAAATGCCCTAACCACTGAGGTACACCCCAGGCCCTTTCACTGCTCTTAAGTTTGCTTTGTAGTCATAGGAATCTGAGGAAGAAAGGAGGATACACAGTTCTGCTGGGCTGAGGGGGTCAGTCTCATTCTAACATGCTTAGGGCCTTTTGGAGTCATCAGAGAAGAGAGGTGTCATGTGGCAGGACATGTGACTACAGAGCGGGCCCTTGCCTTGAACCGCCCCTGCTTCTAGAACTGAAGTCTACCCCTGGCTGCTGTCATTATGGACTTGGCCAACTGAGGGATGTTCCTGATGCATTGAAAGTCCAAGCCTTGTTAAATATCCATGACCCAAGCCCTCTGTTCTCTCTCACAAAGCCTGGAAACACAAAAATTGTATCAGAGCTTTCTAGAATTTGTAAATCTTTCAATTCAATTCAATGTCGGTGGTAAGAACAACCAATAAATTATAGCATATATACGAATGTAAAACTCAAAAAGAACCAGCTCCTTGCAGAGTGTGAAGCCCTGCAGATGGCGGGACAGCTGGGCCACGCTTGTCTGCCCAGGGAACCCTTCAGGAGTGTGTGTATCCTGTGTCCCTGTGTTCTGTTTATATATATATATCAAGGGCCACAGAGGCCCAGTGGAGCAGACCTCTAATCTCAGCATTATTTTGGAGGCTGAAGCAGGAGGGTCATGCGTTTGAGCTTCAGCCTGTGCTACTCGGCAACTTAGCGAGACCTTGTCCCAAAGAAAAGAGGATGCAGCTGAGCCCTGGGTTCAATCCCCAGGGTCACAACAAAATCAATAAAATAAAAAAATGTAAGAATGACCAGGTTGAGGTCTGTGGACAACACATGTGGGTTTCATGTCTGTCTCGGTGTTTTATTCCTTCTGTGTTGAATGGGAGAACAGGACAGAAGCCCATCCCTCCCCACAGGGGCACCCCCTGTGGCCTTTGTGTGCCTGGACCCTCACCAGGCTCTTTGCGGAATAGCTCCAGGGCCGCCAGGGCACGTACACAGCTCAACAATTTCTGCTAGAGATTCAGAAATAAAAACCTTTCATTTTTTTTATCTTTAACTCTAAGCTTTTTATAACTTCTATCAAAAGAACAGAAAAGCCCAGTGTGTCCCTCAGCCCTGACAGTGTTTCCCCAGTGGAGGGTGAATGTGAATTCACAGGTATCGGCCTTGTAACCCAGGGGGAAGGGACAGGGACAGTCAAAGTCCCAGCCTCATTCTGATGCCATCGGTGACACTGCCAGGATCTGCACAGTGAATTCTTCATTTTAAATTTTTTTCCAATTTGCAAAGTAGGTGGTTTATTTTGAAAATAAGGACAGAAGGACAGAAGCACCTGCTGACTGGACAGCAAGTGGGGAAACGGCTTCCTTCTCTCCTGTCTTCTCCCTCCCTCTCTTCATACAGACATCAAGCTGGACCAAACTTAGGAATGAGATCACCATGTAGATTTGAAGAGAGAAAGAAGAAAAATGAGAAGAAGGGGAGGGGAAAGTAAGGAAGAGAAGGAAGAGAGAGACAGAGAAACAGAGATAGAAAACTGAAAACTAAAGTCAAAAATGGAACCAGGAAGCTGAGGCAGGAGGATTGCTGTGAGTTTGAACCCAGCCCGGGCTACATAGTGAGTTTAGGACCAGCCTGGACCATAGAGGGACACTCTGTCTCAAAAACCAAAAGTAAATAAATAAGAAGCAGAAAGCAGTAGAAATGACGAAGCCAGTGTTTTACAGAACTTCACACACATTTGTTTTTTCTGACACAAACACTCAAAGTGTGTTCTCATTTGGTCAGGCCTCTAAAAAATCAGGGCTGGGTATTATAAATACCTCCTTTGTATTGTCAAAACTCGGTTTTCTTCCAAGTCCTCAAGAAAAGCTGTAGTACATTAACAAGAACTAGAGCCACGCAGAAGCCTGAGGGTGTGTAATCCAACATTCCCACGGTCACACCTGACCCCAGCTGGTCTCTATTAAAGAAATGTGGGCTTTGTACTTGAACCTGTGTGAGTACTTGAAAATAAGCTATTGGTGTGTCTGGCTTCTTATAGGAAAGTGGGTCAATAACCCTGCAGATGGAAAGACTGGCCATTGCAGAAACAAGGAAAGCAGGGTGTGACTCGAATTTCAAAGTAATTGTTGCTATTCAATTAGAATATTATATTAATAGATGCTTAGCCATACTTAGGTTACTGTATGAGCCTATTGCAAAAAAATATCATTTTCCTGTTCAAACACACCAAAAAATTCATCCATGCAATTTTAAACATTCTGAAAATACAATTTGTATTTTAAAATTAAAAAAATAAGAATTTTAGTGGGGTTATATCCCCTCTGTTGAAAATATGAAAACGCAATTAGTTTGGAGAATATCTGTCTGATTGTTTATTGTTACTTCAGTGTTTAAGCTCCAGTTTTATGTGTTCTTTTTCACTAAACACGTGGATATTAGCAACTGAGTCCTAAAACATAACAATAAAAATACATTTATGAGTGCTCAAAAATATTTCCATGAAAGGGAACAGGGTGAAAAATCAATCCTGGAAGCCTGTATCTGAAAAATGGTTTTCCAGGAGTCTGCAAATAATCATGGAAGTCAGATCTCGTCCCATGATTGTCTGTCTTTACCTGAAGGCAGAGTTGGATGGTTAAGGACAGATCTTTTGTCCTGAGATGTTGATTTCTCGTGTAAGCAGAGTGTAGTGGTGCGCACCCATAATCCCCACTACCTTGGAGGCTGAGGCAGGAGGATAATAAGTTTAAAACCAGCCTAGGCAAATATTAGGGAGACTGTGTCAAAATTCTAAGAAAAATTAAAAAGGCGTGGACATGTAACTCAGTGATCCCAAGGTTCAGTCTTTAGTACCATAACAAACCAAAAGAGAAAAACAAAGCCTCACCACAAAATGTGTAAGAAATTTTTCTCCCTATAGTTTAAATAACAGATGGGAGTTCTGGTTAGTGTACCTTTTTTCTGAAGTTTCTCTAAGGATGTCCTGGGGGAGGCGGAGTTTGATTTCCAGTAGCATGATGTAAGGGTGTGCCCCTGTATCTTTGAGGGGCAGCATTGTGCATCTAGGAAATAAAAGTGTTTTTAAAGGGCTTTTTTCCCTTTGGCTTTTCATTCCTCTGGAAACAAAATTTCAGCCCCACAGACAACTCCTCTTCCAGGGAGCGACAGTCTACCCTTTCCTCAAACAAGGTCAGCATCAATGTTGACCTGAGCAGAGCTTGGATATTTCACTATTTTTAAAAAAGATTAACACTCCCTGCGAACTTAAGTCTACTTTAAACACTACGGAAACTCAAGCCTCTTTGGTCACTGACCGCTTGGCGTTGGAGATGTTCTTTAAGACACTTAAGCAGCAACAGCGCTGACCACAAGTGGAGACTGTGCCCGGACACAGAGATCTCAACTGATGATAGTGACGGGGTGAGAAAAAGTAGGGAAGAAACTGAGGGGAAAGTTTGTGAGCATTGGGAGGCACCCTATGGGGAGTGCGTGCATTTACTTGGGTATTTTCAGGTGGATAGACAGGGATTTCTTTCTGTTCTGTGCACAGATCTCAAGGAAAATGGGCTAAGAAGAGTTCTGGCTAATGTGGCTCAGATGGTATACAAAGGCTGGTCAAACCAACAGTGGACGCTTAAATTAAAAAAAAAAATACAAGATGCATCCCCATAAATTCTCCTCAAAATCCAACCTCTTGCTCCAAGCACGCATCCCAGGGCCACTTTCTGGAACAGTTCTGGAACCCTCTTTCCTGAGTGTCTTGAGTTGCACTGTCATCCCTGCCTCCGTCGTGTCCTGAATGGAGTTAAACTGTTGACCTTTTGTGGTCCTTTTGACTTGGGGGACAAGTCAGAAGTCTCACCGTGTCAGATGCGGTGACTAGGGAAGACGAGGGCGTGCTGTGTGTTTCCATGACCCTGCCTTTGGATGGGATGGCGCCTGGCAGCAGCAATCACTATTTTTTTTTTATCATCTCTCATGAAGACAAATAGGAAAGATGACTCCTAGAACTGCTTCAGAAAGAGCGGCAAGAATGATGGGATAGGTGTGTTTGACAGGAGGGGAGGACGTTAGGTGGTTCATGGCCATGTGTCTTTTATCATAATAAGCATTATAAACATTTACTGTAGTTTATAATCATATAAACAGAATTTTTTTTGTCCTTGAAATCAAGCCCTGACCTTCATACTGAGCACCTCCCCCCTACCCCTCCACCCCCGTTTTTTTAAAATCTGACATAGGGCCTCACTAAGTTACTGAGCTCTCCAGGCTGGGCTCAGACTTGTGATCCTCCTGCCTCAGCCCCCCAGAGTGCTGAGATTATAAGTCTGTATTAATGGCTGTGTGGCCCACTGGTGAACTGATTTTTGTCCAGGTACACGGCCTGAGTTCCTCCCTTTATAAAATGGAGACAGAAATAAAGAGTCTGTGGGTTTCTATAACGGTTGAATTAAAATGAGACACCAAGTTTTCTGTCCCATCTTTGGCTCTGATAAGCATTCATCAAGGGACTCTTATCACTACAGAGTTCTGGGCACTGGGGAGGAGGAAATACCTTTTCTTTTGAAGTTGTTTTTGTGGTGGAAGGCAGACAAACAAGTCAATAAAGGTCTTGGCTGTGGGGGTAACGAGAGGTGACACTGATCCAGGCCCTCGCACCTGGCAGCAAAGAGCAAACGGTTCCATTTGGCTTTACCACACAGAGAGCAAACTCCCAAGCAGGTGTGACGCATCTGCTGAGACAGCAGCAAGGCAGAGCAGTCTAACACCGGGACAGACCCTGAGCGCGACGCCCCGGGACCTACACACCACAATAATTTCACAGGAAAATGGAAGACCTATCGTAGCCAAGGTCTCTGGATTAGAAACTAAAATGGGGGATGAGCTGCCTTTCTAGAGAAAGATGCATGAAAAAAGCATAAGAAGAACAATATAAGTAGATAAAAGAGAACAAGGAACACCCAGCGAAGGGAAGCAGAACCGGGCATCGGATCCAAGGACCTGAGACCATTCGCCACAAGAGAAGCCTTGATTGCAGATGGCTGGGGTGGATCGTTACTCAGTGGAGCTGCGAATATTGAAAATCGATCTGTAAACACAATGAAATCTCATTTCCTTGCCTTATACAAAAGTGGACTGCCCCTGGCAGAAGGGTCTACATACAAAAGGCAATGTTAACAGAAGAAAAATATGAGATAGAATTTTTTTTTTACAAACTTAAGGAGAGAGGATTGAGTAAAAGGAGACACTAGACGAACATGTTTGCATATGACTGTAAGCTAGAAATCATTTGGGGCAGGGAAGAAAGGGGAGCACGGGGAGGAGATGGGGAGAAGTAAAGGGGACTGACCCAGATGTGATGTGGATTTGCGCCAGTTCCCCCAAGGTGAAGGCAATTATTACGTACCACAAAGATAAGTTACTGAAAATAATAATTATGGGAAAACGCAAAGTGCCTCCTCCTCAGAAAAATAGGAAACTAGAAACAATTACTTTACCCCCAAACATCAGAGTTTTTGGATTTAAAGTCTTAAACTCCAGGGAAAGCATCTGCAGCAATGATAGAAGATTGCTGCCAAAACTTAAAGAATGATCCTTACTTACCACACGATGGAAAGGCACAAGCCACTCAACAGCAAGGAGATGACAATGGCAGTCTGCAGGAGGACAAAGCCAAGCCACTAGTGAGCAGGAATGTGCATATTGAAATTAAAGGTATAGTGAGATTAATTTGGGGAATAAGGATTAAAATCATTTGTTCAATAACTGACCTTGAAACAACCTCACAGAAATCACTTTCTGTGGCTGCACATTATCAGGATCTGACACAATGACCAATCGTAACATCTTTGTCCCCATTCCCTTCTGTCATGATGCTTTTTCCTCGAAGCCAGAACTCCACAGACTGAACTCCTTGAAACTGTGAGCCAAGTGGTCCCTCTCCTCCTTTAAGTTGGGGGGGGGGGGGTGGTGGTGGCAGGTATTGTGTTCCAGCAACGGGACAGTTAATTTGTACACTTACTCTTCTTTCAATAGCATCTTGGCCCAAGCAGAAAGTCACCTTTCAAGACCATGTCCCTGCCTGTATCCCAAAGGAGAGAGCCCTCGGACTGCTCTGGGGCTGTGTGTGTGTGCCCAGGGTGTGTGAGCAGTGTTCCAGTGCTTCCCTAGAACGTGGTCGCTCTCCCGCCCTGCTGGAAATGCCTCCCTCAGCATGTCTAGCAATCACCCTGTGGTCTCCTCCCCACCCCCACCCATTCCTGAAGCATTAGTATTAATTTTTATTGATTTTCAAAACTACATAGTAAGGCAAAAAAATGCAATTTTCAGGCGCTTTCACCATGTTACTGGGCTTTTAATAGGTCATCACCTCCTTAATTTACATTCAATTCTAATTCTTCCTTACTTATCATAGCCCTAGACTAGTGACCTGAGAGTTTCAGCCTGAGTTTATGGCTGTCTTCTAAGTGACTCCGCAGGAAAGGAGGAAGGCACTGTTAACCCTCAGGATGCTGAGGATTTGAAGTGAGTTCCTTAAAAAAGTCCCCCAAAACCAAAGAAATGAAGGATCTCCAGGTAAACGCACCCTGCATTCCTGGTCTCCCAGTTGCTGACCTCAAATGTCAAGTCTCAAAAGATAATCAAGTCCTCCACACAGACTCTGAGCTTTCATCATGAACATCATTTCTTTATCGGTTGGTTTTATTCTGTTTGTTTTTAAGGAGGAAAAGCTTGAATTAGAAACAAAGAGGAAGTGGTAAGAGATTTTAGTTTGAGGAGCTGGATAAAGATAAGTCTTCCCCTCAACAAGGGAGAGTTTAAGAGAAAGCGCAGGACCCCAGCTTGAGCAGGTAGATGAGCAAGGGGTGTCATTTTTCGATGTGATTATTTTCTAGTTAGGGTGCAGTTTAATGTTTTTTTTTTTAAAAAAAAAACTTAAATTTTTTTGTGACTCAGTTCCTTCTTCATCTAAAAATTTTCCCATGATACCAGACCTCCAGATATCACTGGGCCGTCTGCCCAGGCTCAGGAATAGGGACACTGGGAGAAGGAACATCGTTCCTGCCCTGAAGGAGCCCTGCTTCCACAGGAGAACAATGCTGTCACTCAGTGGGTACCTGGTGTTACATCCTCTGTGGGAGCACAGACAGGAAAAGGAAGTGAGCAAAGACTTCTGGGAGGAGGAGGATCATGGGAGTCTTAAGGGAAAAGTCCAGGCACTTAGAGAAGGGTGAGTGGAGCATAAGGCCACATAAATGTCAGGTACAGAGAAGCCACAGACGCATTTACATGGGCAAAGGGAGTGTGTGTGTGTGTGTGTGTGTGTGTGTGTGTGTGTGTGTGTATGTGTGTGTGTTGCGGGGAGGGGAGGAGGGGATTTCTTAGTATGTGTCCGTCATGCTGGGATGCAGTGGTGGGGAATTTTTTCTTTGCCAAGGTTCATTTAAATGTTTATGGTAACATTTGTGGGCCATACAAAATTACACCTTTAAAAAAATCAGCATGAGCAGAGTCTGATGGCACAGTATTCTGGGATGCTGAGGCAGAGGGATCCCAAATTTGAACCAAAACTGGTCAAGTGACTACGAGATTCTGACTCAAAACTTAAAAAGTAAGGTGTGTGGGGAGGTGGTACTGGGGATATAGCTCACGGTGAACCCCACCTGCTATAATTGCCAAAACATTTAGTCAGTTGTCCCTGGATATGACAGTTGTCTTGGCCAGGTTGGACTGTACAGCCCCCAGCCCAGCCACTCACACCCAGGTAGAAGGAGAATTGGAAGGGGGACAGCGGGAAGCAAGCTTTGAGAGGCAGCAGGTGGGTGGGGTGTGGTCTGGGTACCAGCCTCCTGCTACTGCGGGGGCGGGGGGGCAGCAAAACATGACAGTGCTTCCTTCATCCCATCACTTGGTGGGTGAATCGTCTGAGGTCTATGCACAAAACTGTAGGCATAAAGAATTTATTCACCTGACAAATGCATCAGAACCTGCTCAATACGTTTGCTGACGTTTCCTGTCGTGGTCAGCATGAGTGCAAGCACACAAGTACAAAGTACAAGTGCACAGAAAAAAACGCTACAGCTTCGATGCTTGAAAGCATGTACCAGATGGGCATGGTGGTGCACACCTAGAATCCCAGCTTCTGGGTAGTGGTAGAGGGGTCACTGAGGCAGGATGACCACAAATTCAAGCCCAGCCTCAGCAATCTATCAATTTGGAGTGACCCTGCCTCAAAAACAAATAAATAATATAATCAATTAATTTAAAAAGGCTGGGGATGCAGCTCAGTGGGAGGGCCCTAGGTGCAATCCTCAGTACCCCGGAAAAATGAAAAAAAAAAAAAAACCCCAAAACATTTTCTAGAAGCATTCTCTCTAAAACATCTGTCCTCCTACTCCACCACCTCAAAATTGTCTCCCACTAGTCTTTCAGAACCTCAGCTGGTCCCACCCTGTACCTAAAGCCACTCTCTGAGCCTTCCCCTGGGATCTGATTTGGTGGCAGGGACTTCCGGACAATCTGCCCTTTCCCGATGTAGAGGCCGAGAGTGCAGCCTAGTGATTAGAATGCCCAGAGTGTAGCTTAGTGATTAGAATGCTTGCCTTGCATGTACAAGACCCTGGGTTCAATTCTCCAGTACTACATAAACATTAGCCTGGCATGGTGATCTATACTTGTAATCCCAGCACTCCAGAGGCTGAGGCAGGAGCATTGTCATGAGTTTGAGGCCAGAGTCTGGGCTACACAGTGAATTTAGGACCTGAACTACAGAGCAAGACTGTGCTTCAAAGAAAAAGGAAAGGTCTTCTGGAAACTGCAGGGCTGCTGGTGGACATGGATTCTGGTGTTTTAACCAATTGGATAAATATCAAAGCAACATTCTCGATGTGTGGGGGTTTTCCCCCCCTCCTAGAAAGGGAATAGTACATAATTTTTGCCAAAAAATCTCCCCTGTGATGAGGATGATGTTAATTACATTTCCTGGCCAAGAGTTCTAAACCAAAAAATTCATTCAATTAGAAACACAAACAAAAACAGTCCCTAATAAAGTAATGAGTTTAAGTGCTAGCAACAGGAAATGAAAATTTGTAAAGAACCTCAATACCATAGGAGAGAATTTTTCCCCCTTCTCTCCTAAGGAAAAAGAGTAAGAGGAGTGTACTCATTTTTATATTGGACTTTGACACAGGCTCCTATTAAGTCACTAAGTTGCTCAGGCTGGGTTCTAACTTGAGATCCTCCTGTCTCAGCCTCCCAGAGTTCTGGGATGACAGGCCTGAGCCACCAGGCATAGCTAAATATGTGCTTTAAAACTTCGGCCTCTTTCTAAAGCTCTTGAAACTTCTCTTTCTGGGACGGAAGTCAGAGAATCTGCACCCAGCCCCACGCAAGGCCTGAGTCAAGAAGTCCCCATCTTCACTCTGGGGGCCTCCTCGACCAGCTCCTTACCCTACTGCCTGCTGAGCAAATGCTACCCCAACATCTTTGGGGACCTGAATCAGTAACACCTGAGGGAACTTTCTACTCTCTGCTCCGTTCTCTCTGTGCTGGGGTCTGAACCCCAAGTCTTCCAACTGAACTGCATTCCCAGACCAGTTTTGACTTCGTGATAGGCTCTCCCTAAATCCCTCAGTGGCCCAGGCTGGGCTCAACCCCGCAATGCTGCCTGGCCTCCCTGGGTGTGGGGGCAAAGGCCTGTGTCACCGGGTGGAAGAGGGACTTTTCTCTTTGGTCCATGTTGAGCCTTTGGCTCTCGGGACCGTCAGGACTGTCCCCCACCCCAGGCTCAGGGCAGGTACTTTAGCCTTCCTTCTGCCCCCCTGAGCGCCTGTGACCAGAGCTCCTTCCCAGGGCATTAGACCCGTGTCCTGCCCCACCCCTGCTGCCAGTCACATGACCGCGACGTGTTTCACCTGTCTTCGGATACTTGTAAAAGAGCCTAGTGTTCCCGCGGCATTAGAAAAGTGAAGCCAGTGTGTGAGGCACTGTGCATTTGCAAGCAAGTGGCCAGTGGGTGCAGGGAGTGGGGCTGAGGGCCTGGTCACCAGAGCTGCAGCTTGTCGGGGAAGTTGGGGGCACCGCAGAGACAGCGACCATGTCTCGCAGCTCTGAGTGGCGCTCTGCCCTGTTTGGTAAGCGGGCTGTGGACTTGGCCAGAAGGCGTGACACTCCCCGCAGGAGCCGGGCCCTGGTGGTGCTTCAGCTTGGGGTCCTGCACCACAGGGACATCGCCCCGCCTTTCCCTGCTCGAAAGCGAATGACCAGCAGCGCACTGCAGGCTGCAGTTTACGGTGACTCCGGGATAGGGCATCTGGGGCTCCTGGGCCGGGCTACTTGTCCGGGCTAGGAGTTGTCCTCGTCAACTCAGGACGGGCACATAATAAAAAAGAGAAAAGAGTAAAAATGGAGGGCCAATTAAAATTAGCATTTATTGGGTGTCGACCTTAGCTTCCATGGCAAGACTTAGGTGATGCTGTGTCCTAGAACTGACCTTTCTGTCCCCAGACCTTCTCAGGACAGTGGGATGGGGCTCTACGCACAAAGACCGTCTCCTCTTGCCTGGGTCTTTCTGAACCCCTTTGATCTGCAATCTGGATGTTAAATCTGAGTGGCTGAGGAGGGAGGCTGGCCTCTCTCTCTGTCTCTGTCTCTCTGTCTCGCCCCCTCGCCCTCCTGGGAAGTAAATGGGGCCACCTTCTTAGGTATTTTAGGCATTTGTTTTTACTTCTTAGGCGTACACAACATTGTCATTTTACCCATTTTTATTTTTTTGTAGCAAGACAAAGCCATAGCTTCTCGGCTCAGGAAAGGCCCGTTTGCTTCAGCGTTAACGGCATATTAAATCAGCCCATAAAAGGCTGAGTTGTTAACAGCCAACCGCGTTGCTGCCTCGCGGAATCGCCCTCGCGTTACTCTATTTCACGCACGCGTTTGGAAATCATAGCATCTGTTTAAGACCGAGAAGAAGGGCAATTATCGTGCAGATACGCGAGTGACTGACTGGCTCTTTAAAATAAATGCCCATTAAATCGTAGTCACCTGGCGACGAGTGTTACCCGAGTGTCCTAAGGCAACCACTGTTAATGAGTTGGTCACCACGGCTCTTTAAAATACCCCAGGTATCCAGGGGAACGGTCCTTGGAGTGGAGCTGTTACCATCCCACTGCGCACCGGGAGACAGAGGATGGCTGGTGAGCCCGCCCTTGACCTCTGCGCCTTCAGAATCGGACCCTCAGGGTCGCCAGCCCCCGCCGCACGCCTGTCGTCCCAGCAATCCCAGAGCGGAGGGGAGGGTCACGCTCCAGCTCCGCCGGGATCCTTAGCCATTGAGTGAGACTGTCCGCTCAGTGCGAAGGTCCTGAGTCGTGCCTCTAGTGTTACACGCATGCGCGCGTGCACACACACACACACACACACACACACACACACACACCAGTAGCCGTGGTTATAGACACTCCTAAGCTGCGTGACTTCTGCTCTGGTCTCTGACCAGCAGTTTAGACATGAAGTTTCGAAAAGGGTCACCAGGAAACCCGAGGGGTGGGAGAAGTCTAATGATGTGTTTGGTGTCAATACACACATGATGGTTTGTATTTAATAAGTAGGTTAGGGCACGGTGTTAAGGCCATGGGGGCACACGTGTTGAGGACTCCGGGGGCCTCTGCTGGGGACAGGGAGGCACGGGCAGCGGGCGCAGGGGCTGGAAGGAGGACGGGCTTTCTCGGTCCGGTTTGGCACCAGTATCAGGGCAGGATGTTTCTAATGAGGAATGACGGGGTGAGTGACCCAAGGGAAACCGAGGCCTGCGGCTGGGCCAAAGCCTCGAGTGGAGGCGTGGGCGATCTCACCCCACCTGACAGTGTTGAATGTGGAGTCGTCCAAACAGAACCCAGGAAGGGGCCCTGGTCCAGGGCGCAGGGCTGGCGGGGCTCCACGAGCAGGCCTGCCCTTCTGTCCCGGAATGCTTAGCCACGTGGGATCTGGCCGCCGCTGTCTCCACAGAGCCCCGCTAGCTGGTCTGCTAGGCAGGGAGGGTTAGGGACCCATCGAAGAAGCCGAGGTGCTGCGCTCCCGCGCGTCCTCGACCTCCCCGCTCTGGACCCGCCAGCCAAGATGAGCCTGCATCCTCTACAAGCCACACATCTCATCTCGGGGATTCGGCTTGGTGACAGAAAACAGAGAGAATGGACATGGAGAGTAAAAGTTAATGACCTTGCTCATTCATATAAATCTGTGACATAGGCATATATGAAAAAGTTAGGTATCTGGGGCATTTCTAAATTTTATTTTAGGGTGGAGTGGAGTGGCCAGAACTAGGGATTGAACCCAGGACCTCTGCACGGAGCTGCATCCCTGATCCTCTTTCATTCATTCTTTTATTTAGATAATTATCTTTGGGAGAGGGTCTTGCCAGGTCCCCAAGTGTCCCCAACTGGGTTGGAACTTGCAGTCCTCCTGCCTCACCCTCCCCGAGTGCTGGAATTACAGGTGTGCACCACCACACCTGGCATGATTTTGTCTTAAAGGATACACTTCGTTTTATTTTGTCATTAAACATACTCGCACAGATATGTAACTCACATATGTAAACATATTTTAATTAGAGTGTAGAAGTGTTTCTTTTAAAACAAACATAAACATAATAACCCTCATAATGCGTGTTTATTCCTAGACCTGTTAGTAAATAGAATAAGCGTATCCAAAGGGAAGGGGGCAGTTTTGAGAGGGACCCAGAGCACTGTGTCTTTTACTATAACACATTTTTAAAAATTTTAATCATTCATCCTAATTTTTGATTACACCTGGTTAAAAAATGCCTGGTTTCAGACGCATTTCTTTTCTTCTTTTTTCTCGTGAGTGTATGTGCGTGTGATAATTGGGATGGAACCCATGGCTTTCCAGTTGAGCTACTTCCAAGGCCCATTTTCAGTTTTGTTTTTGAGATGGGATCTCTCTCCAAATCACCAGGTTGCCTAGGCTGGGCTTGAACTTGCGAACCCCTTGCCTCAGCCTCCCAGAGTGCTGGGATTTCAGGCCTGCTCCACCAGCCCTGGTTTGATTCTTCTATTTTTAATCTGATGCTATTCCTACCATATTCCAAATAAGGTAAGGTTATCAAAAATTTTCAAAACTATAAGAGAGAATGTAACATAAAATCAGTGTGTCACTTTCTAAGTTTCTTGCTCTCCCGAGGTTGGTAATACACCTGGATAATTGTGGTAGGTCTAAAGGATCTCATCAGCTTTGTGCATCCAGTGATGTATCAGGGTGACCTCGGGTGAAATGAAACGTGTTTGAAGACAAAATTAAACAAAAAAGCCCTTAAAATAACATAAAATAGCATACTCCTTTTAAGTCAGGGACCTTGAGAGGTTTTGTGTTTTTCAGCTCTGATAGAAAGAAAAAAGACCTGAATACCCCTGCCAACGGTGACTTGAAGGCAGCTCCGACATGTGTAGAAACTCATGACAGGCAAATTCCTAACCTGTGGCATGGCCCCTCGACCTGACGGAACAAGGAATCTTTGAAAGAAAGTACCTTGTCAGGTGCTATTATGTTTACTAGGCCTAATCCTAAATCTCAGAAATGAAAAAGGCCTTAAATCTTGATCCTCACCTGTCAAAAAGTGGAGGAACTTCTTTAGAGCAAAGCGTATGCTTTTAACGTGGCCTAGGGGCAGTACAGCCCCTTGGATTCTTGAGTGTTTTGAATTTTATACCCGGAAACAAGAGTTGAGGAGTAACTATTTGCCTTTGTGGCTAATTCCCGACAGTGTATCTCTGTCGTCGTTTTCTCCTCCTCCTCCTCCTCCTCCTCCTCCTCCTCCTCTTCTTCTTCTTCTTCTTCTTCTTCTTCTTCTTCTTCTTCTTCTTCTTCTTCTTCTTCTTCTTCTTCTTCTTCTTCTTCTTCTGACAGGGTCTTACTCTGTAGCCCAGGCTGCTTTGAACTTGATATGTAGCCCAGGCTGGACTTGAACTCACAGCAATCCTCCTGTCTCAGCCTCCCAAATGCTGGAATTACAGGCATGCACTATCATGCCTGGCTAATTTGTATGTGGTGCTGGGAATCAGGGCCTTAGGCATGCTAGGCAAGTGCTCTCACCGCTGAGCCATGACCCACCCCTGTCTTCTACTACCATGAAAAGCCAAAACCTCTTGGCACGTCAACCTCACCATAAGTTGCCCCGGTTTTATCACCTCCAAGGGCTCTGCCAGGCCAGGAAATAGCAACTGTTTGCACTTGTGAGTCATCACTGTCTGTCACTCGCACCTATCGCCTGTCCGCTCGTTCACATGGAACAGAAAGTTTACTTCTAAGCACGTAAGGGGGTAAGAAAGAAGGGGTAGCGTTGTGTGGATGGAGCGGCTGTGGGCAATCCCCGTCTGTGAGCTTCACAGGGCGCATAGGTAAATAAGGCACATCAGCAAGGAGAGAGACGGTGGACTCTGAGGGGTATGAGCACATAGATGACTGATTAATGAAGATACGATACAGTAGAGATAGAATATAAAAATAAGCCAAGAGGAGAGATCAGCATTGTAGCAAATACCTGTAATCCCAACACTTAGTAGTAGACTGAAGGAGGAGGATCACAACTTGCTCAAGACAAGTTTGTTCAAGACAAGTCTTAAAGAGAAACAGAAAGAAGGAGAGAGAGAGAGAGAGAGAGAGAGAGAGAGAGAGAGAGAGAGAGAGAGAGAGAGAGAGGAATAACTAGAATAACTACAAATGAAATTCTTCTTAAAATAAGAGAAATTTGAATACCAATACAAAATGTCAAGCATAATTGGGCTGGTTGGGATTAGTTTCAAGCTGTGCAATTATTCTTTAAAAAATTAAACACAACAGTTCTGATTGTTAGTCACCGCAGTTATAAAATAAGACCAGAGCATTTTTATACCTAAGTTCGGGAATGTGTAAATTTCTTTTTTCCTCACTATATAAATATAGAATACACAATGTTTATTTTGAGCTTGAGTATTTTGTGCACATATATATCATGTCAAAATAGCAATCCCGCTCCCTATCCCCCTAACTTCCACTATCACCCCCATTTGGTTCTATAGGATGATTATATTCCGGGTTTCTCATATTAGAGAAACCTTGAGATATTTAACCTCCTGTGTCTGACTCACTTCACCGAGCATGCTGGTCTCAAGTTGCGTCCATGTACCTGCAAAGGCCTCCTATCTTTCTGTCTTTCCAGAAGAGCAGTACTCTGTTGCCTACATATACCACAGGTTGTGTATCCATTGGTCTGTTAATGAGTATTTTGGTGTCTTCAGTATCTTAGCTTTTGTTAGTTGTGCTACTACAAACATGGGTGTGCATTTATCTCTGTCATACGTTGCTTTTAACTCTTTTGGTAAGATACCCAGGAGAGGTAATGCTGGATCAAATGGAATATTTATTTTCAGACTTTTGAGGAATTTCCATACTGCCCTCCATAATGGTTGTACCAATTTATAATTTCATCAGCAGTGTAAAAGCGTTCCTTTCCCCTACAACCTCACCAGCATCCATTGCTGCTCAAGTTCTTGATATACACTATTCTCTCTGGGGTAAGGTGATACCTTAGTGATGTTTGATTTGCGTTTCTCTGCTGGCTAAGGATGTTGAACATCTTTTCATGTATTTGCTGGCCATTTGAACTCCTTCATCTGAGAACTGCCTATGCATTTTAGTTGCCCATTTTTTAATTGGGTCTTTGATTTTAAGGAGTCTATTTTTCTTCAGTTCCTGGTGTATTCTAGTTATTAGTTTCCTGTCTGAGATACAGATGGTGAAGTTTTTTCCCATTCTGCCGGTTCTCTCTTCACTCTTAATAATTTCCTTTGCCATGGAGAAACTTTTTAATTTTATATAATCCCATTAGCTGATTCTGGAGGCTATTTCTTTTGCATTGAGCATCTTATTAAGGAAGTCCTTGCCTGTGCCTATTATCTTCTAGATTTTTGTCTATTTGTCTTCCAGAAGGTTCAGCGTTTCAGTTTTGATATCTAGGTCTTTGATCCACTTTGATTTGGCTTTGGTGTACAGTGACAGGTGTGGGTCTGGATCCTTTCTTCTTCATGTGGATGTCCAATTTTCCCAGCACCATTTGTTGAAGAGTCTGTCCTTTTTCCAATGTGTGCTGTTTGACTCCTTTATCAAAGATCAGGTAGCTAAGAGCACTTGAGTTTGTCTCTGCATCCTCAGTCCTGTTCCATTTGTCAACCTGCCCGTTTTGAGTCAGTACCATATAGTTTTCATAACTGTTGCTTTGTAATATAACTTGACGTCCAGAATCATGATGTCACTTGCTTTTGTCTTGTTGCTCAGGATTGTTTGGGCTATTCTCCATCTTCTTTGGTTCCATATGAATTTGAGGGCTGTTTTTTTTCAACTTTTGTGAAAAAGGTTGTTGTTATTTTGATAAGAATTGCCTTTAATTTGTATATCAGTTTTCGCAGTATGGCCATTTTGATGATATTAGTTCTGCCTATCCAGGAATAGGAGATATCTTTCCATTTTCTAATGTCTTCTTCAATTTCTTTCCTCAGCATAATGTAGATTTCTTGTAGAGAAGCTTCATTTCCTTGGTCAGGTTTACTACTATGTATTTAATATTTTGTTGGGCTATTGAGAACAGGATCTCCTGGGTATCTTTCTCAGTGAGATCATTGTCAGTGAAGAGGAATGCTATTGATTTTTTTAGTGATGATTTTGTATCCTGCAATTTGACTGAATTTGTTAATGAATTCTACAAGTTTTGTGGTGGAGGTTTTGGGGTCTTCTATATAGGTAATCATGTCATCTGCAAATATACGTAGTTTGATTTCTTCCTTTCCAGTACCTATTCCCTTTATTTCATTCTCTTGCCTAATTGTCCTGGCAAGGGTTTTGAGGATGATGTTGAATAGGAGAGGTGAGATTGGATAGTCTTGCTGTGTTACTGATTTAAGAGGAAATGTTTTTAATTTCTCCACATTTACTACGCTATTTGCACATAGGTTTGATACACATGGCTTCTATCAATTTGAGGTAAGGCCCACCTATACTTGAGTTCTTCAGGGATTTTTTAAAATCATGAGTGGAGGTTAGATTTTGTCAAAGACCTTTTCTGCAACAATTGAGGTGATTATGTGATTTTTGCTCTTGCTTTTATTGATGGGGTGTATTACACTGATTGATTTGCATGTTACTTTTTGATTTAGATTGTTCTTGATTCTCTAGGACTTGAGGTGTATCATTAAATTGCTCATTTGGGATTGCTCTGTTCTTTTGATGTGTACATTTATAGTTATGATTTCCCCTCTTCGGACTGCTTTCATTGTGTCCCACAGTTCTAATACAATGTGCTTCTTTCATCATATAACTCTAGGAAGGTTTTGGCTTCTTCCCTGGTTTTCTTTGTTGTCCAATATTTGTTGAATAGTAAGTCATATGGTTGCTGTATATGTATAGTTTCTACTTTTTCTTTTGCTGCTAATTTCCAGTTTTAATCCACTATCATCTGAAAGTAAGCAAGAAATTATTTCAACTTCTTTGTACTTACTCAACCATGTCTTATGGCCTATAATCTGTTTAAGAAAATATTCCATGCACTGTTGAGAAGAAAGCATGTTCTGTTGATGTAGGGTGGAACATTCTGTAGATACCAAGTTTTCCATGGTGCCATTTTACTTTAGTATTTCTTTGTTGATGTTCTGTGTCATTGACCTGTCTCTCTGTGATAGTGGAGTATTGAAGTCCCCTACTCTAATTGTGTTGGGGTCTGCACGGCCATTCAAGCCCAGTAATTTTTGTTCTCTGTTATTGGGTGTCCCATAGTTGAGAACATATACATTGGTAATTGTGATATCTTCATATTGTATTGTTCCTTTAACCAGTACACAGTGTCCACTTTTGTCTCTCTTGATCTGTTTTGCTTTGAAATGTGCTGTGTCTGACAATAGTATCGCTACTCACGCTTGTTTTCTGGGTCCAGTTGCATGGAATATTGATTTCCAACCATTTATTTTCTGTCTGTGTGTTTCCTTATAAGTAAAGTCTGTCTCTTGCAAGCAATAAATTGTAGGTTTATGTTTTTTGATCCAGTCAGCCAGTCTTGTATCTTGTATCTTGTATCTTTGAGTTGAGACCAATAACATTCAATGTTATTATTGTAATATGTTTGCTACATCTACCATCGTTACTATGCTTCAGTATTAAATGTTTGATCTGCATTCTTGTCAGTTCATTCTCTTTAGTTTCTGTTTCTCTGGAGTCTTTGGTGCTATTGATCTCCTTTTCTCTGTCTAAGATTCCTTTAAGTATTTTCTGAGATGCTAGCATAGTAGACATAAATTGCTTTAGATTTTCTTTATCATGGAAAATGTTAACTTCTCCCTCTATTTTGAGAGATAGTGTTGCTGAATATAGCAGTATGGCTTGGCATTTATGTTTTCTTAGTATTTGGATGTTATTGTTCCATGACCTCCTGGACTTCAGGTTTTGTGTTGAGACATCTGCAGCTATTCTGTTGGGTTTGTCTTTTTATGTTACTTTCTGTTTTTCTCTTATAGCTTTTAATATTTTCTCTGTGCTGAAACTCTAGGATTTTAATTATGATATGTTGTGGGGATATTCTCTTTTGGTCAAAGTTATTTGGAGTTCTATATGCCCACAGTGGTTCAATGTTCATTTCTTTTCTTAGATTTGGGGAATTTTCTTTCATAACTTCAATGAAAATGTCCTTTAAGCTTTTGTTCTGTCCTAAGTTTTCTCCTGCACTCCCATATTTCTGAGGTTGTTTCTCTTTGTGTCATCCATCAGCTGTTGCAACCAGTTTCCCTCTCATTTTTTGTTTATGGTCCTCACTGTCCACATGATCTGGTATATCCACTTTATTTTCAAGATCTGATAATCTGTCCTCGAAGTCAATCTGGGAGCTTGTTTTCTCCTGTGAGTTTTTCATATCTTGAAGTTCAGTTTTTATTCTTTCTATATCTCTATTGAATATTTTCTGCTAAATTGTTGGGTACTGTTTCCTTGGTTATGTCCTCTTTGAGTTTCCTGTGTACCTCTTTTATGTCTTTTGTAAGCTTTTTGGACTGTAAGTCAACTTCTTTTTTATTTCATTTTCTATAGGTTCTGCTACTTCAGGATCCCTGGTATTATTTCTGGGTGTCAGGCCTTTTTTTTTTTGATGATTTATTACCTCATTTTCCCCTGGTTCTGTTGCACTGAGTTGAAGCTCAGGTATTGTTGATGGACCATCTCTATTCCACAGATTATTTTTAAGATAATTTCTATCATATGTGATAAGATTTTAGAATATATGACTGTTTTCAATTTATGTAACTTTTAATTTTGAAGGTATTCCTAATGTCCAGCTTTCTATTGAGTTCCTAATCTCCTCCACTCTATGGTAAAGGAGGAAGAGAATACAGAAATGTATAGTCTACAGATAAAGTATTTGTTAGGCTACTCAGATATAAAGATCTTTATCTATATCAACATCCACTCTTTGAGTAAAGATTTACATTTACATCACTAATATTAACAATTTATTATCTAACTTCATATTATAGCTATTCTATCCACAATTTTAATAGGTGCAATATACATTCACAATATATCTACCTAAGCCTAATATTGACTTTTCAAAATGTTCTACTAATATCAGTAGTGTAATATAGTCACTAAAATAACAGAGCTCTATATTGTCCATCTAGGCTAATCTGAACTACCAGACATTGTCCACCTTTACTAGGTCCACCCATTACACTCTCTTTAACAATGTGACATATATTTATGTTTATACTTGATTCCTACTATTTATATAGTTGTGTTAACCAAATATTGATGCGTACACTCAATCCTCACTTAACCTTCTAATTATGATCTGAACGACTAATGTAGGCTCCTATGCACATTGTTTGGTATCCTGTTAAAGGAATTTGCACATGGCACCACCATGTTATTGACAATATTATATAAACAAAGCTACATTATTCATTTGTTTCTTGCTAAATAGCATTCGGTTAACGCATTTCTACTAGTTCATGTGTATGGTTGTGTATTATTGATACTTAACAGCTCTATTAATAAGGGAAATTGGAATGTGGGAAGCAGACTAAGATCAGGAGTTAGCTTTAGGTATGAATTAAAAAGCGGCAATGTATCTACATAGTAGAGAAAAGCCTGGCAGAGCTTCTACCCCAGTCAGAGAATAACACGTAGAGAAAGCACTCTAGGCAAGACCCAGGTGAGTCAGGGAGAGTTATGAAAGAAGTGAAGAAAGCGCTGCTCTTGGGTCTGCAGAGAGATCTATGAAAAAGGGCTGAGTCAGTCAAGAAAGGAAGAGATTCAGAAACTATCTAGTAACAGAGACAGCAGGCGGTGGAAGGAAAGGAGAGGGAAAGGGGCCGATAAAAAGATAAAAATAAAATAAAACCAAATTGGTTACACAAAAAGTAAGAAACTAAGCAACCACAAAACAATACCCCCCCCGCCCCGTATTAGTAAGATGTAATATCATTTCCAGGGTTCTGATTCTCTCAATCTGACAGCGTTCTATCCAGCCAATGGTCCTGGGATTACCCATTGTCAGTGTAAGTGTGCTGCTTCCAACCTGTCCCAGTGACACCCAGGGGGAATGCACGACCAACCCTCCTCCCTGAAGCCACCAGGAGATCCTGGTGATGTAGTCATTCCTATTCCATAGCTCCACCTCTGCCATTCTCCGCATCCTCTTGCATCAGCTTCCCACAATGCACACTTCCAGGCAGCTCCAGTAGCCACTTTAGGGTGGGGGGCCAGGCTGGTGGGGTCAGGGCTCGCCTCCCCTTCTCTCTTTTACTTCTACCTGGCACGACTTTCCTGCTGCTGCTGCTTAGCTTGCTTGACTCCACAGCTGTCCTGCCTCTTCCACACGGGAGAGGACAGCCAGCTTCTCTGCAGCACGAGATGCTTGGGCTCAGAGACTTTGCAGTAGCATTCTCTTGCTCCCAAGCATACCTGAAAGCGGCTGGAGAGCACCTCTTCCCACTCCCCGCCAACCCCACCTCGTGTACTCAAAGTTCTGCGGCAGTGGGGGGACCCCACTCAGGACCTCTCCAGCCCGTGATTTTCCAACTTTATTTTTACCTCTAATTCTTCGATTTTGTTGTAGTCCCAAGATGTGCTTTCCTCTGGCTGTCTGCCTCCCTAGTTGATTTCTTTGGGAGCAGCCTTTCAGGAGTTCTTACTCCGAAGCCATCTTGACCTCTAGTCCTGTGTAAACTTCTTGAACTGAGAAGAAAAAAACAAAGCTATGGAGATGCTATTTTATACTTCCATCATCCATAATTAAGGCTGATTTTTCCTTTCCTAGGAATTTGTTAATATGTGTGTAAAATCTAAAGGTATTCTCTGTACCTGGCTTATACATTTTGGAAGAGGACTTGATAAACAGAGCCTATTTATTCAGTTGTGAGTTAGGGAAACATTTATTAAGTAGCAACCTTATGAGAAAATATTCCAGAGTTTGAGGAACTCACAGATGGTGTCTTAGTTATGTTTTTTTGTTGTTGTTGTTGTTACTGGGTCACATAACCAGACACTCACAACTTCAGGAAGGAAAGGTTTATTTTAGCTTATAGTTTCACAGTCGTCAATGGTGGAAGCACATGGCAGAGACCTAGCCGGATGGAAGCTGTTCATGGTGCTGCAGACAGGAAGTCAAGAGCACAAGGGCGGGCAGGGCAAGCGTACATCCTTTCTGGTCATGTTCTAGTGATATGCTCCCCAGGGCAAGCCCCAGTGATCCCTTCTGAGCAGGCCTACCTCCTAACAGGAAATACACACATCATCTGGAATATCCTAATATATAAGGCTTACAGTGGGACATTTCAGATCCAATCCATACCCAATAGTGATCAGGACACACAGACACAGGGACAAACAGATATCCCAGAAGCTCAGCTCTCATTCTCTTCTTTGCTTGCAAGACCCCTGCAAAACAAGTGGTAATTATTAAAATCCCTAGCTACTGTGTTAAGAAAGTGTATCAGTCACTTTCTCATCTCTGACACAAAATTCCATACACCTGCAAGTTGAAGAAAGAGAGGTTTGTTTGGCCCATGGTTCCATGGGGTTCAGTCCATGTGTGCTGACTCCAATGGGGGAACAATAAGGTGGAAGAAAGGCACGTTGAAGGACAGCTGCTCACCCTATGGGAGCCAGGAAGAAGCCAAAGAAGGGAGGAGTCAGGAATAAGAATACACCCTTCTAGGTCACACCCCCAGTGACCCACCTCCAACCAGACTCCACCTCCTAACAACATAGTCAGCCACCATCTCATCCATGAATAAATCCACTGATAAGCACAGAAGCCCTGTGATCCACTCACTTTCCACACATCAGTAGACTTTGGGAGGCATTTCAGATAGAAACCATTACACTAGACATATTATTATTATTTGATGATACAGTTGCATAGCCAGTAATAGGGAGTAGAAGACATCAGACTCAGGAACTGTCCCTAGGCATTTTTACAGGGTTAGAATGGTGAATATTTCCCAATATAGGAGACTAATTTTTCTTTTTCAGCTCACTTTCCATTTCCTTTTCCCCTTCTAAGGGCTGGCCTAGAAATAACCCAAAAGCCAAGGAGAGTATGAGACGAATCTCCTACGCAGTTAGGTTCTGTCCTAGCTACTTATCGTGTTGTTGTGACAAAATACCCAACATCCACAGTTTAAGGGAGGAAAGGTTTATTTAGCTCACAGTTTCAGAAGGCCTCACACAGCCCATTCATGGGTGTTTGTTATTGTGTGACTCAATACCTGACACCCACAAATTTAGGAAAGGAAAGGTTTATTTTAGCTCACAGTTTCAGAAGGTGACAGTCCATTCAGGGGCGGCTGGCAGCAATCGAAGTACATGGCAGAGAGAGAGGTGGAGGCAGCTTCTCACGACATCACAGACAGGCAGGCAAGTGAGACTAGTTGAGACTAGTCCTAGTCTTCATCTTTGTCCAAGGAAGGCAGGATGCAGTTTATGTATCCTTCCAGGTCTCCGCCCAGTGATCAGCCCCTCCTGCATCCAGGTGTGGAAGGTGTGGCCAGTACACACTGTTAATCCTAACTTACATGCCTTTAATCCTAACTCACATGTCTGTAATCCACCCCTCCAGACTAGACCCTAATCTACCAACAGCACACGGTTCAATAGGCAATACATAACATTAAAATATGTGAGACTTTTGGGGGACACTCAAAATCCTAACCACAACAGCCGCTGAGGTGAGTCTGCTGCAGATCTCGGGTGAAGACCAAAGCCTGAAGATTGGTGACTGAAGAGCAGCAACAGGCAGACAGGCACAAGTCGAGACTGGAGTGAATCTGCACTGACGATTCCGTAGACAAAGGCAAAGGCGAGAACTCTCCCAGAGGAAGATCTGTAACAATCTTCCCTCTTCCTTCCTTTCATACAGTTGGAGTTCCAGTTGGCCCTCCCACATCTGGGTGGGTGCTCTTCTCTCATTGGCCAGCCCACAAATCACTCACACTCTAATCCAGACCAGTTCTGGATCCCCAGTCTAGGGTGGTTGACAAATCCTAATCCTAATGGAGGTGTGGGTCCAAATTCCACCAAGTTGACATAATCTCATCAACGGACACAATGGGCAGCTGGCGATGGTGGAAGGACATGGTGGAGACAGAGGCTGGAGAGCTGCTCGCCATTGCAAACACAAGCCAGGTGAGGCAGGAGGCTAAGGCAAAGCCTAGAGCTTTCCCAGGAAGAAGCTGTGACAACGTTTCTTCTTCCTTCCATTAATTACCTTGAGTTGCCAGTTGACTCCTCCACCCCCACGGTGGGTGCCCTTTCCTTACTTCTTGGCACACAAGTAAATAATGCACACCTAAAAGTTCTGCCCTGGGCACCCCCCAGTCTCAACAAGTTGACGCAATCTTTCTAGACCAAATCCCAAGTGTCTGCCCCTTCCATCCAGGCCCTACCTCCCAAATACCATATAGTTCTCAAGTTATCCTACTACTTTCAAATCATGAGACTTTGGGGAACACTCCATATCCAAACCACATCAAGTTCCCAGGAGTACCATGAAAGAGGAAAGGGAAATCTATTCTGGAAGCCCTTGGTTTTGAATTTGGGAGCCTGCACATTCTCATGGCCTCTGTTGGGTACAGGATGAGCTGAGTTTGCTTCTTGATTCTCCAGTCCCCAAACATTACTGTATTTCACGGTGTACTGAGTCTGTCTGTAAAGACTCTGAGGTTCAGGTGCAAAGAGAAGTCAACGTTTCAGGACAGTGACATCCCCACCCGGAGCACAAGTGCCATTTGGCCCCCTGAGCCGTCACTGAGCAGATTTCAGCATTACCATCAGAATACAGAAGTTCATATCTGCAGGCGGTAAGTGTGGAGTCGGGAAGCATATGTCCCCAGCATGGTATTTCAGCTTCCTCCGAAGTCAGGTGGAAAGCAGCCAGCACTCAGTAGTGACTGCTAACTGCTCCGTCTACTCATGTCCCTGGATCATGCCATATGTCTGGCTAATTCTCAGTGAAAAGGGACAGGGCTCCTCCTCAGCTGGCTCAGAGCATTTGCCAAGAGGCTTTAGACACTGGGACTAGATGCTGAGGCTGCAAGGACCTTGCTCTCTTCAACTGGGTGGTTTACCTTATTTTAAAAACCTGGACAGAAAAAAATGGAGGGCCTCTCAGTATTGATCAATGAAGATAGAGAAGTAAAAGCTTTCACTGAGTGAGAAAAAAAATGACCTAAAGGTTTCCAGACGTCCAACTCTAGGGAGGTAATACTTGCTTCCAGGGTTGGATAGAATTTCAAAATGAGACAGCAGAAGGTCCGTATATTATTCTAAACATGCTATCAACATTGAAATATGAATATAGTATATGAAAAATATATAAACGCATATGTAAATAAAGCACATATACTTATTTATATATAATCAATCTCAGCCTGAGTAGCATCCCAAAATAAGACTCCTGCCTGTACGTGTTGGACTCTTTTTAGGGCACAAAACCCAACACTTACACCTTCAAGGAAAGGGTTATTTCAGCTCGTGGTTTCAGTCCACGATTGGGTGGCTGCGTGGCACCCAATGCAGCTGCTCACCCCACGGCAACCAGGAAGCAGAGAGAGAAGAGCTGGGGACGAGAACACACCCTCCCAGTGATCCACATCCTGCCAACTCCACCTCCGGACAACACTGTCAGCCACAACTCACCCCTTGCTGAATCCCCTAATGAGCACAGGACCCCACGAGCCAGCCTCTTCCTCACACAAGGGATTTTTGGGACTAAATCATGACATTGGGTGCAGGCTGGCATCTTCATGGTTTAACTCAGCTGTGGTTGTTTTACGCTGTGAATCGCAGAGCAGAAAAGGGACAGGGCAGATTTCTGAGACCCCTTTTGTAAGGGCCCTAATACCTTTCTAGGGGGCTTCGCATATTGATCTACTCAGCACCACCTCCTAAAACTGCCATCTTAAATGTTAGGATTTCAACATATGAATTGGGGGAGGGACACAATCATCTACAGCAGCAGGTTCAACCTGCAATTCATATAAATTTGCCCTTTTCAATGAGGAGGATCTGAATCTTAATGTACATATATAAGTTGGAAAAACGTCCTCTTTAGTTTTCTTCATTATAACATCAAAAAGTATCAAGTAACCTTCCCAACACACTGTTGGTTAGACGCACCTGAACTCAAGAGCATCGCAGTGATGGTCCACATTATTGGGAATCTTAGGTACTTATTTGTTGCTGGGACAGAATACCTGACATCCACATCTTAAGGGAGGAAAGATTTATTTTAGCTCACAGTGTCAGAAGGTCTCAGTTCACTTACGAGTGGCTGGTGGTGACGGAAATATGTGGCAGGGATGGAGCTGAAGAAAGAGCTATGCGTGGCATGGCAGAAAAGAGCCAAGTCTTGGAGGAAGGGTAGAACAGCGCACATCCCTCCGAGGTCACGCCCCAAGCATCTGCCCTTCCAGTCAGGCCCCATCTCCTACCAGTACACAGTATTCATAGGTACATGAGGCTTTTGGGGGACAGCCCACTCTGAAACCACAATGCTGGGTGACTAGAAATGGCTATAAAATAATTTGCAACCATTTGACAACCATTTCCTGTAGCCCTGTGCATTAATAAAAGCAGCACGGCATTTTGTCACCGCAGGGGAAATTCACAGTTGAATGCAAGTTCTTGAGGCCATCCATCACCACACAGAGCTAAAGTGGACACTCGGTCATAAAGTTCATTGTGGAGACTGTCATAGAGCTTTGAGATTCATTTAGGTATTCAGATTATTTCCCAGAGACACAGGACCATGAAACCTCAGAGGATTCTTGGCAGCCCCTGAAATCCAACCCACAGCTTTCCATGAAACGTGGAATTCACACTAACTACATACCTATGTATGTGATCGAAAGGTAGAGGAAGTGTTTATGTTATGTAAAAAAAATTAGTGTAGTAGAAGACGCATTGTCATGGATTCCTCTCAGAATTCCCCTCTTGCCTTGAGACACATCCTTTCCATCATTCTTGTCACTTTCTGAAGCAGTGCTGGAAGCCCTCTTTCCTGAGAGGCTCTGGAAGCACTGTCATGGCTGCCTCCGTGTCCTGAATCCAACCTAAACTTCCACCTTTCATGGTGACTTTGCCTCTGGGGAGGAACCGGAGGTCACTCGGTACCAGATCTGGTTACTAAGGTAGGTGAGGAAGGACACACTGCCATGTTTCCACAGGCCTGCCTTTCTGTGGTTTAGCACTCAGCAGAGGCAGTCACTGTGTTTCCTTTCACACTTTGTAAAGGCTCCCAGGAAGAAGACTTTCAGAGACACTTCAGAAAATGGCAAGAACGATGGGATAAATGTCTCTGAAGCGAGGAGGAGGGTTTTGAAGATGAATAAAGCAGTATGTTTTTGCCATAATAAATTTTCATGTAAATATTCACCCGATTTTGATCACATCTCATGCCTGTCATAAAAACACCGGCTATCTAGGATTCTGCACTATCTGTGGTTCCCAGCGTCACCCACGGTTGTAAACGGTATCCGCCTCAGACAAAAGGTGCCCACTGCACGAATACCCAAGGATTACTCAGGGAATGGGTAGGAAAGTGACTCATGACCAGTGCCTTGTCCTTGTTGCTCCCTCCGCTCTTCTCTTCTGGCTCCGCAGTTGCCAATTCGTAGCTTGGCCATCAGTGTTGAGGAGTGCATACTGGTGGCGTCTAACAATCGCTCAGCCTTTATTTACCATCTTACGCAATTAGAAAAATAGTGCTTAATAATGTAGGAAGGAAGAGTGAAGAGTAACTGCCAGGGGACAGGGAGGAGGGGAAGAAAACCTTCGTGCTCACCAGGTGTGCTTGTAGGATTTAAGCCATGTAAGCCTGCCAAGCAAAATATTGCCACGTAATGAATAAGTGGATAGTGAGCCCTATGAGGTCAAAGAATCCACTTGGGAACAATCCATAGAAACCAATAAAGCAGTTGTCCTTACGTCGTGTGTCTTAGTTGCCTTCTCGCTGCTGCGACACAATGCTCAATGCTGACAACTTGAGGAAAAAAACATTAATTTAGTTCCCAGTTTCAGGAAGTCTCAGTCCATTCATGATCAGCCCGTGATGGTGGGAGCATGGGGAGAATGCCTAGACTGGGGACGGCTGCTCATGACCGGGCAGACAGGAAGCCAAGTGAGCAAGGGCCAAGGTGGAGCTAGCCTATCCCATTCTGGTCATACGTCCCAGTGACGCATCCATCCGGACCGGGCCCCATCTCCCAACAGCATGGCAGATGAGTGGGCTAACCCCTATCATTGAATCACCTTCCAAGCATGAGGGTTTTGGAAGACAATTCCAGATCCAAACCAAAACAATACATGAGTTCTTCCATCTGTAGAAACTAGATCTGTTTTTTACAATAACCACATTTCAAGACTAAATCTGAGTTTGTTGCAGAAATTCATCACAACAGGGAAACTTGATACGATCTCAGCTCAGCACGACACGCCGTTAGTTTTAGCTTTCCTCACCACAACCCCATGACCTTGAATTCAGGATTTTGCCTCCCACCCAGAACCTGAGAAATTGTATTCCTAGGCTGAGTTCAGAGTTATGAGTCAGCTGAGAGATCCACTACTTTCTTGCCCATGATATAGTAGTGCCTGGCCCAGGAGTCTGTTATGGTAAATAGGGCGCAGAAGCAGTTAGGCCCTCACGAGGGCTGAAAACGAATTTCCTGCTGCTTCCCTCTTTCCCACATCCCTTCATTAGTGTGGGAAGCATCTGCCCTGTATGCATCTGACCACCCACTCAAACTTGATTCCTCTCCAAGCAACATGGACAGTTCCTAATCCTTGTGAGCACCCAAGCTGGGCATGGAGGTGCATGCCTGCCATGCTAGCACTCTGAGAGGCTGAGGCAGGAGAATCACAAGCTCCAACCCAGCCTTGGCAACTTAGTGAGACTTAGTTACTTTTTCATTGCTAGGGCAGGATGCCTGACATCCACAACTTACAGGAGGAAAGATTTTTTTTTTTTTTAGCTCACAATTTCAGAAGATCTCTGTCCATTTATGGGTGTCTGGCAATGGTGGAAGCACATGGCAGAGGCATAGCAGAAAGAAAGCATGGCCGACAGGAAGCCAAGAGAGCAAGGAAGGACAGAGATGGCACATATCCTTCCAGGTCATGTCCCAGTGGCCTGCCCCTTCCAGGTCAAACCCCAGTGTTCTGCCCCTTGAGACTGGGCCCCATGTCTTAACAGGACATTGTTCTGGACGTAGTCTACAACATCAAAATGCGTGTGGCTTTGGGGGAGCCATAACAGAGAACCTGTCTCAAGATTAAAAATTTAAAAAAAGGATAGGGACATAGCTCAGTGGGAAGGCTCTGCATTCGACAGCTAGCACCACACACACGTACATACATCTCACACACACCACACACATACAGACACAGGACAGCACTCAAATGTCCGTAGACTTGAATCAAATCATCTAAAGTATTATGGAATATAAAAAGCATCAGTACATGGAGCAAATCAGGGAAGATTTGTAGAAAGCCACCTGTGAAGGCCGGCCTCACAGAGGCACTTCCCGGGAGGCGTGCAGGAGACAGGGACCTCTTGGTTCCCTTCCTGGGCTGCACAGCACACTTGTGACAGACAGGTGTGTAGGTGGCAGAAGCCAACCCTCTTGGGCCGGGTGACAGTCCCCATCAGTGACCGCGCAAGGCCCGGAGGGGAGGAAGCAGGCTGGCGTGTGAGTGGCCGTGAACGTGCACTCTGCGGAGGAGCCAAAATTGGAGCAATTTGCTGTAATTTGGAGAGAAGAAGAGGAGTGTGAATGCGGGCGCTGTGGAAAATTACATACTTCATTGGAAGGTAAGGCTGTGTACCTCTAATCAAGGCTTGCGGCTGGAATTAGGATGAATGGGGTCATAATTATTTCCTTAGAAGAGAACAAAGGGGTTTCTAAAGCACCTAATGGTCCCCTTTGGAAGCTGGCACAATGAGGACGCTCTCTTGCTGGCAAATGGCCGGCTTTATCTGCTTCTGTCTCACGGAAACCTTAAGTTCATTTGGCGACATACCCGCAGCCTTTCACATTGAAAGCATTATGTCCTCCCTGCCCGCTTGTTGCATTTTTTTTCCTCCTCCTAAGCCTTTGATTAGGATTTTTTAAAAAAAATCTAGCTTACTGGTGCTAATTAACGATTTGAGTTAGAGTTCCCTGCCGATTGTCTGTGCTTGTGGCTTGTGTGTATGTGTGCAGTGTGCCTGCATGTGTGTTTGTGTATTTGTGTGTGTACATGCATACATGTGTGCTGGGTTTAGGTGAGAAAAAGTTGGGCAAAGAAAATATCTGAAATGACATAAATGACACAAATGTTGTTTATTTTGAACTTTGGTATGAAAGACTTTCCTTGGATCATGTAGATCATATGTATCAGGGAAGGCATGGATGTATATACTTGGGGGAAGCCATAGGGATTTTTTTCTCCACCAAATAAATAAAAAATAATATTATTTTTTTCCCTCTCTTCAAAAAAATCTTTCCAAAATGTCATATATAGCCTATGCCATCCTACCGTACTGGAAAATTACTGTCATTCTCAAACACTCAATACCAAAGCCCGTTGATCTGATTCACTACCACCACTCCCTGTCCCAGTGCAGGAGATTCAGTTTTTCTGATTCTCTTGTCTTAAAACAATCACGTGCGGACATTTGTCTTTCCTTGATAAACTACCCATTGCCACTACTCTCCATTGGCAAAGCTTTTAAGATCAGAGGGAAACGTGTATAAAGCAAGTAGGGTTTTCATGTCCCTTGCACGGATGCTTAAAAACGTGGGATTTTAGAGAGCAACAACCCCATGCATCACAGAAATCCGCAGAGGTACCCACGGAGCACTGGCTGGCTCAGGAACTCAATGCCAGCTTCCTCTCCACGGTCCATAAAGCCCATCTCAAACTCAGACTGATGGTTACCCAACACTTGCTCAACGAACATACCTTCCTACCAATGCACCTCAATCACGACAGCCTTTTTTTCCATAATTTTTCACTATTGCTTCTTGAAAGTGAAACAGATCCCCACTGAGAGTTACACCCTCCTAAGCAACCAGCATCTTTACCGTAAAGCACATTTTTTTCAGTGCTTTAGACTCTCTGGATGGCCTTATATATTTTTTCTGTATGATGAGTTCTCCTGATTTTTTTCCAGACAAGATGATAGAAGGAGGTGCTGAGGCTGCGTGCTCGGATGCAGCTGTCATAAAGACACACTTGGTAATTGCAGCTGCAGTTTATGAGGCTCCGATGAAAAAGACATAAAATGTAGCTGTGAAAACTGTGTGCGCAAACCTGGGGAAATCTGGCCGGGACTGCCTGCTCCCTGGATTGCATTGACAAATTATGACATAAACTACAACATGGGACTCTGAAATATCCTTGAATATGGAAACACACAACATACACACATGCAACACACACATACACAAACACACAACTTGGGATGAAATATTCCAAGGATAAAATGTCAAGATCTCTGGGTCCCTGGCCACCATTGGCCATGGGCTGTCAGAAACCAGCAGAGTCTGGGGAAACAGGGTCTCGAGTGGCCTTGAGTGTGACTGAATCACATCAGGGAGGCTGAGTCAGCGTTAGCAGCTGGTTTACTGGGGTTGAGGGTCAGGCTTAGAACTAGTTTAAGGGAGGTGGGTCAGCCAGGGTAATAGGGAAAAGGTCATTTGCTTATTGGAGGGATTTGGGGGTCTAAAAGTAGCCTAATTTGCATGGCAGGTCTGACACATGATTTCTGATAAGGGTCTGGAAGCAGGGGAAAATTAGGAATTTGGGTATGATAAAACCTGAGCTGCAGGTCATCCTGGGACTGGGATAAGAGGGAGGGGCTCCACTCCTGCTGGTCTCAAGAAACGAGATTATCAGGGTATGAGCCTCCTTCTACCTACAATCATCCCAGGCCTAGTCAGGATCCCACAGATAAAGATTCTGATTTTGATGCTGTTTGCTTTTTACTGTCAATTTAAAATATTTGTTTACCGGATCTGGTCCTTTCTATACTGATTTTAAGAGTGAAGATTGAATTCTTGGAATAGGATTCACCCCAAATTTCACATCTGTTGGAACTCCAAATGTGAGCTTTCTCAGAAACAGAGTCCTCCATTAGTTGATGTAAAGTCACGCCAGATTAAAATGGGTCTGAAGTCCAGTAACTGGTACCTTCATCAGGGGCCATTATATTACTGGGCGTTGCATTCTGGGGAAGAAACACCTGTCGCGAACAATGTAAAGGAGATCTTCCCTGTACTCATGGTTTCAGAGGATTCAGTCCAGAGGTGGTGGTTCCAGGGAGGAAACATCATGGCAGAAAGGTATGGTGAAGGAAAGACGCTTAGTTCACAGGAGCCAGGAAGTAGACAGCAGAAGAGTCTGGTGGGAGAGGTTGGGGCGCTGGGGACATGATAAAGCCAGTGCCATCTGTTACCAATCTTAAATACAAAGCAAAACAAAACAAAATGAAACAAAAATTTTCCAGCCCATCTCATCTACCTGAAGAATATACTAATTCGCTAATTTTGAGACTGCAGGTAGCAATTTGTATACTGCATTAACTCAGATCTGTAAAGGGAAGCTTCTACACAGGCTGTTTACTAAGCATAGTGGTATGTCTGGAACAAACACCAGATCGCCTGTGTTCTAAAGGAGCGTGGGGCCTTTCCTAGGAGAGGAAATGTGTGGTCTGATCAGGGTTTGATCGGAATTGTCCACATTCCTGGTTTCTCCCGCCTGTCACATGCACCTTTCCTAAACCGGCTGCCCCCTTCTCCACCACCCGTACCTCTATGGTGATGAATTCCTTACCCAGAGAGCTCCTAGTTCTTCCTGTTCTCTTAGGATAAACTTGATTTCTGTTTAGGGCATGATAAATGTTCCTGGGCAGGATCAGTTCTAGATCTTGGGCTAAAGTGGAATTCTTAAAAGGGAATCTATAACGGGTGATCAAAATATATGATGAATGCTTAAATTTTTAAAACTTATAGTGAAAAACACAAGGCCATGAATCCTCCTCAAAACATTCCCCTTTGCTTTAAAAATACCCATATCGTCATTCTTGCCACTTTCTGAAGCAGCTTTGGAAAGTCCTCTTTCCTGATTGCCTTCAGTTGTGCTATGCTGGCTCTACTGACGTCCTAAATCGATTCAAAGCGCTCACCTTGCATGGTCAGTTGGACTTTACTCACTGGTGCCAGATCTGGTGACTAAAATGGAGTAGGACACGCTGCCACGTTTTTACAAGCCTGGTTTAGGGCAGAGGGCTCTCAGCAGCAGCTGTCCCTGTATTTTGGATTCCACCTTGTAAAGATATTCAGGCTGGGCAACTGAAAGAGACCCTCAAGACGTTTACAGCTCAAAACATGGAATAAGAAAAGGGTAGGACAGAGTTTCTCATGAGGGCCTCGGGTTCAATCCTCAAATAAACAAGAATTATGCGTGAGTATTCTTACCACATCCCATTTCTTGTTTTGAGCATATATACACCAAATTCTTAGCTACTTAGCATCTATGCCAGAATCTAGCTTTTTCTTGGAATAGTACTAAGGTAAACCAGGCCCAGGAGTGCAAGTGTTTAATCCTGGTGCCCTGGGAGGCTGAGACAGGAGGATGGCAACATGAGCCTGGCCTGGGCAAATTAGTGACTTGGTAAGACCCTGTCTCAAAAATCAAAAATAAAAATGGGTTGGGGATGCAGCTCGGGGCCACACATACACATACACACAGAGATACACAGCCTGACACAAACACACACACACACACACACACACACACACACACACACACACACGCTCAAGATAGCCTGCCCTGAAAAAAAAAAAAACACTGAAAAGAAGCAATTTAACTAACTGCTTTAACAAATGGATTGATTTTCTCCCTCCCATTTCTTTGTTTATTATTAAATTCTGATTTCTGCAATCTATCCTTTTTTATTCTCTTGAGTATTTTAATTGGATAGTAAGACTTAAAAATAGGGCCTCCCATCTATGGAGAAACTTGCAGGGGCTCTGAATGTGTGCGAGGCAGCTGGAAGAGTTCTGATTTGAGAGAATTTTTTTTCCTTTTAATTCTGTCATCTGAACTCTGCTTGGATCACGCTGTGAATTAGCCGCTATTCATCCTTTAATGAACAAGGGTTCATGTAAGTTCTGCAAGTGAATAGGCAATCAGGATTTCTTTGGGCATAATGGGTTATTTACCAGGCTTCCATTTCCATTTTGAACCCTCTGCTTCTTCCAACACCATCCCATATAATTTCACAGCCACCTAATTACCTACATATATATTTACCATGTGGAGAATACCTTTGAGCCTGCCGCCGCTGTAAATCGCTTTATTGGAACCATGGCCAAGGCCCACACTACAACACGGAGTCTGATGAAGATGAATTCTGCAAAGTGTGGACAGGAGAGTGGGTGACCCTGGGAGGCAGCAGCCATTTGAGGTGGGTTCTGGACAAAGCTTGAGGCCCTGCCTGGGCGGTGATGGCGGATGCAAGCCATCTGTCCTGCTGGACCTTGTGCTGTTTGTTTTTCATTGGCTGTAGAGCTGTACTAAAGCAACCATGCTCCCGATGTGAGAAAGACGATCTCTCCGTGTCGTTTCCCAGGATCCGACATGATTTACAGCTAACACATGGAGAGGTTCACAAAGAGCCCAGACCACTGGACTGACCAAGTTTAAGAGACAGAAAGGCCACACTGCATGAGATAATGACACCGTGTTGGGGTTTCCTCACTTCTGCCTCTCGCCCCTTCCATGTACCTTCTTTCCTTTGGACAGAAGTACCACCCAAAATGGACCTCGAGGGTAGGCCTCTGGTGATGGCATGTAGCCCTGCAACAGCAGTGACCCCATGGCCCAATGTCCCTCTGACCAGCCTCACCTCCTGGGGTCCCAGCACGTCATTTCACTTCTGTGGATACTGCCTGTCGGCTTTTGGGAGCTAAGAAAGGCTTGAGGAAGTGACAACTGTTAGTGGCTTTGAAGATGGAGCCATTTTGTGATCCTCTCTCCAGTCTACCTGGAAATCATCCCCTCATGGATACTATTTCCCCATGGTGCATCCTGATGTGTTCATACATAACGTAGATGACTTGTTAGATCGGGCTCGGGAATCTGCCATTATTCTCAAAGCTCAAATGTGTCTGCTGTGCAGACCTTGCTATGGGGGGTATTTACCTGTAGCACAGTCCTAAGTTTCTGCAGAGCGCTGATAAACCCAATCTTGCTTCCTCTCCAGGTCCCTCCCTGCATGGCAGGTGACCCTGAGACCACAGCACAGCATACAAGTGACACATGGAACCAAGAGACACAGCCCTGGGATTTTTCCAAGGGGAAAGTCATGGGCTCTTTTCAGTTCCCTGGTAACACAAATCCTACTTTTCATGGGATCAAAGGCATAGCAGCAGCCTAAGTTCCTTTATATAGCCCCGCATAGGTAAAATTTTGAAAAGTGGCAGGCTGGCTGCACCACCATGGCTCAGTACGGCGTAACGTATGTGTTAGAAGCTGGTGGGGCATCGTACTAAAAGACACTCTCATTCAGTTCTCCTCAAAATACCACCCCCAGGACACTCTTAGTCACATTGTTCTGCCATTTTTTGAAACAATTCTGGAAGTTTTCTTTTCTGAGTGTCTTTTATCTTTAGGAGGTCAGATCAAAAATACAGTGAATGACCCTGCCAAGCACCATCCACCAGAAAGGCAGCTCGAAAGGCGTGTCCCATCCACCTCAGTCACTGGATCTGACAACATCTTCCGACTTCTGGCTCTGCAAAATGACCATGAAAGGCCGCATTTTGAATTGATTCAGGACACCAAGGCACCTGCAACTGTGCCACTGAAGCACTCGCAGAGAGGACTTCCAGAATTGCTCCAGAGCGTACCAGGAACACGGGGGTGAGTGTGTGAGAGGGAGAGGGGGAAGGGCAAAATGGCTTTCATTGTAGTGTTCTAAAGAATGTGAAGGGTCACTGTACATTTCGCTCAAACCTCCTCTCCCTGTGGGACCTGCAGCTTCCCCTGTGATTCACTGCTGCTTGTTACCCACAGATCCTAGGACTTTCTGTGACCTATGTGGGCATGCAGCTAGGAAGTGCTTAAGGCTGTTTATGGGATCACTGTCACCTCCAGTCCTGGCCTCTGCACAGTGACACCCAGCTTCTGGTCTCCTGTACTAGAGGACTTCAGGCCTGGGTCACCTGGCCACACTGATGTAATTTGTCCTAGCAGCGCAGAGGGCCTGGCTAGGCAGCCCAGCTTGGTGAGGAGGGAAAGGCCTGGGAGAGGCCGTGACTTGGGACCTGAGATGGCACAGAGGTCTTAGGGGACAAAGAAGACTAAGCTGATCCTTGGAGGCCCCAAGGGGGCTTCCCTCCCGCCCTCCTACCCAGATGAATACCCTGGGTAAATATTCTGTCTGTAGAGAACCGCCAATCCTGAACAGAGAAGCTGAGCCAGTCAGACAGCTGAGGGACAGAGCAGGTGGCATTCCCCCCACTAAATCAGGGAAGGGCATTAATATGCTAAGATCTCTGCAGCCATTGGCTCCCATGGCAACGGTGCTGAAGCCTTCGCGAATAATCCACACGGCACTTGCAAGCCTTAAAATTTTCATCACTGGCCTGGGACTTGGGAAATAAGACTGAAGGGACTTAGCTTGGGCAGCGCAGAGTGAAAGGTGCACAGCTTCTGGCCAGAGACTGAGAGTGGGACCCGGGAGAGGCCAGCCCCGGCCACGTGCTCGAGGTGTGAGTGGGACCCGGGAGAGGCCAGCCCTGGCCACGTGCTCGAGGTGTGAGTGGGACCCGGGAGAGGCCGGCCACGTGCTCGAGGTGTGAGTGGGACCCGGGAGAGGCCAGCCCCGGCCACGTGCTCGAGGTGTGAGTGGGACCCGGGAGAGAGGCCAGCCCTGGCCACGTGCTCTAGGTGTGAGGACACGAGGTCCTCACTCTGCCACTGAAAAACAAACATGAGCAATAGGTTGTTTTTCTCTGTGGCACTGGGGATGGAAACCGGGGCCTTCATACTGGGCATACTGGGCTGTATTCCCAGACCTTTTTTTTTTTTTTTTTTGATTTTGAGACAGTGTCTTACTAAGTTGCTAAGTTGCCCGGGCTGGGTTTGAACTTGTGATCCTCCTGCCTCAGCCTCCCAGAGTGCTGGGATGACAGGCCTACTCTTCCAGGCCCCGCTCTATGAGAGTAATTTTTAAAATTGCTAACTACAACAGAGAAACAATCAAAAACAACGTGGCACCCACTGAAGCGACTCTCAGCAAGGTGTTCTATAAGTTTGAATGAGGAAAAAACAACTCAAAGTCAAGTCATTTTTTTAACATTCTTATAGCCTGAGTTTGTTTGGGTCTGGCCTAGTTTTTTGTCAAAGTCTCCAAGCCTAAAGTTTTGTGTTAACTAAAAGTTTTTTCTTGTAGCGGCGAGGGTGGAGCCCGGGCTCTTGCCCCCCGAACTACACCCCCAGCCCATTTTTATTTCTTATTTTGAGATAGATTCTCACCATATTACTAAGTTGCCCAGGCTCGGTTACAATTTGAGATCTTTCTGCTTCAGCTTCCCAGAGTCCTGGGATGACATCCACGTACCTCTGAGCCTGGGTAAGAAAAGTATTTTTAAAAAGAGATGTTTAAGGTTTTAAAAATCTGCTGCGTAAAGGAAAATCTAAGAGAGGCAAAGGTTACAGAGTGGAAGGAGGAAAGCCGATCTCGGGGAGCCCAGCCAGGCGGTGGCTCGGGCCAGCTCCCACGCGAACCTCTAGTCCACGCTCCCCTGTCCTGACGTCCCTGAGCCGCTGGCATCGGCGGCTCTCCTGAGTTCACAGAATAGAGGATCTAACAGTGGGATGGCTAGTGTGCGAGAATAACTTTCTGGACACAAAATTAGGAAGGGATCCGCATTCGGCTCGCCCTCTGCATTTAGGAGCTTCTAGTCCTGCGCCTCCGCTTTGGGTGCCGGGCGGTGCGCTGGTCACCGTTGAATTCATGCGCAGCTCAGCGTGGGAAACTCCCAGCTCGATGGGCTGTGAAGTTCCTTCCTGCTGGAGCACTCGGGGATGCTGAGGCACATTACCCGGCACTTACCTCTCTTCTCATCTACTTAATTATTTACAAAGTCTGTTTATAGCATCCTCTTCTTGACACAGAGCGAAGGAATCTTGGAACAAAAGGCCTTTACAGAAGGCTTCTGCGTCAGCAACGGATCACTGAAACGGAAAGGCAAGATGGATCTACACCTCGCCGGGAATTGGTCTACCACGACCTGCAGGCCAGTCACTTGGCCAACTAGTTAAGCTCCCGAGGATGTGACAGTTAGGTTTAAATGGGCTGGAGTCATCTGAGATGTGCCCCTAGGGGAGGGGCTGGTTTGAAGGGGTTGGCGCAGAGCTACCTCTCTGGGGCAAGCAAAGAGCAGGAGCCCCCACAGGGCACCCCGAGAGGCAGCCGGTTGTGCCAGACGCGGGGACAGCCAGCTTCCAGACTCCTCCATAATTTGGCTCCGGGCTGGCTTTGTGTGTGTGTAAATCATTCACGTAATTGCTGTAATTCTTGTGTGTAGCTTGGCTGTGGAGACCCTGAGCTCATGAATATTTATAAGCTCTATCCACACTCTGCTATTACTTAAATTTTCCCAGACAGCCCTCATGCTGGGAGTGCCAGAGTGTTCGTACTGGAGGTGGTGATGGCGATGATTTCTCATCTAGGGGAAACAGGCTGAGCCAGACCAGGATGCTTCGGGGCCTCCCACCCAGGTAATGGGAGGAAAGGCGCTGTGGCACCCCAGGGTGTTGCTTCTCTGTGGCACATGGATGTTCTTTTTTGCTGTTTCTGGCAACTGAGTCAGGGATGGGGCTCTGGCACAGAGATAGGTGAGCACTTGGTGCCACTGGACCAATGAGTAGCGTATCACATAATGATGGTAGTTTTCTCTAGGCGGCTGAGGCAGGAGGATTGCAAGTTCCAGCCCAGCACAGACAACAGAGCAACTTAGTGAGATCTTCTCTGAAAATAAAAAAGATATTAAAAGAAGCTGGGGTTATAGCTCAGTGTGAAGGTCCTGGGTTCAACACCTGGTACCACAAGAAGAGGAAGAGGAGGAGGAGGATCTGCGAAGCCAGGCGAGCTCAGAGCGCTGGGTGGAATTGAGGGAAACTGCCCCATATGGTCGTGAGAATGAGCAGAGCCCCTAAACCGAACCTTAGGTCATGTCACATAAACAATGTGTGTAACTAAAGGAAGGAAAAGCCATTTGGAATTGTCCCTCTGTTTCGGTGTAGACACCTGGCAGATGCGTCCCCATGTGTATATATTTTTCGCAACAACCACAAAAACACACGGATGACCAGGGTGATCAAAAAGTACCGTCTCCCCATCACTTGGTCCAAGACCCAAACAGCGAGCAAAAAAACAACACGGACAAAGCCAGCCAACCAGTATGTGAAGATGTAGTCCCTGCTTTCCAGGGGCAGGTGGTGGAGATGCACTGAACAGCGAAGCCCTGGCCCCTCCATGCCCTGTGGGACAGGCACGCAGTTCTGTCTTCCCACTGGGAATCGAAAACAGGAGGTGAGGGGTGGCTTGTGTCTTGGTATTTTCATTTTCTTCATGGTCGTTTGTCATCGCTCATACTCAAGAAGACTTTCCCTGCACATTTTGAGTTGAGTTGAACCAAATTCCGGTTTCACCCTTTCCTTTGGAATCAGGCGGCAGCCACACATATTTGAGCTTGCTGGTCTGTGATGTTTGGGGACTTGGGATCTGAGGCTTGCTTTCCAACCAGAGAGGGAAAGGAGCTCTGGCTAGTTCTTCTCAGAACACCAAAACACCAGAGCTTTTGCCCTGCTCCCTCCACTGAGACCTCCAAGTGGAAACTCATGTCCTGGCACATTCCACCAACCGAAATGTTCTATTCTCTTTCTAAACTCACTCAGTGCCTCGCTTGGAAATGGGATAAGCTGATCGTAAGAAAAAGACCTCAGGAAAAGAAGAATTATTTTTCTTTCCTGACATATTTGCAGTTAGATAAGAGCCCTTTTAAAGGCATAAGATTTTCAACAAGTAAATACTGAATGAAAACAAAAAAAGACAAATTTCCAGCAAATACGGTATAGATTTTCATATGGTTTTATGGTTCTTGGTGACCATTTTGTGCCAAATCTGCTTACACTTCTTATTTCAGAGTGGAAGTAACAACAACTACATTTTAGGGTAGAACTGAATGAGATTTATTTTTTCCAAAAATCCTATTTTTATAAAAATTCTCAAATTTTTTTTCTCAAAGGTCCTCTTTATCCATTTACTTATCCAATTAATTATTGAATTAATTATTAAATTATTTAACTATTAGCTTTATTAATCACTAAATTCTTCAGTAAAAATAGTCTTAAAAGAGCCTCAACAGAACTTATAAATTAGATTGGGCTTTTCTATTGTCCTGTTGTATGGTTTTATTTTTTGATTTCTTATTTTTTATTTTAATTTTTTTGGAGAGATAGTCTCACCATGTAGTTCTGGCTTGTCCTAACTCACTATAGGCCCAAGCTGGCCTTGAATTCATACCATTTCTCCCGACTCAATCTCTTGAGTGGCTGGCTTTGTGTGTGTGAATCTATGGGCATCTCTTGGGCTAGGATGATAGACATGCACCACCATACCCAGCTAAGTTCTATGATTTTAGAGATACATTTCCTAAGAAATAAATCTTGCTTCAAGAACACAGTATTTTAAAATATAATAAACATTACCCGTGGCAGAATTCATAGACATATTACATTGTAGAAGCTTAGTATACAGTAGATCTAATTTTACAAAAGCATTCTATCCTCATTTTGTTTTGAGACAGGGTCTTGCTCTGTAGTCCAGGCAGATCCTGAACTCACTATGTAGCCTCTTAGTGCAGGCTGGCCTCAAACTCATGGCAGTCCTCACGCCTCAGCTTCCTGAGTGCTGAGATTACAGCTGCAGCCACCACACCAGCCACCGTTTCCTTGACAAGCTAGCACCCTACCTAACGCAGAGGACTGTGTACACTTTTGAAACTGAATGTGCCTCCGGACATGCCAAAATGACCTCAGAATTTCACAGATGAGCAGGCCCTAGAGGTGACGACCGTTTCCCAAGGAAGTGGTACAATCCAAGTCTCCTGTTTCACAGCAAGCTTAAATATTCCTAGGGGCCCGAAAATACTTCCAGTTGTCTAAGCTGGGCCACAGTGTGGGCAAAGGGTACATCCAGCAAGGGAAGGAGAATCCCTAGCTCCAGATGTGGCTGCCATGCACTAGCCCTACCCTCTTGGAAATGGCTTAACCCCTCTCCATCTCAGTTTTCTTCTCTGTGTAATGGAGCTGTTTGATGTGAAAGTGTAGACGCATCCTACGTGTGTCACTGGTCTGGAAGCTGTGCCATGCTGTGTAGATGAAAACTATTCCTACTGCTGTTGCTAAAATTCTCATGCATCTGTTATTTCTGCATAGTTATTAGACCCAGAGGATATATATATTTTTTACCCTTTACAGGAAAGCAAAGCACCCAGCAGACTCCATTTCCTTCAGACTCTCACATCCTCCGTCTACGTGGGGTTCCTATGCTGTGGCTCCCATGCTAAACCTCTGGGCAATGCCTCCCACAAGGAGCATGGCTTTCTGTGTATGCTGTTGGCCTAGAGATAGCTACTCTACTCTCTGTAGCCTGCCTACCTGCTCTCCCAACATGTCAGGCTACCCAGTTTTGTCCTCTTCTTCCCAATCTCAGACTTCCATGCCAGCCTTGTAATCCAATCCGTGACCCTCACATTGACTAATCACCCACACTAAATAAAAGTTTTCTTCATCCCTTAATCAGGATCTTATACCCGGAGCTCCTGTGCAGGCATAAGGTCATGGAGGCAGTAAACTCTCGGCTCACATTCTCTTGCTGCTGGTCCTATTTCCGTTTCACCTGGGTCCTTCTTTGATCTGACAATATCATTTTGCCCACGGAGGAACCCTACCGGTGCCTCCCACCTACCTTGTTGACTCTCCAACCTTGTTCAAGCTTGGTCCAGTGCGTCTTGCTTTGAAGCATTCCAGGAGAAACAATGCAGAGCCTTCCCAGCTGACAATGTCTTATTTTATATTGTTGTTATTGTTATGACTGTTGTTGCATGTGCATTTGTGCAAGTCCTTTGGGATGGGACATGCCACCCAATCAAAGATTTTCGGAGGAGTAGCATTCCCGTGAAGGCAGGAGGCCCTGCTGAGTACAGACTCAAACAAACTGGAGATGTGGATTTTCACAGTTGCGTGCTCCTCTCTCCATAGAAGGGCAGACAGGACAGTAAGTCTGAGGGGGTTCAGCGAACTGCACGCCCAACTTTGCCTCAGTGCAAAGTCAAACCAAGTGCTTCACGAATTCATGTGCTCACAGCTCCCCTCTTCAGAAAAGAATCTTTGTCATTGCTGATCTTCCTCAAGGTGCAGGGCACCTTGTTGTGAGGCAGATGGGGGAGGGGCTCTGGCATATTTGATGGATGAGAGAGGGAAGAGGGCCTGGAGTCTGGGGCGCACTAGGCCGAGCTTCCTGAGCCTCCTGTTGCTTTCCTGCAGACTCCCAGCTGCAGTCTTGCTGGGCTCCCAGATGAAGACCCATGTTATGGGTCCCATATTATGTTTTGCATGTGAAATGTCCCCCCAAAGTCGCATGGATTTGGATGATACGGGTTTTCTGTGGAGCCATGAGCTGTTATGGGATGGGGACTTGGTGTGGAGGGGTGAACTATGGGTATGTGGTAGATTATAGATGTGTGGTGGAGGATGGGCTTGTAAATAGATTATAGATTATAGACATGTAGTGGATTAGAGGCATGCCGTAGACTACACTTGTGGGCCACATTACTCTGCGTGTGACCTGGAAGGGGCATAAGCCTGGAAGGGAGAAGAAGCATTGAGGCTCAACTTGAAAGGGATGGATCACTGGGACAGGTCTTGGCAGAGTCTATGCTAATTTCTTCCTTTTTTTCCCCCGGACTTGGCTTCCTGTTTGAAAAGCTGTGAGGAGCTGCCTCTACCTCCACCTCTGCCATGTGCTTCTACTGTTGCCAGCAGCTCGTGAATGGACTAAGACCTTCTGAAACTGTGAGCTAAATGAATCTTCCCTTCCTTAAATTGTCAATGATGGGTATTCCGTCTTGGCAAGAAGAAAGCCACTAAGACATAGGGTGTGTACATTGTCATTTGTCTGTAAAGTGAGGCTGTGACCTTCCCCACCTCATCAGGGGCTTGTGTCCATGAGATTTCCTGCTCCAAGATGCCATCAGGAAGCCACAGAAATGGGGGTGGCCTCCTCTGTTTTCCCATTTTTAAAACCTTGGTTGCTAAGATTTGAATATGTGCAGAGGCTTTTATGGGTCCCGGGTGGGAATGCTATCTGTATGGTAGATGCTCACCTGTGGTTCCCAGAGCTGGAGACTGCTCGTGCAGAAGGACCCCCTCCCAATGGGACCCTTGGAGGGCTGAACAACCCTGGTTCATTAGCACAGTCGGGTTCCCCACATTAGAAGTGAGGTTCTGTGAGGTGATATGGGGCCCCAGGTGCTGAGAATGGTGCTGAGCCACTCTGCCACACAGCTGGGCTGGAGTGAGCGTAGGACTCTGTCACTGCTATTTCCTTTCATCCCTTCCATTTGCTGTGTGGTGCCCCCCCCCCCCCAAATGAGTACCATGAGCTGAGGGCACGGCCTCATGGTCAGAGAGCTTGCCCATCATGCACATGGCACTGAATTTCAATTTCCTAACAGCACATAAAGATTAATTGGACATGGTGGCCTAAGCCTGTTCTCCCAGCACATGGGAGATTGAGGCAGGAGGAATGCTGTGAGATCAAGGCCAACCTGGGCTATATAGCTAACTACACACTGTCTAAATAAATAATAAGCAAACAAGCAGGCAAATGAATAACAAAAATAAAAACCAAACACAGAGCTACACTGTCTCTGGATTCTACATGCTGTGTCTATTAGGCAAATCCTGTGTCCCCTAGGTCACTTTTTATTTATTTTCTTATTTCTGAGGAATAATCTACTTGAGACTTTTTATGGTTTGGGTCTCCTGAAAGTCTCATGTTTGGCTTTTGATTCAATCACGGGAATTAATCCTTTGATTTCCTTCTCTGTCAAGAGGTAGGGCCTGGCTGGAAGGGCCGCATCACTGGACTTGACCTGGAAGAGCACTCAGTGGTCCCGCCCTTTGCCTCCCTCCGTTCCCATCCACCATGGGATGAGCAGCTTTCCTCCTGCTGGGCCTCGGCCAGAGCCCTTCCTCCACCATCGCTGACCACCCTTGGATGGACTGAGATCTCCTGAAACTAGGAGCTTAAGAAGAACCTCTCTTCCCTTAAGTTGTGGTGTTGGGTACTGGGTCCCAGCAATGAGAAAGTGAATGATCCAAGACAACACAATATAAATTAAAGACACAACCAGGGGCTGACTTAATTGGGGTAGAGGGGATGGGAAAAATGATAACCGTGAACACTCTAGATTTTCATCTTATTCTCCCTGTAAGTCATAATACCAGGTGGCTAATAGGGTCCCTTGAAAAGTTACCCTTCTACTGAGTGACAAGGCTGCAGGTCTCTGGGTACCGGGCAGCAGTTCTCCCTAAATGGCTGTTGTCCTCTTCTAAGATGAATTCTGTTAAGAGAACCAGGTCCCAGATGGTATAGGTCTGTCATCCCAGCAGTCTGGGAGGCTGAGGTATGATTACCAAATTAAGAGCCCAGTCTGAGAAATGTAGGGACTTAATGAGACCCTGTTTCAAAACCAAAACAAATTTTAAAAAATAGGGTGGGGATGTAGCTCCTTGTGAAGGCCCTGAGTTCCATCCTTAGCACAAGAGACAGAGAGAGAGAGAGAGAGAGAGAGAGAGAGGGAGAGAGAGAGAGAGAGAGAGAGAGAGAGAGAGAGAGAGAGAGGTATTCCAAGCAGAGAAGTGCTCTGCCTGTAACCACCTCAGCAGAAAGTGAGATGGCTAGTGTTTTCTCCTGGGAAGAGGCTTACAGAGCCCAGACTCCAGGCTCAGGCCAGGGTGACTGGGACCCCTGCTAGGACACACATGGGACTCCTGTGGCTAGAGGCTCCCCCCAGGGCCTGGAGCCCTGGGCACATCGGCACTTGTCTACCTTGACTTCTCTGCCCTTTAGTCACTTCAAAATTAAAAATGGCGTCTGAATAGCATTTCCAGAACCAACAGGAGGGAGGCATTGATGCCCAGCCTGGGGCAGCCCACCAGCGGCTGTGCGTAATGACAGCTCTCATCTGTCTGTCTGTCTCTGTCTCAAATCTCAGTCTTAGAATGAACAGATAAGAGAATCTTAGACTAATTGGAGACCACAGATTGCTTATGTTAATAGGGACAGAAAACGCTGTGGCTGATGTACTGCAGAACAGACAAGGGGAGTCACGATGCAGGTTGGGAAGAAAAATAATTAAAAGCAGCTTCGGTTCCCTGTTGACAGAGCTGCCAATCAGCCTCCAAGTGAGAAGAATTGGTAATGAAATATTAATACGCTGCCTCAGATTCTACAGAACTGCCTTTTGTGTGCAGGTACTGTTACAGTTTGTCAGTCAAAGGAGACAGGCAGGAAAGGAGTACAGGGACCTGCGTGGTGGGGGAGGGGCGGGAGGAATGAGGATTCTACAGCTTCGAAAATGTTTGGCCTCAGAAAGGGGTTACTGGAGCACTCCTGATTCGGCCTCCCCGGCATGAAGGTCTAGCACAACCTCTGTTTTAGTTTGTCTTTTCTCTACCCATTCACCAAGACTGACAGACAGTAGCTGTCAGCAGTCATCATGACAGGAGCAGAGCTGCATTTCATAATGTCTGTATGCGGTTCAAAGGCTGCAGATGCCGGACAGCCTGGAAATCTCAGAACTGTTGCTCGTGGGTGGAGTCTGCAAGATGCAAATCAGCCCCACCCATGCTCTTCCACTTAGGAAATCAGTCACTCAGAATGGCGGCACACCCACATGACGACACAGCTTGGAAGCTCTGCGTGTGCGTGGCAGTGAATGTGCAGAAGTGCCCTGCACACGTGTGGTGTTGGTCCCGTCTGGGTGGTCCTGGGGACTGAATCTGGCCCTTCCCACTGGGCTCCATCTCTAGCCCATTTTTTATTTTTGGTTTGTCTCATTAAGTCACTCAGTTGCCCAGGTTGGTCTAGAACTTGTGATCCTCCTGCCTGGGCCTCCCAGAACACTGGGGTGACAGGCCAGGGCCACTGGGCCCAACCCACTTGGTTAAAAAACATGACTGTTGGTCACTGAGTTAGGCTGCTGTATCTCAGTATTTAGGTCTCCCACCTACAGGAGCAGAGATAAAAGCTCTTGACTGGCACAGACACTTGACTTCTGAAAAATTTAATAACTTTAGGATAGTTCAAGTCTTCGTCAATCCGAAAGAAAGCCACTTAAGATCCTGAGCGTTCACAGATTGAGTCACAGGATGAGTAAGTATCTATGGAGTGCTGGAGCCAGAAGACGAGAGCAGGACTAGAGTTGGGGCAGGGGGCTGCACTAGCGTGCACGATCCTGGTTCCACTTGTTCTCTCATCCTACAGAGAGACGCAGTTGGGTGCAGTCATTGATACATGGGTGCTTAGTCAGGGAGCTGTGCAGTGGTCATGGGGGGATGTGGTGTGGCCAACTCGTTTCAACGCTGTATCAGGAGATGCCTGTGAGACAGAGTGAAGCAGAGGATCTTCCTGCCTCGGCTTTGCCCCTCATCTGCCTGGGTTATTCTGGGAGAATGAGGTCATTATCTCCACGAGTCTTTGCTCCCTTATCCCTAAAATGGGACAATAACAAGCCTGACATACGAAAGATTGTAGTGATAAGAGAAATATCCAATCTGCAGAAGATTACAGAAATGGCTTCCTTCCTCTCTCCTCAGCTGAGCAGAAGATACCAGAGTAGTCACAATACCCATCACCCCCAATTTAAGGCAAAAAAGGTCTATTTTCATTCAGTTTCTGGAGGTCACATTACTTTCATGGGCAATTGGCAATGGTGGGAAGTATCTGGTGGAGAATAGCTGCTCAAAAAATTGCAGGAGGAAGGATCAGGACTTGGCAAGAAATTAGAGCAAGAGTATATCCTTCCAGGCCACACCCTCAGTGACCCACCCTGTCCTCAGTGACCCACCCCAACCTCAGTAACCCACCACACCCTCAGTGATCTCCACACTCTCAGGATCTCCACACCTTCAGTGATTCATCACACCCTCAATGATCCACCACATCCTCAGTGTTTCGCCACCACTACCTTCCAACCGCAACCAAAATCCATAGGTAACCCACACATCCAAGTACATGAGGCTTTGGGGGACATTACAGATCTAAACTATAACACAGAGCTTGGGGGAGCTGAAGTCTTCCTAAGGGTTGGCTCTGTAGATATAGGGAGTTTCTGGAGGCAATGGCAGGAGGTGAGACTCAGAAAGTCAACTGAGTTCAGGGGATAAGAGAGAGAAAGGTTGGTCAGGCAGGAAGTGGGCAGGAGCCTTCAGACTCTCAGAGCACCTTCTGGCTCATTGCCCCCAGATCTTCTCTCCAAATGTTGTCCTAATGGACACACCAGGCTTGAAAGGGCCCTTCAAGGTAGGCCAAGTCCAGCTGGACTTACTAGCTTTAAAGACTTTGCTCCTGAGATGTTGGGGATGCTCAGATGAAGCCCAAGCGGAGACTAATTCCACGACAGGATTAAAATTTTAAGGCAAAGAGCTTGTGTGTGTGTGTGTGTGTGTGTGTGTGTGTGTGTGTGTGTGTGTGCACTCGCACGCAGTAGTAGGGATCTAGCCCAAGGCCTTCCCACTGAGATGCATCCTCAGTCTCTTTTTCATTTTTTATTTGGAGGCAAGGTCTCACTAAGTTGGTAAGTTGCTTATCCTGGGCTCAAAATTGTCCTCTTTCTTCCTCAGCTTACCTGGGTGCTGGGAGGATGAGCCTGTGCTACCAGATCTACTAATGCTTCTTCAATGGAATAAATATAATCATGATGATGAGGGATTTTATCCTTGTATACTTTTTTGAGACAGGGTCTCATTCTGTAGTCCAGGCTGGTCCTTAACTCACTGTGTATTCTGGCTGGCCTTGAATTCATAGCAATCCTCCTGCCTCAGCCTCCTGAGTGCTGGGTTGATGGGCATGTTCCATTAAGCTCAGGTTTCTGTTTGTTTCATTTTTCTAATTTTTCGCTGTATTACAAAAGTACCTGGCCACTTTGGTTAGAGATTAAGTGAATAGGCGAGTGAAGAAACCCTAAATCATGGAAGTCACTGCTCCTTAATTTCCATGGATGCTCTGGGAAGCACCAAGGGTGACCGTCTCTGTGTGGTTCAGAAGGAGGAAGTCCTCCTGGCTGGATGGCTGGGTTCTGCAGAGGGGTGCTGGGGGAATGAAGGGGCAGGGCCTCCCAGGGGGGGTCACCTACTAGCGAGAGAATGCTAACGGCCCAGTGGCAACTCCTGTTTCAGAAGGTTCCATCCCAAATAAAATCCCATCATTCCTAAGGAAATGTCCTGCTTCTCGGCTCATCCCATCACCTCTCTCCAACGCTGCTTTCAGCCTCGACAGTGAGCTGAGGACCCGAAAGTGCACAGGATTTGGGTGGGTGTCTCTCCGTAGCCTATCTCCTGTCTTCTGGGGGACACAAGTGAGCACTGGCCAAGTAGGTACTGCTTATGTTTTTGTAGAAGAGAATCCTTTGGTATTACAAAGACTAGAAAAAAAATTATTTTCTCCCCCAAATTATTCTTTTTATTAATGTGTTTTCGTGGTACATAGCAAGTACATTAAACATGGGGCACTGGTGCATTTACATGTCACATCTTTACCATGCTTTGGTGCTGGATATTGAACACAGAGCTTTCATGCTGAGCTATATCCCAACACTTTTAAAAATTAATCAATTATTAATTAATTTGCTAGTGGGGACCGAGTCAACTTTATTTTGAGACAGGTTAAGACATTAAGCTGCCCAGGCTGGGCTCAAACTTGCGCTCCTCCTGCTTCAGCCTTCAGGGCGCGGGGATTACGGGCATGTACTGCCACCATGAATGTCTGAAAAAACTGTTAAATGCACCGTTCTCTTCCCTGTGAGGGGCATAATGGCTCAGTTGCCACAGATAAGATTGGGGTGCCAAATTTAGCTAAGCAAGTGTGTCAGTTTAATCCTGATAAAAAAGAGAGAGAATTTACTGCTTCTAATAGAAGACTTCCCCCCCACCAGGTCCATCGAAGGAGTCATCCTCCTGCTTCTCACATTGTTGAGAGAAACTCATGTCATGTGCTTCTTGTGGAGTCTTCAAACATCCCTATTTTCACACTTACAACTTGCTTTTGGAAATCAAAGATTATAATGCTTCCCATATTTCTTTCGCGCTGCTGTTTAACACATTCTGTGCCCCTAAGAAATCCACAGTGAAGTGTGTGTGTGCCCATCACATGACATACACAAACAGGGGCTTACTGATGGTCTCTGGTCCCAAGAAATACAAAGAAAAGCATGCTCACACAGGGTGTTTTGGAGCTCATTCCTTCCACTCGCCAGAGGACAGAGTTAAGCAGTCCCCAGTCAGAGGCTCAGTCACCAGACGAGCCACAGCAGCCTGGGCTGGAGTAGAGCTCTGTCCCTAGCCCAAGCCTTGTGCAGAACTGCCACTGTCACAGTCCTCCTATGGGTCACCACCGTGAACAGGACCTGGGGAGAAAATGTGGGTGGCTTCACATGGTTGATAATCTCATACCTCCAGAAAGACTTTGAGGTTATAACCAGTATCATCGTTGTTTGCGTTACTTTTTCACGGCTGGGACACAACACCTGGCACTCACAACTTAAAAAAGGAAAGGTTTATTGATGATCACAATTCCAGAAGGTGGGAGGCTGACCATGGAGGAAGATCATGGCGGAGGGCCTAGCCAGAGAGAAGATGCGCTTGGCCTGGCAGGACAGGAAGCCAAAGGAATGAGAAAGGGTGGGGCTGGCGAGTATCCTCCCAGGGCACATCCCAGTGATCTGTCCCTTCTGACCAGGCCCAGAAACAGCACAGGAAATCAATGGATTAAGCCCCAGAGTCGAGTATCTTCCAACACACGAGAACATTCCAGATCCGGCCATGACCACCATCCTCTTCCCTACTGGAAGATGTCTCCATATTAAAAACGTCCGTATCTATTTCCTCACTGTCTTTCGAATGCTCTTCACACCAGCCCTCGGGGAACTGAGGAGCTATTAGTTTAAGAAACTAAAATGAAAACAGAAACCTTTCTCCAAAGTCAAGTGTCAGACCCAGGACTCGAACCCGAGGCCTGTAGGCACTGAGCAGAACCACGCGGGAACAGCGGGAAACGCTGGGGCTGCTTTGTATGGAAAAGAGGAACGTTCTGGTAGGCACAGTTGTTATCAGGAGGCAAATATGTGAACTGTGATTGGAAAATAAGGCGATTGTCAACATAGAGACACACGATCACCAGTCTTCCTCAGAGCCCTTCCCTCCTCAGACACACTCATCCCATCGTCCTGCTTCCCGCTGCAGTCCTGCCAGGCCTCTTTCCTGAGCATCTTGACAAGGTAGGATCAAAACCATGGCGCGTGCTGCTGCAGAGCGCCCCCTAATGGTACAGAGGGCTCGTAAAAACAGGGAGATGTGCCCTCAGCTACCCCCTGTGGAAATGGGGATCCCTCTCAGCCAGCACCCAAAGAGGGCCCGGGACTGCCTGTGAGTGACAGGTCAGCAGGCACCCTCAAAACACCAGTTGGCCTGAGAGGGACCTTCAGGAAGCACTGACATCCAGCTGGTGGGTCCAAGCGGCTTCTCCTTCTTGCCTTCTTTGTTTTGTTTTGTTTTGTTTTGTTTTTTCAGTCAATTTTTTGCACGGACAACTCAGATGCTGGCAGTCTAGCCCAAATCTACTGGTCATGCCAAAACGCCCATCATGATGGAGTACTATTCTGCCAGAAAGAAGGATACGTTTGAGGTACCTGTAGGAAACCAGGTTTCCTGAGACCTTTTTATCAGTGAAGTGAATCAGACCCAGAAGATCAAATATCGCGTGGTTTATCGAACATGAGAAACAAAGCATATATAAGTAAAATAGATATCAAGGCAAGTAACAGGAAAATAGATGGCGGATTCGGGAAGACAGAGGGGACCCTGGGAGAGGCGGGAAGGGGGGTGTGAACTATGAATGGGATATGTGCGCGCCGACTCAAGCTTAATGTCACTACACTGCGTCAAAGTACATACTAAAAAAATAACTCTTGGGAAAAAATAAAACTTGCCACAGTCTTATTCTCATATTCAATCCAGAGACCCAGAGATCCGTGCTCGGGCTTCGGGGCTTAGCAGGGGCTTCCCTGGTCCCCAATACCTGGTTCCCCCAGATTCCGCAGCCTGGGGCACTGCGCCCCGGAGGCCTGACAGCCGAGAGATCCCCGCGGTGGGCCCGCAGGAGCCAGGCTCAGATCAAAACCCTGCCCCTCGGCGGGCGACTTTAGAGGGTCCCCGCGCCTCCCCCTCGCCGCACGGGCCGCCCTTCTGCGCACGTCCCTCCGCGCAGCCGCTCACGTGGCGCGCGGTTGCCATGGCGAGGGGAGGAGGCGTTGTGAAGGGAGACAGCGCTCAGCCCGGGTTCCCACTGGAGCTGGCTGCCGTCCCCCGCCACCCGCCTGATGCCTTGGTATTTTGCGACCTCCTTCACTTGCCCATGAACTCCAAATAGTTTCCAGATGGATCTGGACTTTATCCGAAGTCTCAGCGCCAGGGTCCCGGGGGCGGGCGCTGCTTCTGCGTTGGGCAGCCATCGCCCAAACCCGCGGACAGAATCTGCAGGGCAGTTGAGAACACGGTCTGTAAAGTGATCCTGAGACAAAAGAGGAGCGCGAGCCGCGCCCCCGCCTCTCCACAGGGACGCGCCTGTCTGTGCTTCTGTCTATAATGTTACGTGATGAGACGAAAAGAAGAAACCCACGAATGCGCCTCAGCGGAGATGGCGCTGGAGACGGCTCCCTGCGCCCCCTCCCCCCCACCCCGTCCGCAGCCGTCCCCTCCTACCCCCCCCACCACGTGGGCACCTAACGCACCAGCCAGCCAGCAGAGCCTCGCCAGGGACCAGGAGGCCGCCCCGCGCCAAGCCGGGCAAGCGGCCGCAGCTCCCGGCAGCCCGGTGGCCCGCTCAGGTCGGCTGTGGGCTCTGCGGACAGCTAGGCTCAGGGGCTCCAGTGGCTCCCTCGCGGCCCCTCCCGCGCCGTCCACGTCCATCCGCCTTGGTGCACAGCGATCCTCTGCCAGCTGCTGCGAAGCCGTCCCTGAGGATGCCCCCGGGAAGGGGCCGTGACAGCAAGACCCTCTGCTTGGCTCCTCCGAGGGCGGCAGGAGGCCCTGCCCAGTCCTCCCGTGGTCCAGCAGGGAGCCGGCGCCTGCGCGGGCCGCACGCTGCAGACAGTGGGTGAGGGCTTACAAGGCACAGGTTCATTGGTCCCGATCTAAGATCCAGATTTAATTGGTACACAGGGGAGCTTGGGCATCAGATTTTGCCAAAAAGCTCCCAGGTCCCTGGTCCCAGGACCAGGTGGCGTCGGCCCATCATCCCAATACTCTGAGAGGCCGAGGCAGGAAGATCACAAGCCAGAGCTCAACCCGGGCAGTTTGGCAAGACTCTGTGGCAAAATAAAAGTCCGGCTGGCTCCACGGTACCACACACACACACACACACACACACACACACACACACACACACACACACACACAGGCACACATGCACACACACAAATCCCCAGGTGCTTCTCCGAGGAGGCTGTGCATGCGTAGTTCTGAAGTGTCAAGGCAGGTCTGAGGTCTATAACCATCACCTGGGTAGCCTAATGCGAATCCAGTCCATCAACAGTGGATAGGCCCGAGACCACCGCACTAAGTAAAATAAATCAGACCCAGGAGGCCGAATACTGCACGGCTTCTCTAACAAGAAAACGCAGAAGTATAAATAAATAAGGGCAAAACAAAAGAGGGGAGGTAGAAACGAGGATCGTGTGGAGAGGGGGCGGGGACCCTGGGAAGGGGGCAGGAAGATGATGACTAAGGTGGGACAGGTGCCTGCGCCCACTCCTGAAGGCGGTGCCGCTACACGGCGCAGAGTGATCGGCTCAAGGTGGACGGGTCGGCAGAGGCGTCCCCAGCAGCGAGAGCCGGTGCGAGTTACAGTGTGCAGGCATCTGACCATGACAAAGGCCACCTGAAGAAGATAGTCACAGGGACACAACAGAAACAAATCACCAAATGTTTAGAATATAATTTGTATGACTGGCCCATAAGAAACGGGGCAGTTCCCAGAGGAGCGAGTACAAAGGAGTCTGTATGTAGGAGATGCTGATGACAGCCTTGAATGCCACCAGAAGGGCCGAAGACTGTGACCGTCGCCAATCATGCTTTGCCAACTTAAATAAGACGCGCCTGGAGAATCAGGAAGGCACAGTTCCCAGGGTACCTGTGGATGACGGCCCTGCAGGCCAGCCAACCGAGGGAAGAGGATTGTCTCAGTTACCTTCTCATTGGTGGGACAGAATATGTGATAGCCACAACTTAGGGAGGAAAGGTTTACTGTAGCTCACAGATTTAGAAAGTCACAGTCTGCTCATGGGTGGACAGGTGGAAAGTGGTGGGATCCCACAGCAGCGCCGTGGCTGCGCCGGAGCTGGAGACAGAGCTCCGCATGCCATGGCAGCACAAACCCAAGACTCAGAGAGGAAAGGTGAAACCAGCACCCCCCACCCCCAAGGTCCAGCGCCAACCAGCCACTCCAGCCGGGCCCCAATTCCCAACAGTACACAGAATTTGTAGGTACATGAGGCTTTGGGGTGACACTCCAGATCCAAATCACCATATTTTGTCCCAGGCCCCCTAAGACTCATGCCTACCTCCTCATGCAAAATGCATTTTGTCCTTCACTAAGAGCTGCCAAAATCTTAAGACTTTCAGCACTGATTAAAAAAAAAAAAAAGTGCAAGTCCAGATTGTGCCCTGAGAAGCAGGCAAGGTCTCAGCTGTGAGCTCTGTGAAGACCAAAAGGTCAAGCGCTTCCAACATACCTGTGCCATTGCATGCGGTAAATACACTTCCGAAGGGAGGAATAGAGGGATAAGAGGCAAGGGGACCAAAGCAAGTTTTAAACCCAGCAAGACCAGGGTTAAATCCGGTAGTTGTAAGTCCAGCACGCAGGGTAAACTGTGGCATACTATGAAGGCCAAAGGGCTTGGGTGGCCCCACCCTAGAGTACTGCCTCTGGCCGTAACCTCCATCTTCTGTGACGAGGGCTGGCCCCACCCACAGCCTGCAGCCTTTCTGGTGGGGGTAGATCCAGGCTCTTGACTTCTCCCCATTTTGGGGGTCTCCACTGAAAAGCTTCTGCTTTACGACTTTACACACGGCACTCCCAGGAGAACCCTACCTGGCCTCCAAGGCCTTCCTTTGAAGTCTGAGTAGAAATCCCCACGACTCTACAACTCTTGCCCCATGCAAGTCTGTGAAACCAGGACTGGGTGGACATCGCCAAGGTCTGCCCCTGGATTGGCCAGTATCCCGGCCCCCGTGTGCAAACACTGCTGAGGTCTCTGAACTTGTCGATCTTTTAACTCCAACGCTATGGTTAGGATCCTGAGTGTTCCCCAGAGTCTCATGTATCTGGCATTGTGTGTTATTGGGAGATAGGGATGGCTGGAAGGGGCAGGTGCTTGGGGTTTGACCTGCAAAGACTGTATTGACTAGTGGGAACTGGGAATATCTTTCAGGTATGTGTTGTTGACTTGTGGGCCACAAAATCAGAAAGGGGCACCCGCCCTGGGGGAAAGAGCCCCACTGGCAGCTTGAAGTAATTAAAAGAAAGAAGGAGAAGCATTCTTGAAGCTTCTTCCTGGGAAAGCTGATGGGCTTGGCTCCTGCTCCACTTGCTCTCTGTCTGCAATGGGATGAGCAGAGCTCTGACCTCATCCCCGTATGTGCCTTCGTCATCGCTGGCTGCCACCTGAATGGACTGTGTGTCTGAGAGACCTTCTGAAACTAAATAAATCTTTCTTAAGTTGTGGATGTGAGCCATTTTCTCCCAGCAATAAGAAAGTAACTAAGACATTCAGCCAGCTAAACTCTGGCAGACATTTTTTCCTTTGGTCTTGGGGTACACTTCCCAGAGCAAAGCCTTTTGCCTCTCCACTCTTAGTTGGTAAAGAGTGGGTCTTGCAGGCTTTCCAGGTGCCCTCAAAGCATCTTTTTTTGTAGTTCTGATTACAAGTACTTAGCTTCTTTTTAATGCTAACCTCTAACTTCCCTACGATTTTTGACCCCACCACTATAGGCCATTTTAATCTGGTGCTGCAAGCTTTTTTTATCATTTTTCCCTGCCATTTTTTCCTTGCCTTTCACCATAGAGTTAGCCAAAAGCTGCAAACAGCAGCAAAGTGACAGCCTGGACATTGGGTTGCCTTGTGATTTACTCTACCAGAGTAAGTGGTTCACTGCTTCTAATCTCAGTTCCAGGCAGTCTCTAGACAAGGGCAAAATGCAAATACACTTTCTACCAGAGCGTACGTAGTATACATGGTTTTTAGGCTACTTGCCAATACAGTTCTTCCCATCTGAAATTTCTTGAGCCTCGCCTTTCCAATCCACACCTTTGTGAGCATTCTGGCCTCTTGAGCTCCGACTAGGCTCTCCCAACAAGCGCAGCTCAGAGGACTCCAAGGCTTCTCCAGTTGGCACCCTCAAACCTTTCCAAACTCCTCCCACAAGCCAGTTTCAAAGCCTCCCAAACAACACAGTCAGGTGAAGTCACAGCAGTTGATTTCATTTCTGGTGTCAATTTCTGTCTTAGTTACATTCTCATTGCTGCTACAGAATATCTGACATCCACAACATAGGGAGGAAAGATTTTTTTTTTTTTTTAGCTCACAGATTCAGAAGATCACAGTGCATTCATGGGTGGACAGGTGGAAAATGGTGGACTCACACGGTAGGGCTATAGCAGCGTCTGAGGTCAGAGCCAGAGTTGGAGACAGAGATCCTCATGACATAGCAGGAGAAACTCAAGTCTCAAAGAGGAAGGGTGAAACCAGCGCACACCCCTCCAGGTCAAGCCCCAACCATCCACCCACTCCAGCCAGGCCCCACCTCCCAACAGTACACAGTATCTATAGGTACATGGGGCTTTTGGGAGACACTTCGGATCCAAATCACAGCAAAGACCTTTCAGGATGTGAGTAGTACCAACCATTCGGCTTGTAACCTGGACAGAATAAAAGGGAAAGAAAAAGGAAATGTCTGCAGTTGGATCTGGAAGAACTCCTGTTTTTGCCACCGCCTCTGGACATCTGATCTCCAGAACAGGATTGCACTGACTGTTCTCCAGTGAGCGACCGTGAGCTTTATTCCAAATGATGCTGCGTCCTTGATCCTACTGTTTCGCAGCTTCTAGATTGGAACGTTGTTGCATTTTTGATCTCTTTGTTCTGCGGCCTTTGTCTGGGACTGCTCCTCGATCCCTGATCCCCTTGTTCTGCAATCTCCATCTTAGGTTTATATTTCACTCTTGGTCCACTCATTCTGTAACTTTGGTCTTCTCATCCGAGCAGCACTGGTTCCTCCCACAGCAGCAGGCCCAGGAATTTGGGACTGCTTTGGACTCCCTCTCCTTGATCTTACAGATGGTCTTGATGAATCTGACTCAATTTGCAATCCCTTCTCTTTCAAAAAAATACCCAGCAGTGTGGCACCTTTCAGGAGTGTTTTGCTCTGGAATCCATCTCATTGAATAACCCATGGCGTATGCCTAGCCATGTTTTGTAGCATCCACCCTCCATCTGTCCTTAGTGAGAAAGAAATTTAAGTAAGTGAATGATAAGACAGACCAAATTGGCCCATAGAATGCTGGAGGGTGTTTCTTGCTTCCTGGATGTGTGTAAATGTCTGAACATTCATACATGGATTGAACAAACATGCAAATCAGTGTTCTGGGACAAAAAAGACACAGAAACGATCTTGAAATTACACTGAAGGAAAAGAAATTACAGTGTCATGTTGGTGGACACAAAGGAACTCTGATGAAAGCAGCTGTTAAATTGTTAATCTCCCATAAAGATGGAGCTGGTGATTCAAAAATAATCAAGTAGGTTGCAGAGCTTCTGTGCTCTGAATAGCATGGGTTGTGGGGCCCACAGCCCTATCCCTGCTTTAATTTGGGGTTGTGTTCTCTCTCCATTAGCAGAACAGTTAATAAACCACACAAGGAAGAAAAGAGAAATTGACGCTCTCCAGGTGTTTGATAATGCCACAGATATTCTCTCCACACACTCCAGAGAGATGGAGTGAGCTCGTGAATGCAGCGTGCAGCCTGCTTGCTGTGCTGCCCCAGCTACAGCTTACCGCACTCCTGCAGGACGAATTCAGTTACAGGTTAGGATCACTCTGACAGTCACGCCTGCCTAATCCTCAGGACTCCCTTTGCCTGGGTCAGTGCGTATCAGCCAGCTATCCCATGCTGTGACATAATGCTCGACGCCTATGACTTAGAGGAGGAGGAGGTGAATTTGGCTCGTGGTGCTGGGGCATTTGGCCCAAGCTCTACAGGCTTCGAGGCAGGACCGTTACAATGGCCAAGGAAAGAAGAGCAGGGAGCAGTGGGGCAAGGGCCCGACAGGCAAACCCGGAAGTCATGCTGCCATCCATGACGCCCCCACACACCCAAAAGTGCCCTTTGCTGTTCCCCTAGGTGGCTGCCAAACCAATCAGGCGGATGATACAGCTTAACCGTCACGCTTGGTACCTGTGTTTAGTGGTCAACTCACGGTTCTTTCCTTGAAAATTTATTTCTTCCAAAACAGACCACCCCCCTCCATTTCTTTGTCTCTGTCTCTTTCCTCTGCAACACACACACACACACACACACACACACACACACAAATACATAGAGAATGAGGGGGAGGGAGGGAGGGAGGGAGGGGGGAGGGAGGGAGGAAGATTTTTGTGATGAACAGAGTAGTGAAAGAGCTAGTTAGTAAAGGTACGTTGATGCATCTGTTAGGCTTGATGGGTGTGTTGTTCACAGGACTGTGTTTGGGGTCTGTGGTTAGAACTCAAGCATTCTCATTATAGTAACTCACTGGTCATCAGAAGTGAAAGAAATTACTAGAATCAATCTTAGGAAGTAAGATGGTCACCTATGAAAGAGCTACAAAACAGGAGCTATGGTGGCATTTGAGATTTAGGTCTCAAATTCTGGGAACTTAGATGTAATGCTTGCTAAATCTGTTTTTCCCCTTCCACTGAATTGGGAATTTAAACCTGGACCTTTGCACTGAGCTACATGCCCCGTCATTTTTTAATTTTTAAAATTTTAACACAAGGCCATGCTAAGTAGCTAACTTACCTGGGCCGGTTTCTAACTCGCAACGCTCCTGCCTCAGCCTCCCAGAGTGCTCATATTACAGATGTACACTGCCTTATCTAGTTCTGATAAATCTTACTATCATAAAAAGAAAGTACTCAAAGACAGAGGTGAGCTGACCCTCACACCACAAGCTCTAACTGTTGGAACAGGGCTGTCTATTCTAATTCAGCATCATGCTGCTGGTGTTTCCCTTTTTGGATTTTATTTGACACTTTGCACATAAATAATCAAGAAAACAAAACACTGACTTCTCTCTCTCTCTCTCTCACGCACACACACACATCCATGAGTCAAGAGTCTAGGCATGATGATACACACACGGTACAGCATTTTCAGCCCAACAAGAGGATGGTGCTGGGACATTAGCCCAGCGAGCTCCTGCCTCTGATCAGATAGGCCAATGACTACATGCTCAGATCTGAGAAAAGATGCAGAATCCCACCCAAGCACAGGAGTCAGACCAAAGTGTAGACTACAACTCAGCCTTCTCCTTTTTAAATGAAAACATCTGCAGTCATTATAGGTTTGGGGGAGAGGAGATTGTCAACATAGAGTTCTTTAACTGCCCCAGAGAAAGAAGGAGGATAGTCCTCCTATTCCACAGTCTCATTTTTGGTGCAGAATTGTTTGGTGAGGGTTCTTGGAGAGAAGAAATTAATAGAAATTACACAGGAATAAAAGGGAACTTACCAGCACTGCTTACAAATCCAGAGAGTCCAAAATGGCCACCTGCAGGTGTGAGAGCCGGAGGGTCCAGCGGCTGCTCAGACATGAGACAGAAGAGCACCAGTTCAAGACTGCAAGACAGCCCGTATGAGTCCACGCCACAGACTGATGTCTAAAGGCGGTGGTAAAGTTCTGAAGATTGCAACGAATCTATGAGGGTGATTGGTGAGGCAAAGACAGGAGAGAGCCAATAGGGACAATTGTGAAGGTCAGAGCTCTCCCAGGAGGAGAAGCTGCAATAATCTTCCTTCTTCTTTTCTTTACATTTAGTTCAAGCACCCAGTCTACTGGTTGGGCCAGCCATGTCTGGGATGCCTGTCCTCACTGGCTGCCCCATAGGTCAATCGCTCACACCAGAAGCTCTTTCCCAACCCCACCAGTTGAAATAATTTCTCTAATGATCCCAGGACACACCCATTCACCTCTGTGAGCATTCCCAAGCATCATGGATCCCACCGTCCATCATCCTGGTAGCATGATGCTTATGGAATGACAGATGAAAGGGAAATATGTTGTTTTTCTAAGGACATCCCACCAGACAGAGGTGACTATGAGCTTGTTGGGGACCACAATTCAGAGGTGAGCTTCTTAGAAGCCACACCCAGTTTCTGTCACCTACTGGTTGCGCACAACAGTGTCCCTAAAACCCCATATCCTTAAGTATGAGAGAAAAATCTCTACATTATAAGGTGGTTGTGAGAGTTAAATAATACATACGAAGTGCCTTTTACAAAACAAGAATCCCCTCAATGTATTACACACTTACATACAGTGTATCCCTGAAGTTGGTTAAGTTTTTCTATCTATGGCAACTTTGGGGACACCTGTACACCAAATTGAATGCTGGTGTGATTTTTCTCATAGCGTTAGCTTGGCTTCAAATATTATAACAAATTAATTCTGAGCAAGCACATTTTTAATATATTATCTTTCAATATTTTTATATGTGTGGTGGTCTTTGGGAACCCTAAGTCACTTAGTCTGAACACACACACACACACACACACACGCATTTTATCTTTCATATCTATCTATCTGGAAGTCCCCCAAAAGCCTCATAGTCACCGTATTGTGGTTTGGATTGGGAGCGTCCCCCCAAAAGTCTCATGTATTTGGATGTTACGGATTATCTATAGATCCGTGTGCTGTTAGGAGATGGGGACCTAGTCTGGAGGGGTGGATTCATTTACAGACCCTTGGCAGACTGTAGATTGAAGGTGTGTGGATTGGATTACAGGTGTGTGGTGGAGGCTTAATCCTGAAATGAGTAGAAAACTGAGGCTGGACCCAGAAGAGGAAGATTGCTGGGATGGGTCCTGGAGGAATATGTGCTGCTTGTCGCCTTGCTTCTGGGACTGTACTTGACTGGATTTGGCTTAACTTGGTTTTCTGTTTGCTATGCTGTGAGGAGCTGCCTCCAACCCTGCCTCCGCCTGGTTCCTTCCACCATTTTCCAGCAGGTCACTGGTGAACTTGTGACCTTCTGAAACTGTGAACTAAACTAAAATTTTCCTCCCCCAGATTGTGCATGACGTGTATTTAGTTACAATGATGAAAACATAACTAAGACATTCACGTACCTGAATATCGAGGCATAAATATGCAGCCATGTGCTGCTAGGAGGTGAGGCCTGGTCAGAGGGGCTGGACATGGGCTCGACCCAGAAAGGGCAGACTCCCGGGACACGACCTGCAAGAATATATGCCAGCCCTGCCTTTCTTTTCTCACTTAGCTTCCTGTCTACCACGTTGTGAACAGATCTGCCTCCTGCTGGGCCTCTGCCGTGTTTTCCCACTAATTCCAGCCACCCATGAATGGACTGAGATCTTCTGAAACTGTGAGCTAAAATAAATCTTTTATCCTTTAAGTTGTAGAGATCAGGCACTGTGTCCCAGCAACAAAAAAAATAGCTCAGACAGTAGGCATATCTGTCTGTCTGTCTGTCTGTCTAGCTACCTATCTGGTATTTATCTATTTAATTTCAGTCCCCCAAAATACAAGAGTAAACACATCGTGCTCTGGACAAGCCTGGATTTTGTAGAAAACAAATTCTTTTTAAGTCAGCCTAGCAATGTGGTTTGGAAAGTAGCCAACCGCATGCTGGTAGTGCCAAGAGCATTAGTGTACAATTGTGTTAGACCAGTAGCAGTGAGAGTTCTACTCGCTCTGGCTAAGCAAATCATCTCAGAGTACTCAATCCAATTTCAGATTTTACTTACAAAAATGCATTTCACAGATATGGAGGAGGATGCTCAGAGAGGAGCAGCCAGGGTGATGAAATCAAGAGGTGAAAGAACTCAGAGTATAAAGGTATAGAAAAAATAATATTCATAAGCATAAGAATTATATTTTAATAAATTAGACCCAAATGGGAGAAAGGCCAGAATAATTCTAATATGCTTTGTGTTTATTAAACAGATATTTGTCACAAGCTAAAAGGAACAGACATGATGTCAAAATAGGAAGAGTGCTTTCATATTTGCAAGTATTCAAGGTAAGATGGTCTCCCTTGCAAGATATAAAGTCCTGTCCTTGTTGTTCTATTCAAAGAGTATTTGCTAGATCTACTCTTCTACTCCACGCACGAAGTTGGTCACGTTCAAAATCTGCAAGGCATTGTCTTTGCCCCTAGGAAGTTAATAGCTGTATGGACCACGTGCCCTGCATGACTGCATGGGCAACAGAACACACTGAGTGGTACAAGTAAGAGCTACTTTTCCGTTGCTGGGTCACAATACCTACTCCCATAAATTAAATGAGGACAGGTTTATTTTAGTTCACAGTTTCAGAAGGTCTCAATCCATTCAGGGGTGGCAGGCAATGGTGGGAAGGGTTTGGGAGGGAACAGCTGCTCACAGCATCACAAAAGGAAGGATCAGGGCTTAGAAGGAAGCCAGAGCAGGGATATAACCTTCCAGGCCACGCTCACTTTCTGACCTGCCAAACCCTCAACGACCCACCACATCCTCAGTGACCTCCCTCCTGCTCTGGGCAAGGCTTCACCTCTGACAGCATGAGAAATCCATAGATAATCCATACAACAACCAAACACATGAGACTTGGAGTAGGGGGAGGCACTCCAGATCCAAAAGATAAAGGGGTAGAAATGAAAGGAAAGGTTCTTCTATGCTCATTACAATGGTGTATTTCTCTCCCTGGAACTTGAAAGAAAAGCCTCTGAAGTTTAAGTGTGAACACAACATTTTATTTGGGATAGAAAAAGATAAATACTAAAGTCAGATTCAAATATAAGACTCGACAGTTAAGCTGAACAGATGAAAGATAAGTATTTTCTGTTCTACATTGTTCATGCTGACTTTCAAAGAATGCCCTTTAAAAGATGTAATTAGGGGTAATGAGGTGCAAAATTTCATGTACAAAAGATTAGCTTGTTAAGGGCAGTGTAGGCAGACGGTGCAGCTGAAAAATGGATTTTAATTGTTAACTTTTTTCCAACTCTATATGCAGGTAGCTTTTCTTCATAACCAACTTTTGGAGGCTGAGACAGGTGGATCACAAGTTTGAGCCCAGGTGAGCAATTTAGCAACTTGGTGAGACTGTATCTCAAAAATGAAAGGGTGTTGAGATATAGTTTTATGTGAACTACTTGGTTTCTAGCCCCAGAACTATAAAAGAAAAGAAAAAAAGAAAAGGAAAGAAGAAAGAGAGAGAAAGAGAAAGAGAGAGAGAGAGAGAGAGAGAGAGAGAGAGAGAGAGAGAGAGAGAGAGAGAAATTATAGTCACATAGGACACACTTGGGCCATAAGATTTAACTTCCTTAAGACAAAAACAATGTCTTACAGATTTCTTGAATGTTGATAGGAGCCAAATTGGTGTGTGAGTAGACCATGCAATTAACAATATTCTTTGTCCATTTGGCAACTAGGTCAGCCTGGGCTGCATAGTGAGTTCAGGACTAGCCTAACCTACACAAAAAGACCTTGACTCAAACCAAAAAGAAAAGACATTTAGAATAATGTTGGGTAGATCCACATTTTCAATCCTTTAGAGAGTCAAGAAATAAGAGATCAAATCTTGGTTTTCTGCATAGTTTTTCTGTACATATCTTAGAAATTCCATAAATATCTGTGCTTGAGATAAATAACACTTGAAATCCTAACAAAGGGGAAAAGAAGGTGAGGTGTTATTTGTATGGCCTCTGTGTCTTAGTTACTTTTCTGTTGCTGTGATTCAATACTCGACATCCACAATGTAAGGAAGGAGAAGCTTATTTTAGTTCACAGTTTCAGGAGGTCTCAGTCAACTTATGGACTGGCAATGGTGGAAGCACATGGTGAGGCATAGCCGAAGTGCTGCTTGCAGCATGGCAGACAGGAAGCCACATGAACAAAGAAGGGTGGAGCTTCCGGGTCATGGCCCAGGGATCTGCCCCTTCAGGCCAGGCCTCAGTGTTCTGCCCCTTCCCACCAGACCCCACTTCTTAGCAGCATGTGGCTCCGCAGATACTCCCACCCCATTTAAATACAAGATCCTTTAGGGGGGCATTCAGATCCAAAACACAACAGCCTGCCCTTGATTCACGAAAGACTCCCATTCACCTCCTTACGCAAAATGAATTTAGTCCTGTATGAGTTGTCAAAGTCTGAACAGTTCCAGCACTGCTAAAAAGCCCAAACCTAAAGTCTCCACCGAGGCTCAAAGCAAACTTTACCCTTCCAGCATAGGGAGGCGCAGGGTGAACATTCCCATTCCAGACGAGAGGAATGAGTGGTTAGAAAGCAATCAAACCAAGTTCTAAGTCCAGGAGGGCAAGGGTTACATTCATAGCTTCATCAAATCCTGTATTTCTATGCCTGGCCTTCGGGGTAAACCATGGTGAGATGTGAGCTCCAAGGGGCTTGGGTGGCCTCGCCCCTACAGCGTCACCTCCGGCCACAACCTCCGTGGCTTCTCCTTCGGGCTGGCTCCGCTCACAGCCTGGGCCTGCCTCGGCAGTCCATCCTTGTTTCTGTCATCTCCACTGCACCTCAGTCTTCTTCTTTACAACTTGGCGTGCTGCCTTCCCAGGGCGCACTGCCTGGCCTCCGAGGCCTTCTTCTGAAATCTGGGTGGAGGTCTCCATGTCCTCACAACCGTTGCATTCTGCATGCCTGCGAAACCAACTCCCAGCGGATGACTCCAAGCTCTGCCACTGGCTGGAGCAGTAGTCTAGCCCTCCTGGCCATCAGGTGCCGCAGCCCCCAACCGCCTAGATGGCTGACCTGCAGGTGGCTGATCTCTGGCAAATAAAAGCATTTTTTATAGTCTTGATTCCAAGTACTTGGCTTCTTTTTAATAGTAACCTCTTTAAAAATCACAAGCACTTCTGTCTTGCTTTGGAGCCTACTTCAGTCTGGCAAAACCAGACCAAAACATTTTACACCTTTTTCCTTTGCCATTTTCTCCTGATTTTTGCCATAGGGATGGCTGAAAACCCCAAGTCAGGAAAAGCAATAATGATCTTCCTTTTTCCTCCCTTTTTACTTACTTTTATTGGCCAGTTGAGCCCCTCACAGCCAGGGTGGGTGCTCTTTTCCCATTCGCTGACCCACAAGTCATTCCCACACACCTGGATGTTTTCTAGTCTAGGTAAGTTGGCATAATCCCTCACACTCTGTTTAGCCTGACACATAACAGGAACACCACTCCTTTTGATTTAAGGTAGATTCGAGTTCGTCTTCTCTCTGCCAAGTCCCTAGACCATGGGCAGCTACTAGCAGCTCCAGGAGTGTTGACTTCCCCCTATAGGACTAGTGTCCGAGTCCTTTCTCATTGCTGGGACACAATACTTGACACTTAGAACCTGAGGCAGGGAAGGATGCTGTAGCTCACAGGCTTCTCAGGAGTTTCAGTCCACTCAGGGGTAATTGGCAGTGGTGGATGACCTTGGCAGAGGCCTAGCCAGATACACACTGTGCATGGGGACCAGAACTAGCATATATACTCCCACGTCGTGCCCCAGTGATCCACCCCTTCCCAGTCATGCCTCTTCCAGCCAGGCCTCATAAGTGAGGTGCTGAAAAATGGTTAGATCTCTTTCCTTTAAAATTTCATCACAAGAAAAGCACTCACTGATGATAAACCACTCATTCTGACGTGGAGGAAGAGGCCATGCACAATCGTTTTGTGGCCTGAAAATCCACTTCTGGGTTGTGGAAATGACTGGGACATCTACTGTGGTCACCTGGAAAACTTGTGTCCTACCAGATGGGATGTGCTCATCTTCCAACCTCGGAGCGGGGGGGGGAGGGGCTGGGCTTTCCCTCACCTACACTCAGAGTCCATGTTCTGTGAGAAGAATGCAGGGAGGACACTTGGCAAAAACCTGATGTATTAGTCAGCTTTCCTGTGTCTGGGACATAATACCAGATACCTAAAACTTAAAGGAGGACAGTTTTAATGTGACACACGGTTCAGGTGATTTAGTTCATGGCACATCATGGGAGAAGGGTGGGTGGAGGAAAGATGCTTTGTTCATAGATGTCAGGAAGCAGAGAGAGGGGGGGACTCTCCAAAGGAACACCTGAGCGACACACCTCACTTAACCAGGCTTTACCCCTCACAACACACTCAGCTGTTAACCCATCAATGAAGCATCCACTCACGAGGAAAGCAACCCTACAATCCAATCACCTCCAGAATCCTCAACTCTAGGCACATGGCACTTTGGGGGCAGATTCTAGAACTAAACCATAATGTCTAGAATCTCTGGAAATGTGCAACCTTCACCTGAATCTCTGCCACACAAAGCTTCTTCCATCAAAAAATGAGAGAGATATTATTGGAGCAGTCAAAAGTGTATGTGTTGACAGTCAGCCATGAATAAACGATTGCCTTCAACAGCGCTCACTGAACACAAAACTACATTCAAGAATTAAGAGGCTCCTGAACGATGTATCACTTTGTGAGCAGAAGGGATCACTGATAATCTTGCCTGGTTGATTATTAACATCAATGCCCACAGCAGTTGTGTTACATAAGTGATATGAAAAATTGTCCAACTATATTTCAAATGAGGTGTTTATTACTAGTCACCAAGCTCATCTGGCATGGTGCTTAGTGAAGGATAATGAAGAATGGGGATCTTAGCTTACTGGATACATGTCTTATGGGAGAAATGAGTGTGTTATGGCTTGGCTCTGGAATGTCCCCCAAAGCCTGTATTTGGAAGGTGATTCAATCTCGGGGGTCAATCCACAGATTTCCTGTCCTGGTCAGCAGTGGGGCCTGCTCAGAAGGGGTGGATCACTGTCACATGATCAGAAAAGGTCAGCTCACCTGGCCACGACCCGGTAGGGTACACGTTGGCTCTGCCCCTCCTTGCTCTTTCTGCTTGCTGCCTGCCATGGGATAAACAGCTTTTCTCTGGTTAGGCCTCTGCCAGAACTTCCACCCCTGCCAGCACCCAGGAATGGGCTGAGACCTCCTGAAACTGTGAGCTAAAATGAAACCTTCCTTTCTTAAGTCATGAGGATAAAATGTTGTGTCCCAGCAACAAGAGAGTGTCTAAGAGAATACATGAGGTATTTGAGGAGAGGTCTACCTGATGTCAATGCTGGGTTTTGATTTTCCAGAATAGAAGAAAAAGACCAAGATAGACTAGTCTAAAATTCCTGGCCAGCTCTGGAAATTCATAAGAACACTGTCAAAGTGAAGTGTGAATTCTGGGCTACAGTTCACTCACTTTGTATGAGTTTTGGGTTCAACACTAAGAGTACAGTAGTCACCAGAAAAAAAAAAGAATCACTAACAAGTGATAAAATATTTAAGCAGTTGAGTGAAAAATGCCGAAGCACAGTCAAGAGAATGAAGAAGGCACTCAGGAGGATTATGGGAGTTCTACCTAAAAATACGCAAGACAAGGCAATTACACTGCAATTTGAAGGATGGTTATAGACAAGATAACAAGAATTGAGAAAGGAATGTACCAGGCAAATAAAATATGTGAGGAATGATCAAAATGTATGATGCAGGCTTAATTTTAAAAACTGGTTATAGAAGAGGACAAATTACCATGAGTCTCCTCAGAATACTCCTCCCGCTTCAAGCACACTTATCCTGTCATTTTTACCACTGTATGAAGCAGTCTTGGTGGTCCCCTCTCCTGAAAATCTTTCATTGCATTGTTGTGGCTGCCTCTCTGTCCTGAACTGATTCAAAATGTTGACATTTTATGGTCACTTTGACTTGGAGGAAGAGCCAGAAGTCACTTAGTACTAGTAGATCCAATGACTAAGGTAAATGAGGGAAGCACTACTCCATTTTTATTGGACAGAAATCACCATCCAAAAGTGGCGTGTCACACAAGATGTAGTCACCATGGGGAATGAAACTGTGTACCCATTTTTCAGGCATCTGATGCGCACACTCTTCCTTCAATGCTCAAACAAGCCCTTATAATGTTTAAAGGTCACCACAGTGTTTCCAGGCATAAACTCTGCTTACGTGATTCTATCAAGTTTGAAAATATACTAAGAGCACTTTGATGTTAACTTTTGATTGGTGTACATTTTGCGGGGAGAGGGGGAGGACTGGGCAATTTCCACTGAGAACTCGGATTCCTGATCTCAGAAAGCTAACCACAGACCAAATCGGGTCCATCACAATGATGTCCCTCAAAGCCAGAATCTGAAGCAACTCTAATGAACTTGACCAAAATTGATGATAATGTGCTATTCATAATTCATGATCCACAGCACATTTAATAAGGCACACGCCTCTTTGTTGTCTTCTCTCTTTCCTCTTTCTCCTCCACTTCTCCCTTCAGTCTTGCTCTGTAGTCCAAGCCGGGCCTGGACTCACTATGTAGCCCAGACTACCCTCAAACTCACGGCATTTCTCCTGCCTCAATCTTCCTGATGTGAGAATTACAGGACTGTGCCTCCACACACAGTTAGTCTTCATGTGATGTTGGGGATTTGAAACCAGGACCTTGTGTATGCTAAGCAAGTGCTTTAATTACTGAGCTCCATCCCCAGCCTAAGCACACCTTTTTTTTTTTAAATCAACAGTACCTCACAACTGACTGCACTAAACAAATTAAAATGGATCACGGTGCTTTACTAGAGTTCAAGGGGATGCTTCACATATTGAAGACCCCTGCCTTTCTACTGGATGGCACCAGACAGTTAGAGTCACCACACTCGTTGTTGACACCTCTCCATCACTTACTGTAACATTTGTCACAATCAAAAAGTTCAAACTTGCCGGCATGGTAGTGCGTACCTATAAATCCTAGCCTTATAGGAGGTTGAGGCAGGAAGATTGAAAGTTTGAGCCCCACTTGGGCAACTCAGCACGAAACCTTGTCTCAAAAGAAACAATAAAAAATGGGCTGTAGTTGTAGCTCAAAGCAATGCTCCTGGGCTCTGTCCCCAGTACTGACAGAAAAAAAAAAAAAAAAAAGTTTGGACTTTCTTAGCTCCAGCTTCAAAATAGATACAATGAGAAAGCCCATTGTGATCTTACAGGACCAAAGGGAGCGCTGGAGGAGAAACGAGGCTTCAGTGAGCGGAGCGTGGTGTCTGGAAAGCAGGCACGGGCTCGGAGATCAGTGCTGATGACCCACACCTCCTTCAGCCCGCAGTCTGGCCTAGTCACACCCAACCCCGCTCCTCACCCCCTACGTCCCGGGTTCTCCCCTCCAGGGCACACCAGTCTGGATTTTCCTAACAGAGGAGGGCATGGGGGCTCTGTGATTTGTTTGGATGGAGTTCCTGGTTAATCTGAACAAAACGGAGGTGTTGATAAGAAACACATTTTTTACTGATCTAATTGATCGACTTTGTGGCGCTGAGAATGGAAGCCAAAACCTCTGCACTGAGCTGTAGCCCCAGCTCGTTTAAAACAACAACAACAACAGCCCACTTCTATTTTGAGACAAGATGTCACTACGTTTTTTAATTGCCCAGGTTGGGCCTGAACTTGGGATCCTCCTGCCTCAGCCTCCACCTCCTCCCAGAGTACTAGAGAGACAGAACTGACAGGTCCGGCTTGAACAAAAGTCCTTATGGCCTGGAGAAGGCTGACTAACATTAAGGGCCATAGAGCTGCCCCAGGTGGATGTGGGCGACTCCTGGCGTGGGAAGGGAGCGCAGGGTGCCCCCTCTAGAGGCCCTGGACTCCACCCCAGGGGCAGAGGGAATTGTCCCCTGTCCTCTGCTCTCCCGGCCATTCCTCACCTGACAGAGGTCCTCCTGCCAAGAGAAGGCCTGCGGGAAGGCGCATCAGGCCAGCGTGGCCTCCATCCAGCCCTGCGGCGTCAGGTGGCCCAGGCCAGCTGCCTCCATCTGCCTGCCCTGCAGGCCCAGGGTCCTCTGCCCGCTGCCTGGAGCGACGCGATCCTCCAGGACAGCTCCGATGATGGCGGATGGGGATCAGAGTCACCCCCGCCCAAACCCCAGCTGGGACAAGAGGGAAGCTCCTTCCAGGGCCATCCCAAGAGCCCTCCTCCCCGGCTGCTCCTGCCAGCCCCTGTGGGTCAGGTGGCCACCGTGAAGCCTGGTGATCAGGACTTGGCCCCAGTGTCCCAGTCACACTGGCAGCTGCTCTGGCAGGCGGCCAGCCCCCTGCGAGCTGAGAGGCCCCGAAGAGCCAAAGTTTGTGAACTGAAAACGTGGAAAGAGAGGCGCTCTCCTGCCTTTGGTAGGATCGACACGGACATCCGCTGGCTGGAAATCAAACGCCGCAACAAAGGCGGTTCTTCCTAGAATTCTGTGTGTTGCAAACCAAAGCAGGTTCCCCCTCGTTGGAGGCGTTGCCGGACACGGGAACGAGGCTGGCCTCATGCCGGCCAGGGACCAGGCAGGCCGTGCGGGGGCACAATGTACTCTCAGCTGCCCTGGAGGTTTGGAGGGATGTATGGCTTCTGAGATTTCCTGCTGTACTTTTCCACAACAAAGTAGTATTGAATTTAAACTTTTCTTGTTTTTTTCCCCCAAATATTCTTTTTATTAGTACATTTTTTGTGATGCCTAGTTGAGTACGCCATCTGGAGGAGCAGGCGCATGCAGTTTCCACTTCCCCCTTCCGGTCGGCTGCCTCCGCTCCTGCCGCCTCTGGCCGCCCCACGCGCCCATCTTCCTGGTTCCCACCACCGCTCTCATTTGACCCCATTACTTATTTATACTGTGGGTTCTCATGTTAGGGAAAGCGTGTGCGCTCAACCTTCCGTGTCTGATTCATTTCGCTCCCTAAGCACGAAGGCTCAGGGTGCACCCACTTCCTCACACGGGACCCAGGCTCCTCTTTCGTTATGGCGGGTAGTACTCCACCCTGCATACGGGGCCTTCTTTATGTGCTCCTTTGTCAATGGGCTCATCAACTGCATCCCGGATTTAGCCACGAGGAGCTGTGCTGCTGTATGCACGGGTACGCGTGGACCGCTGTTGAATGTCTCTAACCCTTTCGGAATTGACCTTAAACTTGAAATGTTATGCCTTCCTTCTGCCTCTGCCAAGCTCCTGTGCAGACTCTGATGCTGTTTCTCCTGCTTACCATGGGGTGACCAGTGTCATCTGTTAGCGCACACACTGCACAGGCCTGGGAGAAGCAGTACTGGCTGCTACCTGTGTCCGGCTTCTACCAGCATCTTCACTGGACCAGGCTTTGTGCCCTGTCGTGTCTCGGTGCCCATCTGCTTCACCAAGGCCTCCCTCACCTCGCTGTTCCTGGAGAGCCCAGCCCGGTGCTGTGTTCCTCAAATGCAATGCCCCTTTGTCATTCTTTCATTTGTTGGCTGCTGTCATTCCCAGATGCTTTTAATTTGCCTATGACCCTTCTCAGAATTTATCAGGTTTTCTCTCTTCTTCTTCTACACAAGTGTTTATAGTTGTCCATTCTCTTCTTTGAGCCCTTTCAGTTTCTTTCCCCTGTGTCTGCTTATCTTTAGCCGAAATGCTTGTGGATTTTCTTTCAGTGAGAAGCCAAACACTTTCACATGGCGCTCTACTTTGGATCTGGAACAAAGCCTCAAAGCCTCATGTATTTTGATGTTGTAGATCATCTATGGATCTATGTGCTTTTAGAAGGTGGGGCTTGGTTGGTAGAAGTGGATCCTTGAGGGTGTGGTGGATCACTGAGGATGTGGGAGATGACCAACGGTATGGGTGATCATTGAGGATCTGGGGAATACTGAGAGAATGAGGGATCACTGAGGGTGTGGAGGATCCATGAGGGTGGAGGGGATCACTGGAGATATGGTGGGTAAATGACGGTGTGGGGGATCAGTGAGGATATGGGAGATCACTGAGGGTGTGGGGGATCACTGAGGGTACGGGGGAATTACTGAGGGTGTGGTAGGTCACTGAGGGTGGGAGGGATCACTGAAGATGTGGCGTGGAAAGATATATTCTTGTCCCAACTTCTTCCCGAGGCCCAGATCTTTCTCTGTGGTTCCATGAACAGCTGTTCTCCCTTAAGTCATGCATGTCAGGTATTGTGTCCCAGCCACAAGAAAGTGGCTAAGACAGGAGAGGACTGAAATCAAAGGACCAGGCCAGGATGGCTCTGGAAGAGGAGAAGACCCCAAAGTGCTGGGGACTGGACACAAATGTACCTTCAGTACTCTGGATGGATGTGAGACCGCAGTGCTGTGGTATTTGGAGGTGGGGGCTGTGTAGGAGGTAGAGGGTGCTCTAGGAAGAAGGCAAGTTCCGTGCCCAGTGTTGGAAATTGTGTCACAGACGTGAGAAAGCTGATTAATACAGACACCAGTCTGGGAACTTTCAGCATGCCGTATTGGAGGACCTGGAAGGAAGCCAGAGGTGAGAGGTGAGAGGTGGATGTGTCTGTGTTGCAGGACACTCAAGGGAACATGCTCAGCTCTGAGAACACCAGCAGTGAGTGAGGTCCCCTTGCACTGCACAGAGCCTTGAGCTGGCTTGGGCAGCCCTGATGGAGGTGGAACGCAGGGTCCCCTTCCACCTGGAACCCCAGCATATCCAGCTGCCTCTTTCCCACTGCACTCCTCTCTTTCCCACCCCATCCAACTTAGCCAAGGATGCTGGTGACCACTTTACACGGTGTGTCTGTCTCAGCCAGTTTTCTGTCATAAATTTCCCAGGCTGAGCAGCGTGTAGCAATAAGGATGTCAGAGTGACCTGTCACTCATGCTAACTGGCTGTGACAGGAGTCACAGTGGAAGCAAGCGACAAGGAGAGCTCATCCAAAGAAGAGAGAGCCTGGACAGCTCCCATCCTGGACCTGCCGAGGATTCCAGGAGGCAAAGGGTGCCCTGGACTCTTCCTGACCCTCGGTGCCCCAAGTGCTGGAATCACTGGCCTGTGCCACTCACTTGGGAAAAGCTCGATACTTTGGAGTTGAATCTGCTGTGGGTCAATGATAGGCTGATAAATAGATGACTGTGATAGATTTATTAATCAGTTGATATGTAGCCCTGATGGGAAAATACAGATTAATTTGCTTGGTTCAAGACTGCTAGAATTTTGGGCTGATTTCATACTGGAATTGGAAAGAAAATTGTTAATTTATTCAATGTAATTTGAGTAATTTCTAAATTTTTCCTTGTTGCTAATTTGAAGTTTTGACATGGAGACTATTTTTTGCACTCACTTCTTATGTAGTTTGGGTGCAATCAAAAGAATTTGAAATGCTTGAGAAATAGAGTTCTGAGAAAACAATACATTTTTTATTTATTTATTATCTTATTTATTAATTTGTTCATTTGTTTTGACACAGGGTTTCACTCTGTAAACTAGGCTGGTCCTGACACTATGCAACCCAGGCTGACCTACAACTCATGACGATCCTCCTGCCTCAGCCTCCCGAGTGCTGTATTTACAGGTGTGAGCCACCCCAGCCAGCAAACTCTCTGCCATCCTGGAGAATCAAATTGAGGGCCTTGCGCACGCTCACCAGGTGAACGCTCTAACCACTGACCCATGCCCCAGCCTCAGCAAGGCATTTAAATTGATCCTGGAAAAACCTGTATGTCCTCATTGTAACCTAACCTGGTAATCCCATCCCCTCTGCCCGCACCTGAAGTGTGACGTCTTTCTCCTCAGTGCCCAACATGCCAACCATGCTGTTGTTTGGTGACATGTTTCATGGGTGACAGATCCTAGGCAGGAGCACCTAATGGAAGGGGTCAGAGGCAGATGACAGCCTACTGGTGTGAATGAAGTGGACATCTGGCGTGCAGTAAGTGCATTTAGGGAGCCAATAAACTGGCGCTGTGAGTGGCTCCTGAAACTGACTCCAATACGAGCATTTGGAACAGAAATAAGCTTTTGGGAAGGTCATTTAATGTCACAGAGAGTTTTCTCGATAATCCAGTTAAACTGCCTCATAGTTTACAAAGCAAATCCCAGCCCAATTTTAATCTAGTAATGAGTTGTGCCTTCTAGTCCAGCAATGGGCAAGGATAGGCTATATTTCTTTGGCTGTAATAACTCAGCATTTGAGTCACCAGCTGGTGTTCAACGCGAGATGTTTGTCGGAAGAGAGGGAGACGATATGCTACTTGTGGTGGTGCTGTTTTGAGTTTACAGCAGTGACATGCAGTGTGTGTGTGTGTGTGTGTGTGTGTGTGTGTGTGTGTGAGTAGTAGTAGTAGTAGTAGTAGTAGTAGTAGTAGTAGTAGTAGTAATAGTTGCACCCCTGCATGGGTAGATTTACCGAAATTCTCATATTGGTTTTACAAGCATGTTGTGAGGACACAATAGGAGAGGAGGAGAGAACTCATGCTTCCTAGGCCTCCCTGTTGGAGAGGATTGTGTTTCTCACATCTCTGTGTGGATAGGTACAACGGAGACGTCAAAGGAAGCAGGACTCGGAAGCTCCTTTCTCAGCCTCCTGGAGGACCGCACATTCTGAGGGGCACCCACTGAACAGGTGCACCAGGAATGATTAAAAGGTGTTCAAGCCGAGGCTGGTATTCAACTAAACTATGCCCTGGTGTCACAGACATTTGGAGACTGCTGCCGTAGACCTTGGTTCTTCCACTTGTTAGGTGTGTGGTACTGAGCAAGCTACTTCCTTTTGCTGAGTCAAGAGGATTCCAACTTCAAGCCCAGCCTGGGCAACTTAATGACGTAGCAAGACCTTGTGTCAACATCAATAACATGTTAAAAAAGCTTACGATATAGCTTGGTGCAAAGTCCCTGGGGTTCAATCCCCAGAACTGGAAGGAAAAAATGTAGCACATAGTATATTCTTGTGATAGATTTATAACCTCCCATAGTAAAAAAAAATAAATATTTTCAACTCCTGAAGCAAAGAAGAGCTAGTAGAAAATTATTAAAGGTCATGTTAAGGACTCGTGAACCTGTACTTGAGGTAACTGCTTTACTAGAATTGAATATATGCATCATAGAAAATAGGTCAAATGTCATGGAGGCAGGTGACAAATGACAACGTAGATAAGACATTCCACATACAAGCTCCAGCTGTAGAAGATGAAGCAAGCATTGGGCTTCCAGCCAATGTGCATGTGGCTTTTTGTTATTCAAACTGTAACTGAGACGGTGAGGTGAGAACTCACGCTACAATATTGCAAGGCAGTAGTAGGAAAGATCCCACCAGAACATCATAGGCTGTGGGTTAGGATGCCCAGCAGAATGACTCACGCATCTGGAAGATGATTGAATCATGGGGCTTAAGTAGATCTGTGGATTAATGTAATGATTTCTGTGCTGTAGAGACAGGTCCTTGTCTCAAGGAGCAGATCACGGGGACCAGGCACTAGAAGGGCGTGTCTCCCTAGCTGGCCCCGCCCGCACTTTGCTTCTCTGCTTCCTGGCCACAGAGGATGAGTGCTGCTCTCCACCAGGCCCTTCCGTCCCTGCCTGCTGACCATGCATAGTTCACATTTGAGTCCACTCAGCTGTGAGTTAAAATAAACCTTTCCTGAAAAGATAGGCTTTGTGGAGGAGGAAAGGGGGCGTGAGGGAGGGATGGAGGGAGTGGGAAGTGGAAAGAGTGTGATGTGTAAACTATAGACAAAGAAAAAATAAATCTTTCCTCTGTAAGTTACGGATATTGGATATTGTGATCCTGTGATGAAAAAGTGACTAATGCAGACCACAAGACCCCAGCACTCTGGGGGGCTGAGGCAGGAGGATCACAAGTTCAAGTCTAGCCTGGGAAACTAAGCAACTTAGTGAGACCCTGTCTCAAAACACACACACACACACAAAAATGGGCTGAGAATGTAGCTCAGGTGGGAAGACCCTGGGCTCAATCGTCAGAATAATAATTTTAAAAAAAAGTCACAAGGCCAGGCACAGCATGGCTGCTGTCCTGACGCAGGCTAAGTGACAGCCCCTATTAAAAACAAAGCCTAGTTCACTCTTCCCTTGTCAATCTTTTAGGGCTCCAGAGAGAATGGCTTTGCTTAATACCTTATTCCTTCATAAAAGGGGTCATCCTACGGTCAGATCACAGAAGCCCTAAGGACCCCTGACTCTGAGTCACCAGCCAATCTGACGAGAAATGGTGGAACCCTTCTCCGAGATCCATTCACTCAGCCAGAAACTCCTAGCTTCCCGAAACTGCTGATCAAAATTCTAAGTCCTTGGCTGTATTTTTTTGTATTTAATAAGGCTTAATGGAATAGATGTATTCTGGCAGCATGCATCTTGCTTTTGCCTGTGTTACAATCGCTTGTGAGTTGGTCTGGAAATAATTAGTTATGAAGTAGTTAAGAATAATTTATTAATAATTAGAGATGAATTAGAAAATATGTAAATTTGATCCTAAAATGGATTCTATTACTTATATTGTCATGTGCTTTCTTGAGTGAGAGATAAAAGGATGGAATTTAAGAAAGCATTCTGGGAACACACATGACAATTGAGTTTGACTGCATCAACTTTATTGGCTTTGGGGTCTTCCCTGGGGATTGGTGGAGCATGCTTCTGGGTGTGTCTGGGTGGGTTGTGGAGGTGTGGCCTTTGAGCTGTATCTATCTAGCCTCCGGCTCCTTCCTGTCGGGTGCTGCTTCCCCTGCTCTGCTCCCTGGCCTCTGCAAAGTAAGTATCTTTGCTCCACCATAACCTTTTGCCATGACATTCCTCCCTCTGAGCCAGCCCACTGTGGACTTTTACTTCTGAAACCGTGACCTGAAGCAAACCTCTCCTTGTTTCAGCGGTAGGTGTTGGGTATTGTATCTCAACAGTGAGAAAGCATGAGTTATTGAAGACATCATGTGCGGAGATTTAACCAAGTTTCTACAAAATTGTCACGGCTGGAACTTGGGGTAGTGAAGAACCGCTGTGAAAACAGAATGGTGTGGCTGGTTCTGAGTCCTTTCTGTAAATAATATTCAGCACCAAAACCCAATCGCCTAGGTATAAAGCGCACCTCATGTTTTTCCTAATCATCAGAAATTCTACAAAGTAGAAAAATAGGAGTAACTTGAAATGCTGGTCTATTTCTTTTCCTTTCTCTTTCTTTTTTCCTTGAAAGGCTGGTCCAGTTCTGAATGGACTGATGAATCTCATTGGAACAGAATGTGGGGCACCTGTAAGTAGCTCTTCCAGGACTGTTGTGTTGGGATTTTGTCAAGTCTCCTTCATTTGATCATTCCTTTCTATCAGTGACAATGACACCAGGCCTTTGTGTCTTTAGACCTTGTGTCAGATCTCGGTGAAAGCCCTTCCGGGAAAGGTACTCCCGCCAACAGCTGCTTCTCCAGCCAGAAAGGCAGGATCACTTTCAGGCTGCTAGACAATAAGCCTCCCTCTCCCTGCTGATGGTGCTACAGCCAGATAGCCCTTTGGGGGCACAAAGAACCGCTCTCGGCTATATTACCTGGTGATGCGTATGACTCAATGCGTTATTGTAAACACAGAGATGTTCTGATTTGGAAAGCAGGAGGGCTTCAAAGTGGAAGAAGAACAACAAAAAAATCCTAATAATGGTAAAAGGAGAGGGCTAGCCACAATGAATGAAAAATCCAGCAGGCCATTGTGTGAGCGAGAGGAATGCTCGGGTGACAAGAGAATTACGTTGGCTGGTTCACCTTGGATCTCAGGAGGAAATCTTTACAATCTTTACTCCCAGGGTCTGATGGGCCTGGCCTGCTTTACATCCAGGAGAGCTAGAAAGAATAATACCTCTAAAACCAACTAATTGTGGATTTCGGTGGATTTATCTCTGGGTTCATTGCCTGTGTTGGCCCGCAGTGGGGACTTGGCCACATCTCTTCTTACTGGACTCAAGTTACCACTCCTGTTTTTTTCAGTTCCCTGCTGTTACAGGGGCTGACACACATGCCCACCCATTATGTCCCAGGCAGACTAAAAAAGCAATCTATTCATGTGGCCCAAGGCCACTTTATTCTTGCTTCTTTCCCAGACAAGTGTGGGATGTGTGATTAAAACACACGGTGAATGCTTAAATTTTTAAAAAATATTGCAGTGAAAGGCAGATTGACATGAATTCTCCTCAGAATCTTCCTCCTCATTTCAAACACACTTATCCCATCATTCTTGCCACTTTCCGAAGCAGTTCTGGAGGTCCTTTTCCTCAGCATCTTTAATTGTTCTGTCATGGCTACCCTAGTGTCCTGTGTCTATTCAAAATGTTGGCCTTTCGTGCCAATTTTGGCTTGGGGAAGAGCCAAAAGTCATATAGTGCAAAAACCAATGATCCAGGTGGTAAGGGCACAGAGCCATGTTTTTACAAGCCTGCCTTTATATTGGAGAGCACTCATCAGTGGCATTCACTGTATTTATTTTTAAATCACAACTCGTAGAGACACTCATGAGAGAGGATTTCCAGAACTGCTTCAGAAATCGGCAAGAAATGGTCAGTGTAAGCCACGCCCTCTGTTCTGGTTCTGTGCATGTGCTCGGCTTCCTGGCTTCCACGAACTGAGCATCTCTGTCCCATTGCGTCTTCTCCATGGAGTTCTTTCCTTGAAGTGAGGCCACTATGGACAGAAACAGCGATCCAAAGCAAGCCTCTCCTTGTCCAGCAGTGGGTGTCAGGTATTTTGTCTCAGCCATGAGACTGCTTAAGTCATTAGTGACATCACTGATGACATTCAGTTTACAGAACAACCATGCAAAAGCTGTGGCCGAAGAATGGTGGGAAAAGACAGAGTATCAAGTTCTGGAGCAAAGTGACCCAGCTGCTTTCCATTCCCGTTCCTCCTCCTGTCCTTGTCTCTTTCTTTGTACCACCGGAAGCTGGAGGAAGGCATGAATCCTTGGCGCCTCTGATGTCCTGAAATGCGCCCTTTGGAGTAGAACATGCAGCTGAGAGCCAGGCTTTGCACTGTGGCTACGGTGCATGATTCTTTCACAGAAGTGAATTTCCTAATTACTGCCTCTATCTCAGGGGAGTTTTCAGTGTGGTAGACAAATAAGTCAAGAACACTAATGCAAAAATAAATAAATAAATAATTGTAACTCGGTAAGAGCTTTTCAGAACAAATTGTGGTATCCTGTGTCAAAGCACTGCCTCTGAAATTGGAGGGTCTAGGTTTGAATCTCCGTTTGCAACTCAGTAGCTGAGACAAGTAAAATGATAACCTAATATGTGCATTCCAAAGCTCTGCACTACCTGCTCATGCCAGGTACTGTCGTAGCCACTGGGGACATGCTGTATTGTCAGCAGTGACCACTCAGAGGGGACTTCAGAATCAAAGAGCCAGTTCGTACAAACTACCTCATGATTTCTAGTAACCTTTTACTGGGTTCTGGTAGATACACCAGATGCATGTTTACCTGTGTTTTCTTTCTGGTTCTACTGAAGTCAATGTGTTATTGAGTAAAACAGAAGATTTGGGGTATTGTTAAAGTTTAATGTTCCTTCAAAGCATGAATAAAGCATTCATATTTAAAAATTGAGCAAATATAACTTTCATGGTTCAAGTCTAAAATGCCCCCCTCCCAAAGGGTGTGTGTGGAACACGATCAGATCACAGAGCACTGTGTTCATTGGTGTATCCCTTCATGGGTGAGGTCATGGCTGACTGCACTGTTAGGAGGCAGAACTTGGGTGGAGGTGGATCCCCAGGGTGGGGAGGACTTGGAAGGGTGTGTTCTTGTCCCCTGCTCCTCCCTTCTCTTTCAGCTTCCTGGCTGCCACAGGGTGAGCAGCATTCCTTTCCCATGTTTTTCCACCATGGTGTTCCAACCTTGGAGTAGCAGAACACACACACACACTGACCAAGACCTTGGAACGTCAAGCTGAAATATGTGTCTCTTCCTTAAGTTGTGTGTGTTGGAGATTTTGAGTTCCTGGAAACAGAAAAATAACTGTCTTCATTTCTTATTTGTGTTGGAACAGAATACCCAACACCCATAACTTAAGGGAGGGAAGATTTATTCCAGCTCACAGTTTCAGGAGGTCTCCCACAGCCCGTTCAAGGTGGAGGCACACAGTGGGGGGCTAGTCAGAGAAAAGCTTTTCACCCATGGGAGACCGGAAGCCAATGAGGCGGGGCAAGTGGATGTCTGGAGACTAAGGTGAAGGCCAGAGCCTTGCCAGGAGGAAGTTGTAGCAACGTTTCTTCTGCCTTCCTTTCTTTAGTTCAAGCTGTCAGCTGGACCTCCTACAGGTAAGGTAGGTGTCCCTCTCACTTCCTGTCCCACAAGTCAATAACACATAGCCCTGCCTTACGCCATCCCCCATCTCCACGACATGGGCACAGGCCCTCCAGGTCAAGCCCCAGGCACCCACTCTTGCAACCAGGCCCCGCCTCTCCACAGCACGCAGCTGCAAAGGTGTCCGGGTACACCCACATCGAGGAGGATTTGAGGGGCCAGTTCAGATCCAAACCGTAACCATGACTAAGACAGGGACTGGCCAGAATTTTGCAGGGAAGCTTTCTGATTCCATATTTTTAAATCTATGTAAACACTGACTTAAAACTTGACCCCAATTATAGAAGAAATACATTTTTTAAAAAAGATCTTGGTGATAAGCCATGGGAAATTGCCCAGGAAATTCAGATCTGCTTCTCCACCTGGATCTGTACCTGTGCCCTTCTTGCCCTGGAGGAGGGCCAGCCACCACAGAGGCTATCAGAACCAAACGCACACATTGTTCAGATAATATTGTACCCAGGGACTGATGCGGGCTCGGTGCCTCTCAGTGACGTTTCAGAGGCCCCCATGTGTACACCACTGTGTGTCTATTTAAGAAACAGACCCCAAGACTAAGACTAAGAACATGTGTCTCACACTTTTTGAGTCATAGTACCCACATGATTTTTAATGGTCTGAAGCAGGAGGCTGGTTTTTAGAATTTCATCCGAGATCAGAGCCGGGGAGCTCTGGATGGAATTAAATGAGACCATCTAATAACACACTCTTCATAGTTGTCATGACAACACCCTCATCCTTCCCACTTGGAGGACGCGCCTTCCCCCTAGGTGGACATGTTTACTTGGTTTCTGCTGGGAAGCTGTAATATCTTTTATTGAAATCTACTGTTGAAAGGGCACCAAATTGGAATTCACCAAGCCTTCCTTAAGATTAAGGTACACGAGTTCCTGTTAACATAAGACTCTGTCTTAAAACCCTCTCACCACAGCCAGACTTGTCCCTTCTGAGGGTCTTATTTCCTCTCTTAATAGTATTTTTAAAGAGCTAATTCAAAGCTTCTGGGGTTTTCCAAATGCCCAGCCTCACTCTCAGTCCTGTTAGGAACAGGGTCTCCAGCTTCAGTTAATGAGGCTTCTATGGATTTACAAAGGAGGAGTTTTTATGGTGCTGGTTGAAGGATCCCTAATTACCTGGAAACGGTGAGATTTAAATCCTCACTTCCACCCCCCCCCCCCCCACAAAGGATCTCTACTCTTGACAGAGAAAAAGGCACCCTTTACTGGTGAGCATAATGACTCCCTCCCAGTCTCGCCACGGTGCTTAAATATTTGTCTTCATCTGAATTTCCAAATATGTCATGTCCTTACCTGCCCATTCCCCCCACTGGGTTCTCCCAGGAAGGACTAAATTTATTTGATAACAAGCAATAATCTAAAAAAAACAATATCTTGCCCCAATTCTGTTTGAATGATTGGATGTCTACTAAAAGAAAAACTGAAATGATACAGGAATGCAATACACAAGAGAAATGACAAAATCAAAACAAAAGTGGCTTCAGTGTAGCAAATGAAGATCACATAGAAATCTCATTCAGCTGATTAAATGCTTCCACAAGTTGAGGAAATGTAAAAGACACAAGGACCCCATCTAAAGCAAACATTGACCCCGGAAAGGAGTCAGGAAGGCAGGCAGAAAACTGAAGTCCTCCGAGAAAGGCTGGTATTAGAAGCTGTGAGGAAAGAACAGTGGGAGAAGAAGTGGAGTGAGCGATTGTGGAAGCCGTGGGCAAAGTATTTTTTAAAATAAACAAAAAGTTTTTAAGTGGTGATCATAGTGGCCTATAAAGGATCTGCTTCAGCCTGGATAGATAAAAAGTTGGATCAATGCATAAATAAGGTCAGTGTGTCAGTGAAATAGTTACAAAAGACACATTGCCACTGATCCTCCTCTAAATACTTGAGGTATTCCCTCTGCACTTAAAGCACACAGATCATCATTGTTAGCAATGTGTCTTTTACTGTGCTGAGGTCTTTTATTAATTTGCACATTACTCCAGTTCTCATTCACCACTTTGTACAAGAAAGTAACGACCAACAGGCCAGTGTCTTCAGGGTCATTTGGAAAATGACCAAACTTCAGAAAGTACCACAGATGTCTTGTTGGAAAGTTCTAGAAGCTTCACTGTTACTGACAGCTTGCTTTAGCTGACTTCATGTCTGTATCTGCTAAGAATGAATGTCCAGGACGCAAAAGAGTGAAGAGAAAAGAGGAGGTGTTGGGTCAGGCGTCACTGGCTGGCCTTGGTCCGTGTTGCCCTGCTCTTGGGTCAGCTGGTGACAGAATCTGCAGGGAGGGCTTGAAGGTGACCCATGTGTCAGGGCGCTTCACAGGCCAGATGGGAGGAGGACACGGGAACAGGAGGTAGTCACACATGGCTGATGGTGTGGACACTACTCCAGTTGGCTCAGACCAGACCTGGAGGAACAGGAGGCCTGGAGGTAGAGCACCACACACGTGCGCACACACATGCTCACGTGCACACACACACACACACATACACACACACACACACACACACACACACACACACACACACACACCCCTCCACATCCCTCCTTTTCCCCCCTGACTGCCCACCTGCTTCACCACCATCAAAAATCTGCACTCTGTTTTCTAAGAGCTGCAATTTATGGAGTGGTGCTTCTCACACAGAACTTTATATTTGCCAATATTCTCTCTTTTTTTTCAAAAAAAGAACATTCACACTGAATCCTCCTTCATATTTAAAAAGAATTTTGTATTTTGATAATTGGCTGCCATATTCCTTTTTGCCACATAGTTATGAGATTTTAAAAAAATAGATATTTCATTTAACCCAGCAATACCTCTACTGGGTATCTTTCTAAGAGAGTTAAAAGCATCGTGTAACAGAGATACACACATAACCAGGTTTATAACAGCACAACTCATAATACATAAAACATGGAAGATGCCCAAATGTCCAGTAATGCATCAATGGTAAAGAAAATGAGGTATATGTACTTAGTGGAGTACTGCTCTGCCCTAAAGACACAGATTTGGTTCACTTGTACGAAAGTGAACATACATTAAGACCACTATACTTAGTGAAGTGAATCAGAGTCAGAACATTAGATATCCCATAGTTTCTCTAATGTGAGAAACTTAAGTATAAATAAATAAATAGAAGAACCAAATGAGAGGATGGGAAACAGGGAGATCGATTTGTGGAAACAGAGAGGGGACAGTAGGGCAGGAGGTGGGGATGGGGACCGAGTGTAAAGTTGATGCATATGTGATGTGCACCAAATTCTCGATTTAACGTAACTAATGTATATTACAAATATATACTAATGTAAATATGAAATCTTAGGAAAAAAGACGAGTATGTATTTATTTGTTACCTATTAATTGTTTCCTTGAGATTGATAGGATCTATTGACATTTGAATTCCTTGGCAAGAACTCTTTTAAAGAGAGGGATTTTTGACACCATGTGGCTGTGACGTGCTGTGCTGATTCTCAGGTCTCAAGTGCAGAGCTTTGTGTACTGAAGCAGCTGGTGACGAACATTCCAGAGCAATCTTGACTGGCAATTTTCAGTTGCCCGAGAACACCGCTTGCACGTGGCGTCTCACTTATTGGAGACAGGTGTAAACTCCTAAGATTAACTGTACCTCCAGGCTGTTGGGAACCGCTTCATGTATGGAGTCATGAGGATACTCCACGGAGGAGGTGATTTTGAAGGACTGTTTAATTTGATAGAATCCCTACACCGTGAGAAGTGAATGGGGCTCCTGTGCCCCGCCCCCCCTGCCCCCAGGGGTAGACTTGTTTAGAAGTCAGCTCTGTGGATCGTTGACCAGGATGGCCACACAGTCCCATCAACTGCAGTCCAGAGGTGCCGCTATACAGAGCTCAACTTATGAGCTATGATTTCCTGGGTCCCCTGTTATTCCACAAGGTATGATTTTTAAACAAACAAACAAAAAAAAAAAACCCAAAGTGGCTAATACTTAGACTAAAAATATTATTGCCATCAGAGACACATTGCCACGGTCTCCCTCGAAACCTCACCCCTGTCTTGGAACACACGTATCCCACCATTCTTGCTGCTCTCTGAAGCAGCTCTGGAAGTCCTCTTTCCTGACTGTCTTTAGTTACTCTGTAGTGGCTGCTGCCATGTTCGGGGTTTATTCAAACTATTGACCTTTCATGGTCATTTTACTTTGGGGACAAGCCCAAGGTTCGACGACAGCAGAGTGGTGATGGAGGTGGCGAAGGACGCAGCGCCGTGGCTTCACACAGCCAGCCTCCCCGTCTTTCTGTGGCTGACGTTATTTCCTTAGGTGTCACTGGGCAGCAGCGTTTAGTCAATTTTTGACCACACTTTTTAAAAGACACTCATGGGAGAGGACTTGCAGGACAGTCTTAGTCAGTGTCTCTGTTCTGGAACACAGTACTGGATAACTACAACCTAAGAAAGGAGAGTTTTATTTTGTCTCAGTTTCTGACGTCTCAGCTCACCCACGGTTGGCCGACAGAGGAATGGCGGAGGGCAGCTGCTCTCATCTGTGGCGGCCAGGCAGCAGAGAGCGAAGGACCCGGGACAAATGTGCCCTTCCAGGCCACACCCCAGCGAGTATCCTCCATTCGGCCCCTCCCTACCAGCCCATTCAGCCACAAATTGATCCACGGATGCATCCACTGAAGAGCGCAGGCTCCCGCCCCTGTGGTCCAGCCACCTTCCACACACGGGGACTCTGGGAAACACTTAGATCTGAACTGTAGCAGGTGCTCACTTGTGTGGGGTTTTTTCGGCTGCGACTTCAGCTCAGGATAGACCCATGGTACTGGAATAAATAAGCAGGATTCCAATTTCTTTCAGAAATTACACATAAATTTATGGCAAACGATTTTTTTTTTTGCTCAAAAAATCCATTAAAGATTCATGATTTTGCCCCATACAAAGATGGCCCTATAGCCGTCAGTGAGTCCTCCTTCTCTGGGATCAGAGACGTTTATATTTCATGGGACTTTTTGGCGACATTCTGGGAGGGATTCAGTCTCTTCTGTATTTTTAACAACTTGCTGCTCCAAAATGTGCGGTGCCTCTGGGTCCTTTTTCCCCTCCCTTGTCTCTTCTTTCTCTGAGCTTTCTTTTTCTGCTCTCGGTTCCTTCCTTTTCCCATCCCATCTCCTGTTTCTCTCTGCCTCCTTTCTTTGCTTTGACCAGCTACGATCTCTTTGTTCTCCGACTCCTCTCTCCTCGCTCCCTCGCTCCCTTCCTCTTCCCACTCACTTCCTCCCTCCTCCACTCCCCGCTCTTTCCTGCCCCGTGCTCTCTCTGATTTCCTTGGTAATAGCTCTTGTTCTCTGAATGTTGGACATTGCTTCCTTTGAGGCCCTGACCTTTGCATGATTGGGGCCACTTTTCCCTCTCAACCCATCTGAATTCCATCTGATGTGTTCAAGATGCGCACCAACCTATGCAGATGCCTCTGGAAGGAACTCGGAAGGGAAAACGGAGAAAAAGCTTTCTGAGGGAAGCTTTGCAGGGCACCTCACCCCGCAGTCACCCGCCCACTTCCTTTCCTTCTGATGCCTCTTTTCCTCCACGTCCCTCTCTTTCTATTTCCTGACTCTTTGTAGGATTTTAGAATCTAACACATGTTCTAAATGATGTTAATGAGAGAAGGATCAGGAAGGGAGGTGCCCCACCGTGTACTGCACAGATGCACATGCCCTCCACGCCAGGGAAAACAGGTTGGGATTCCTGAGGATGCAAACGCCTTCAGATCTTTCTTTGTCGCTACTGCTGTTATTTAGATCCTGGGCCTGCCTGAAACTGCTCCGTGAACCTGGCAATTCCAGGCCGTTAGATTTGCTGGTCCCTCGTGACACGTCCCTTCAGTTTCATCCACTGTTGGGGGTTAAATGCCCACTGGAGCCAGTCACATGTGGCCCTTCCCATTTTGCTGTTTGCAGCGGTGCTCAGAGTGTTTGCAAGAGGGACAGCTAAGATGGACTTGTCACATGGCATTGGTTATTCTGAGCCATTCCAGCCCGTCCTGCCTTGCAGCGCATTTCTGGGTGCAATTACAGGATTTTCATAAAAAAAAAAAAACCTGTGCATTTAGAGATCCAGTTACCATCTTCATCAGCCTCGGACCTTCAGCGGGGCCCAAGAGCAACCGCAGAGCACCTCGTTAGTTCTGCTGGAGGAGGCAAGGGCAACGGGAGGCAGCTTGTTTTTGTGCGCATTTAAAAAGCTGTTAAAGTTTGCAAATACTTGCATTCAAAAATAATAAGGCATATGTTTTCTAAGCTATGTGTTTAATATGCCACAAATGCACATACTTTTTTAAAAATTCAGTTTAATTCAGAAGAAATTGGTTCCTTCCTTTGAAACAAGTCATTTCAAACTAGTTTAAGCTAGTTGTCATAAGAAGACATTTGGGAGATTGTTTTTTGCACAGAAACTTAAAATTTATCAATTTTCTAGTTGGTTATTAAAAAAGTTAGAGACTGGGGGCATAGATCAGTGTTCAGAACACTTGCCTAGCATGTGCAAAGCCCCGGCTTTGATTCCTAGCACCACATAAATATTAGATGGACGTGATAGTACACATCTGTTGTCCCAGTTCTCCGGGCACTGAGGCAGGAGGATTGCCATGAGTTCAAGACCAGCCTCAGCTCCGTAGGAAACTCCAGACAGCCTGAACTACAGAGTGAGACTGTCTCAAAAAGAAAAAAAAAGAAGCCAATATTAGTAACAATTAGAGGACATGAAATCTAGAAAGGGTTGAGAGCAAAAAGAAATTCATTTCAAAGCCAAACCTTCTTTCCTTCTGTCTGTCATTACTTTTTTGTATCCTGAGAATTGAACTCAGGGCCCCTGACCTATCACTGAGCTACAACCCAGCTCTTTGTATTTTTTTTTTTTAATTTGGCAGTACTATAGACAGAAGCCAGAGCCTGTGTACTGAGCAAAACTCTCAGTCATCTTTTAGTTTTGATTTTGGGACAGGGCCTCCTCAAGTCACTAAGTTGCCCGGGATGGGGTCGAACTTTTGATTGTCCTGCCTCAGACTTCCAGACTGCTGGGACGACAGGCCTGTGCGAAGCATTAATGTGACATATGAATATGAAACCTTACTGCTAAGACGGCTTCCACACCACCATCAGCTCTGGGGCTGCAGCTACATCTCTTCAAGTTTATTGATGGATGCGTCGTCAAAGGCAGAGAGATCCCGAGCCGTGGCTGACTTTTAGTGGAATTACAATTCTCACTGCTCTCTGATTTATTGGAATTGTCACTTGGTCAAATAGAATTAGATCAGACTTTATTAAATGTCTTGCTTATATTAAGGCAGGGTGCGTGTTCTGTCTTAGGCCATCCTCACAGTGTGGATACCAAGCTGATTTTCAATCCATTTATAAATGAAGATTTAATTAGTTATTACTATGAGTAGAACAAGATTCTGGGCCATTTGTAGAGGAAGGCGGATATTAGATTAGAAGCCCCGTGTACAGGGAGCTTTCAATTTTCAGCTTAATGGGAAAATTAAAATATAGGTGGGGGATTAAGCAAATAAAATGGAGCGTGTAATAAGTATCAATAAGAAATTTGAAAGGAGCTGGTCATACTGGTGCAGGACTGTCATCTCAGCACTCTAGGAGGCTGAGGCAGGAGAATCACAAGTTTGAGCTGAGCCTAGGCTACTTAGTGACTTAGTGAGATCCTGTCTCTAAATCAAAAATAAAATCAGCTGGGAACCATAGGCTCTGCCTTTACCATCAAAAGATGGGAGTATGTATGTCATAGATGACAGATGTCCCTTTATTCCCACTCCATAACACAGAGATAGCCATCATTAACATGGAATTACGATCCTACCCTCCTTTAAAGGTATGTCTTTAAAAAAATCTGATGTCATACCTCAGGCCCAAGCATTAGATTGTCACTTTCATTATGCAGAATGCTTTGTGGTTTGTATCTGGTACGGGTGTTCATGGGGTCAACTCTGATGACGTCTCTGCCTAGCGATGCCTTGTGAACGTTGAGGTAGAAGCTGGAAGTAAGCCATTGGGAGGGTATTTCCATCAATAAAGTGGGAAAACAGTACAAAATGAAGTCTGCATTGTTTCTGAGAGTCAATCATTTTGTATCAGGGTACCACTGGTATGCTCAATAATAGGAAAATTTAAAACATTAGTAAGTACAGAAAAGAATATAATGATTACCCCAAATCCCACCACTTGTGGGTTTCTGCTCTAAGTCCTTGGGTGCTTTCTCACTTATTTTTTATGTGTTAACACAACACGTGCACACACACACACATACAGATGCATACACACACACCACAAGGCAGAGTCTTAGTGAAGGGTAGGATGTGTATTGGACACAACACAACACATAGGGAAATACTGCCCTCACTTTCAACACGCTTAGGATTCCTGACAATGTGTCTTTTAGTCTAATGGGTTTTTTCCCACTATTTTTATTAATATACAAATGTAATACATAGTATTTACAATGAATTTGGGTGTTTCGTGTATCTATGTATCATATCGACTTCACAATCCCTTCCCATTTTCTACCCTCCCACCCCCTCCCTGTCTCTTCCCCCGATTCCGGCTATCACTTCATATGGTTCCAAAGAATGTCTGTGTTCTGGGTTTTCCAAGTCCAAGAAACCATACAGTGTCTAACATATTAATCTTTGCACCTAAGTCATTTCACTTAAGGTTTTTTTTTTTTAAGTTTGAATGTTCACTGCATTTTTGATCACCTCTTGTCATTCTGCTAGTCGAACTTCAGAAACAGATGAAATAAACTTATGGTGATGGAAGTCAGGTTGGTAGACACACAGGGTGGAGAACGGTGTGCTGATTCCAGGGAGGGGTCTTGCAGCGTCCATATGTGCCCATAGTGTGCAGTGGGCAAAATCCTGGGTGCAACGTCCCAGTCAGTCTGAGCTTTCCTCCCAGCAGGGACCCACTCTGCCCCAGACAGCCCTGGTCTTCTCTGTCGTAACTGTCAGAGAACCAGCTGAAGAGGCTGACAACTTGATGGTATCTGACTTTCTGAAGACCAAAGTGGAGTGCTCAGACTTGATTCTTAATATAAACGAGAGACCTGATTCTAAGTGAAATTTATTCTTTCTAGATTTGGCTGTCAAATGAAGCTGGAAGCTCCACGTAGCCAGGTTTCCCCAACCCTAAGATGACTGCAACATCAAGATGGTGGACCCATGTTTAGGTAACTGGTGATGTGAGGAGGGAATGCGTGGCCATGTGAGGCCTAGCAGGTAGGATCTCGCAAGGTATTCATTTTGAACGACTATTCATTGGAATGTAAAATTTCTATGATGATTCTTAAAATCTACTCCTTTGCTTTGCAGGCTCACCCTCCGTATTTATGTATAAATGGTTGTACGTTTGAAGAGGTGATTTTTGATAATTTATCTATTGAGTGCCATCCAACCCATGTTTTATGCATCTTGAATTTGATAGAAACGAAATGTATTTTTCTAAGCCCTTTTCCCCATAATTCTTAATCCCATGTGCATTTTAAAGGAAATGAATTCCGTGTGTTTCTTATTCCATACACTTAACTCGTCAAACAATGTTTTGTAAGGAGCCTTTGATATCCAAGAAGCCCTTTGAGTCTTTTTTATGAGACTTTTTAAGCCTTTCTCCTCAGAAACAGGAAGTCGTGTTTGGCCAGGACCAAAGAGCTTGCATACCAAATGGTTTAAGTTCAATCTGAAAGGCCACACCATGGAGGGCTTGGATGGGGTCTCCATGGGAGCACATGTGCCTTCGGTCCTCACAGCAAAAGGAGGTGAGTTTTGATCTACTCAGAGGCCCCAAATCAAAGGGCAGACATGTGACATGTCGGAGTTGCTTAGAAACGGTGAGAGAAGGAAAGACCATTTTCAAGTGAAAAATGAAAAAAAAAATCACCTTCCTGAATTCCTGGAATTTAACTGGTAGGCTTTTTATTCCCTAATGTATGCATGTTTCATGAAGGGAGACACCATGGGTCTGCATGTGGCATGTTGGCTGCATCTGCCTGCATTTGACTATTTCTGACACCTTTCCTTCCCACACACCGCTTTCAACTGTCTGGTTTTCCTGCTGTAATCGTGATCCAACAGCCAAGGAGAGTAGATTCTTCAGGGAATTGGTCTCTGTAGAGGCTTACCCAGGATTCCTATGTCTCACTTACACGGATGCATGTGTCTCAACCCAGAAGGACCCTACTCACTAGTGGTTCTATAGGAGTATCATCGGATGCTGGGAAAGCCTCTCAGGGATGTGTACACAGGCACGTATGTGAGAGAAAGACAGTAGAAGAATGTCTAAACTGGGCTGGACCATAAATCAGATCTCTCCACGTGAGTACCAAAATTAATTCTACGTGGACATTCTCAGAAGGCAAGAAATACATAAAACAGATGCACTTCTCATTTATTACCAAATAACAATACAAGTTTATTGGCCATGGTGGTGTATACGTGTAACCACAGCACTCAGGAGGCTGGGACAGGAAGAATGCCACGTGTTCGAGGCCAGCCTAAACTACATAGTGAGCTGAGGACCAGCCTGGACTACAGAGTGAGAGGTGGCCACGAATAATAATAACAAAACAAGTCTAAAAAATAAGATTTATGCATTATTAGTATCAGTCATATAGCAAACGAAGGGAAGAAAAAAAGGTCTATAGAGTATCACCAAAGTGGCCCTACTTAGGAAAAAATTAACAAACTCTTATTTTGTGTGTGTGTGTGTGGGTGTGTGTGTGTGTGTGTGTGTGTGTGTAATGTATGTATGTATTTCTACTTATGGTGACTTCTAGGACACATTGTAAGAAAATGGTGAAGCTCATCTGAAGCTGGAGAAGAAACCACCTGTTGCCTGCATCCCACCTACACTGAAGAGCGGAGAGAGCAGCTTTGTTAAGTACAACCGCCACCGAAATAATCACCAGGCATCAGCAAATCTGTCCCCTGTGCAGCTGGGGTTGGTAGTCAGGGTGACTTACTACTGAGTATTTCCCAAATGCTTTCGAGACTGTTACCTCGTCTGACCCTTATAAGAATCTCAGAGTGGAGTTAAAACAAGAATTAATGTTACTATTCGACAGGAAGAAAGGCAGACGCGGGGAAGCTAACAGGCTCCCTGCGAGGTGAGGCAGCCGACGAGGCACCAAGAGAAGGCGCTGGCGTGGAGGGCCAGACTGTTGCCAGACCCTTGGCAATGGCGTCCGGGGGGCACACAGGGCAGGGGCTACCCCTACCTGGGGGCATCCAGGGAAGTCCACCGCGTCTACGTAACTGTGTTCAGCAGCCCAGCCACTGGTGGCTCTGCTATGAGCCGATCAGGTGACAAAACCCAACAACGTGCCCCAACAACCTCTTCTGCTCAGGAGCTCACCTCTAAGTGCAAGAAAAAGCATGCATCGCGAGCCGACGCAGAGCTGCTAATTATTATAATTTGTCTTTTGGCAACACTGAGGAATATACTGAGGGCCTTCACATCGAGTGACATCTCCAGTCCTTTTATTTTTATTTTCCTTATTTCTTTCTAATTTTGAGACAGGGTCTCACTAAATTGCTAAGTTGCCCAGGCTGGCGTGGAAGCAGCTTGCAATCCTCCTGCATCCACCTCCCAGAAATCCTGGGATTACAGGTGTGCACCGCCATGTTTGGCTCAAAGAACTCCTTAAAAATACAGCAGCACTTTAAGGGAAAATTAAAGCAACCTAAAGTTACGAGAGACATGGGACAGCCTGGGCTTGAGGCCCCATGTCTCCGTCCTGTTTGTCCCCCTCGCCCCCCCCTTTCCTCACCCTCATCTCCCCTTCCCGACTCTAGGGTGTCTGCCACCCTGCTCCCTACCACCTGCCTTTAATTTGCTCTCTAAATCACTTCTATTGGGGCTTCTCACAAAGGAGACACCTCGCGATCTTCAACCTTCTGTGTCTGATTGGCTTCACCCAGGATGATGGGCTCAGGTGCATCCATTGTCCTCCAGAGGACATGAATCCGTCCTTCCTGGTGGCTGTGTAGTACCTCCCGTTTTCTCTACCTGTTCATCTGTGATGGACAACCCGCTGCTTCCGCGATGGGCGGTTACGGGCTGTGCTGCCGTGATCAGCGCCCTACCAGGGCATCTCCAATGACTCTCCTGGGAAGATGCCCAGACGCTGTCCAGCTGGCTAGGATGGAAGTTCCGCCTCTCGGTGTTTGGAGAGTCTCCCCCCCCCCCCCCGATGACAGTGGCGTCACCATGTGTATTTCCGCCCAACTCACGGAGGGCTTCCCTTCCCCGTAACCTTGCTGCCGTGTGTGGCTTAAAACATCACTTCACTTTAAAAAGACAGAAAAATGAGTGAGACTGAGTTGGAAGAGGAAGGGCCGCTGCTCTGCCGTTGAGGTGGGGCTGCCCCTCAGCAAACTGTGTGGGAATTAAATACGCAGGCACCGTTTTCTACCCCTTTTTTTATTTGTGGGGTCTCCTTGAAATGCCCTATAAACTGGGAGAGCCTGGACTGCTTTCTCCAGGGGACCCATAAACTGTAGCAGCTGATTCTGGTAAAATAGGTCATAAGGAACCTTAGAAATTACAGCTTGATTTGGCCAGTATTTATGGCCTGTGTAATGGGCAGAAACAGACGGCCAGCAACGCACCAGGTCCCATCTGCGCCACATTAGAATGCCGGGCGGAGGACACAGGCTTTCCTCTCTGGAGTTGGTGGCGGTCCTGCCTGCGGGCCTCTGGCCTTTGATGTCCCTCATGGCCACCCATGACACGTGACGTGGCACCGGCACACTGCCTGTAAACGTATCATGGTGAGCCTTGGCGTCCTGAGGGCCAAGAGGGGCCAGGCCTCAGGCTCCTGGCCGTGGTGTGCCTGTCCTTCTCTTCCTCCCGTTATTTATTTATTTTTCTGAGTTGCTTTCCTCCGGCTGCTCTTCCTTCCTTCCTTTTTTCTCTTTCCTTCTTCTTTCTTTCTCTTCTTTTGTGCCCTTTTTTCTTTCCTTCTTTCCCAAGTCATTTCTCTCCATCTGTCTCCCTCTTTCTCTCAAGTTGCTACCCTCCAGCTACTGCCTCTCTCTTCCTCCTTCCTTCCCTTCTTTCTTCCTGGGTTGCCCTTCTCCAACTCTTTCCCCTCCCTCTTTCTTGCTTTCTAGTTGCTCCTCCCCAGCTGCCTCCTCTCCCCACTCCTCTCTCTGATTCACAAGCAAATTCTTGACCGTTTTCGGGACAAATCCATCCCAGACGCCCTCCACAGGGCCCTCAGGAGCACACAGTCCCCGGGTGGCTTGAGTGGAGAGGAAAGCAAACAGAAATGCCCACGAGGAAGGAAAGGCAGGTGCAATGGGGAGGAAGCTTTAGGCCCTCTTCGGACCTACAGCCTCCAGGAGGGCCCCTCCGCCACGCAAACACACACTTCATCTTTGAAAGAAAAAAATCTGTACCTACATTGGACCACAGGTCTCCATTTTTATTTGGTTGTGTTCGTGCGGTTCCTGAGGAAAGTCGTTAGAGTTGAGCTGGGAGGTTCCTTGGAGATCCCTTCTGAATGAAGGCTTGCAGAGTTTGAGTTGGCCCAGGAGCACCCACACAGAGGTGCAGAACCGCTAAATCTCACAGCACACAGGAAAGGAGAAGATACTCAAAGGGGCTGGGGATGTAGGGAAACGGCTAGAGCACTTGACTAACATGAGCAAGGCACTAGGTTCAATTCCTGTGTCCATTGACGGGATTACGTCAATTTGATGGAATTAGGAACCACACCTCCATTAGGCTCAGGATTTGCCAACTACCCCAGATTGAGGATCAAGAACTGGTCTGGATTCGAGTGTGAGTCATTTGTGGGCTGGCCAATGAGGGAAGAGCACCCACCCAGATGTGGGAGGGCCAACTGGAACTCCAAGGGTATAAAAGGAAGGAAGAGGGAAGATTGTCACAGCTTCTTCCTCTGGGAAAGTTCTCGCTTTTGCGATTGTCCATGGACGCCAACTTGCTACACATCGCAGATCGTCAGCACAGATTCACTCCAGTCTTGACTCGTACCTGTCTGCCTGTTACTACTCTTCAGTCGCTGATCTTCAGGCTTCTGTCTTTACCTGAGATCTACAGCAGACTCTCACCTCACTGGCTGTTCTGCAGTCCCGGACGGGAGATCTACCTCACGGCTGAGAAGCCATCTTGGGCCACCTCTATCCTTGGATTTGTAAGCCTTCCTGATAGATCCTTTTGTTACAAAATCTGTAAACTCTGTCTTTTGAAAGAACCCAAACTAATACAGAATTTGGTACCAGGAGTGGTTCTCAAGAATTGCTGTGCCTCCTGGTACAAGTCTCCCCCCTTCTGGACCTAAGACTTCTAGACCAGCAGAGCATGAGGTTGCAGGGACAGGAAGCAGAAATTTTGTTAATGGGTCACTGGGGATGATGGTGAGTGGTACCATCCCTGTCTCCACCCCTTGATTCCTGGACCCATGAATCTTGGCTATGGGAGAAACAGTTCCACATATCAGTCGCTAATTCAGAGCATATACAGCTTTCTGAAGAACCTTGCCCCAACCCTGCAAGGTATTACCACCTAACTGACACTGTAATTGTGTCTTCAGAAGGCCGTTCCATCGTTCTTTCAGTCTAGCTGCTTTTGGATGATGGGGAACATGGTAAGACCAGTGAATTCCATTGGCTTGAGCCCACTGCTGCACTTCTTTAGCTGTAAAATGTGTTCCCTGGTCAGATGCAATGCTGTGCGGGATACCATGGCGATGGATGAAGACTAGGACTGGGACTGGTCTCAACTAGTCTCAAATTGCCTTCCTGTGTGTGACGTCGTGAGAAGCTGCCTCCACCTCTGTCTCTGCCATGTACTTCGATTGCTGCCTGCCAACCCTGAATGGACTGTGACCTTCTGAAACTGTGAGCTAAAATGAACCTTTCCTCCCCTAAATTTGTGGATGTCAGGTATTGAGTCACAGCAACAAAAAGTAACTAAGACAATTCACTAGTGCCACATAAAATTAGCTGGACCTGGTAGTGCATACCTGTTATCCTGTACTTGAGAGACTGAGATTGAGTCAGGAGGATTACTCTGGCCTACACATTGAGTTCAGGACCAGCCTGAACTACAGAGCAAGACCCTGTGCTGAGAAAGAGAGAGAGAGAGAGAGAGAGAGAGAGAGAGAGAGAGAGAGAGAGAGAGCAAGACTGAGACAGAGAAAGACTTGTGCAACTATGAGCTGTGGCCACATTCTTTGTTCTGTTTTTGTTTGTTTGTTTGTTTTATTTTTGTTCGTTTGCTTCCTTTTGTTTTTGTTTTTTTCTGAAGTTTTGAGACAGGGTCTTGTTAATTTGCTAAATTGCCCAATCTGGCCTCCACCTCGAGATCCTCTTGCCACAGCCTCCCAGAGTGTGGGGGTTTCAGGTGTGTCCCACCATGCATGGCTTTAAAGATAGTCCTCTACAAAGTGAACTTAGGATAAAAATAAGAAGACAGAGAGCACTCTTCTATCCCAGCATCATTGTTGTGCATACACATCGCTGTCCTTAATGTATTTTGTGTCTTGAAAGGCCCCTGTGCACTTACGACATGAGGCAGTGAGACAGGGCATCATGGGAGAGTGCTTGTTGTCTATGTTCCTTTTAGAATCTATCAGCATATCTCTATTTAGATAACCCAAATACAGACCTAAAGTTGATATGGTTTCTGGTGTCAGCTCTCTCCCTCCACCACTTCTGCTGTGCTTGGATCTGGAACGTCCCCAGAGCTTCATGTTTTTGGATGTAGTGGGATAACTGTGGGACTGTGTGCTATTGGGAGGTGAGGCCTGGCTGGAAGGGGCAGATGCTTAGGGTTTGATCTGGAAAGACAGTGTCAACTTGTTGAGACTCGGTGGTGCTCAGAGCAGAACTTTCAGGCAAGGCAGTGAGGGCAGGGCACCCGCCAGAGCTTGGGGGACCCACTGGCAACTTGAACTAAATAAAGGAAAAGGAAACATGGTTGCAGCTTCTACCTGGGCAAGCTCTAACCTTGCCTGAGTCTCCAGATGCAGGCTGACTTTGCTCCGACTTCACTTGGCTTCTGCCTGCAAGGGGGTGAGCAGCTTTCCAGCCTCTGTCATGAGCTTCTTCTGTTGCCAGCTGCCATGAGCGGACCGTGTGAGACCTTCTGAAATTGTGAGCTAAATAAATCTTTCCTCTCTTCAGTTGTGGATGTCAGGTATTTTGTCCCAACAACAATAAAGTAACTAGGACAACACTTCTTTTCCCCGTCACATTGCTTTTCTACACCACACATACCTTTGACTGACTTTGCCTACTCTGTTCTCCACCAATAACTGTGATTACAGAGAAAGGGGGTGGGGGGAGAGGAAGAGAGAAAGTGTTCAGCAGGTGTCTCTCTCCACTCCTGTGGCCTTACCTACAAAGGCCCACAAGTTCCTTAGAGCCCCTCCATCAACCCGGGTACCCCCTCCACCTGTTCATTCCTTTGGCAGCTGGGATAGCAGCCAGTGATGGGTAAGATCCTCAGAGCGAGGACAGCCTAAGACAGGCGCATCCCCTGGAGGATATTCCAGGCCTGGGGTCAACAATGTCATGGCATGCACCGTGGCTCCCGGCCTAATGATGGGATCACTAACATGGCTGAGACCAAAGATCTCAGAGGCTTTTATAAACAAAAGAGGGGGACCCTGTGGGGTGATATCTAAGATGGCACCGGGTGTTTACCAGGGAAGATGATTAGGCCGAGCCGTTTCTGCCCTCATGGATAGAGCGTGATCCCAATACTACTGCTGGGAGCACTCGGCGCCTGTCTGCATGGACATCTCGCTGATTGGCTTAACGCCCGCTTACGTGGACACCACGTCCAATCTCCTGCTCTCCCCTCCTTGCCACGTTCTCCCTCTACCCTATATAAGCTTATGTACTTCCTGAATAAATTGAGTTCCTGCTTGGACAGACACCCAGCTGGGTCTGGCACTCTTGGGACAGGGGTCCCCGCTGTGCACTCACCTTTCCTCTCCCCCGGCCCTTGTGTGGTGGTGAAACCCCCACGAGCAGGCACAAGTCATCTCTTTGAGTACAAACCGCATTTCCAGAGGCCATATTGATAAACGGCTTCCTCCATCAACAGCACCTCCGTTGTTGGAGGTGATCCCTGTGGGGCTGGTATCCCGAGTGGGTTCTAAACACACCTGTAGGTTTGCAAAGTCTCCTCAAAGACAAGGGAGGGTGGCAGAGGGTGGGTGGATGTCCCAGCCCACCCTCAGCTCGTCCAGCCTTTGCATTACGTATAAAGTATCACTGGAAAATTCAATGAATATTAAAGTTAAATTTTTTTTCATCATAGTCAGAGATACACGGCCATGAATCCCCTCAAAACCCTCCCTTGTGCTCTGGACACACTTCCCCGTTGTTCCTGACACTTTTGGGGCAGTACTGGAGTCCTCTTTCCTGGGTACCTTTGGTGGCACTGTCCTGGCTGCCTCCCCATCCTAAATCCATGCAAAGTGTCAACCTGGCATTGTAGGCATGAGCCCCTACACTCAGCTGGAATCTCCTTTTAACTTGAGGTTTTCACACATCCACTTCTAGACAACCAAGCCAGGGCAACAGTCCAGGGCTGTATTCTAGAATTCCTGAGCTATTGCCAAAACCAAGGGGGTTTTGGCCAAGGAAGAAGGGAAATATTTCTTGATTAAGATATCATAATTTCATAGAATCCTAGTGTCCCAAAGGGCCTGGAGTCCACCTGCTCCACAGATCTCCCGTGCCCTCACAGCTGGGGTCTCTATGCAACTGCCCCCTAAGGGGCCACTTTCCTCTGTCTTGGACAGATCATCACAGTGAATGGGGCAGCTCTAGTCCCAAAGAATACAGAGGTGATCAGGATTAACTGCTTCCTCATACCTGTGTCCACACTGCCTCCAAAAAATAGTGTCCCGCCCTCTCTTGGCCAATGTTGGAGAGAGAAAGAGGTTCGCCTTTTCATGTGAATTAACCTGAAGAAAGCACGAGGGTCCTGTGGGTTTGGGCTTGGCTTGCTGACTCAGGACTCTTTGAAGGTCATAGAGCCAGGTTGCAACTGAAAACTTAAACCATGAGCTGACCTAATGTGGGTGCCTGCCACAAGGGGCTCTGGGGTGACCCGTGCTCTCTGCTCCTCAGTCACCCCCAGCACCTTCCAGGAGGAGCACTCCCAGCCTGCCTTGAGCTCAGAGAATTTAGAAACTAGGATAAACTTCAGCACATTTTGGACCCTAGTTACGTGTTTCACTGATTCTTGACTGGATGGCACTGGAACGCAGCCACAGGGGCAATGCCGTGACCATCCTGCATAGCGGAGCTGCTCAGACTCTAGATTCCTCTGTGCTGGTGCTGGCGCAGCTCTCCAGCCCAGGCCCCCCTGCCTCAGTGTGGGTCCTACAAGCAGCTGTTGGGACAGGGCCCCCATCATTTTCTTCATCATCAAGGAGAAGTATCCAGTGGTACTTATTTTCCATGTAGTTATTTTGAATTTCTTATGTTCTGTATTTGGAATATGATGCATGAAGAACAGTATTCAGTTCCACCTGAGCTTGCTCTCTCTCTCTCTCTCTCTCTCTCTCTCTTTCTCTCTCTCTCTCTCTCTCTCTCTCTCTCTCTCTCTCTCTTTCTCTCTCTCTCTCTGGTACTTTTTCCTTCATGTTTTGCTCTGTAGTCCAGGTTGGTCCTGAACTCACTTTGTAGCCCAGACTGGACTCAAACTCAAGGCAATCTTCCTGCCTCAGCCTTCTGAGTTCTGGAATTATAGTCCTGCACCCCCATTTCTAGCTTCCTCCTGAGCTCTTCTAACCATGTTTTCTGGAGTCTAGCCAGAAGCCATGTCTTTCTAAGGGACCACACTGTGTTCCTCCTACAGAGCCCATGGCCTTGCTGGTGATGAGATCTGTGATCCCCTTGTCTGAAAAACTAGATGGAAGTCACCTGACCTCTGCTCTGCTATTGTTCTTTCTTTCCAGTGTTGGGACCTCTTCTAGAGTATCCTGAGGAGTTGTTACTTACAGTAAGCTATAATTTCTAGATGAAGCTCTGCAGAGAAGACAACATTGACTTTTGAACCTACCCCAAATATTCCTTTTCTTAGATAATTCAATTAGAAGAACTATGGAACTCAAAACATTCGTTTTATTAAATTTTTAAACACTCGCTAAATTCTTTGTCTTTGGTTCCAGGTATTTCTAGCTTATTTTTTCTAACTTGGCTTACCTTGGTGCTGTTACCACACATCTTACTTCCTGTGATCCCCAGAACAAACGTGGACCACGTCCTGGGGCTGGGTGAGGACCATCATCCATCACCAGGATGTGACTTAGAACCACGTGACATGCCTCTCTCCCTACAAAGTCCTCTAGCCAAATGAACCTAGTGCCTTCCCTACTAATGATGTCTTTGCAGCCAGGTTCAGTTGGCGCAGGCTTGTGATGCCAACCCTCTGGGAGGCTGAGGCAGGAGGACTACAAGTTTCAGCTCAGACTGAGCAACTCAGCAACTTGGTGAGACCTTGTCTCAAAATCAAAGCCAAGAAATAGGCTGTGGTAGCTGTAGTGTGAAGGCCTTGGGCTCAGTGTCCAGTTATTCACACACACAGACACACACACAATTATGACTTTGCAATCAACTATGGAAATGAAGAATGAGATGTGAAAGGGTGAAATGAAATAATTGCTTTCTTTTCTCCCCTCTTGCTGTTCCTGTAGCAGTGTTCTTCCAACGTAGGAGCCATGTCATATGAAACCTTCATGTTCAGAAACAGAGGAACAACACTTCAGTCTCAGCACAACTTTCTGTTCTGGCTTCCAACTTAAGTGATGTACCACATTAACTGCAAACAGCAGGATCTTAATCATTCTGCATTGCCAAACGGCCTTGCAAATTACACACTGCGCTGGCTCTGGGCACTGCTAGGGGAATAAACGCCTATGTTTATGTGGAAAATATGACCACAGAATATAACTGGGGTTGTTTAATTTTTTCATGAATACATAATTTCAACCATGAGTAAGAAGGGGCTTGCTTGAGAACTAGTCTAAAAGGAAAAAAATGAAAAACAGATTCACCAGCGTCATTAGAAAGTGATCGGTGATTAGTGGCAGTTGCTTGTATTAATACACACACCACACACGTGTGCACGCGCACACACACACACACACACTCACAAATGGAGCGACTAGCCCAGGTATTCATTTGCCTGCACTCACTGAGGAGCCATATGCTATTTCTATGGGAGCAGCCGAAAGTTACTTAAGACTCAGCCCTGCGTTGTGGGGCTAGGGCTCTCGCAGGCAGGCCTGGCCCAGTGGGGAGGCAGATGGGAGATGGATTCCTTTTTCTCAGAGCAGATGGAGACCAAGCATGTCATAGAAATAATGTGTTTGGTCTCCAGAGGGAGAAGGCTGGCTGCTTTGTTCTTAGATGGCGCCGCCTGCCAAGGCTTCTGCTCCTGTTAGGATTTTGTACATTTTGGGTTTCCATTGACTTTGCTTCCTAGGAAAGGAAAAATTTGCTCACGATAGAATTCCACAAACACAAAAACAAGACTCTGCTTACAAAGTTCCCAGGGTTGGAAGCGTGGAATCACAGCTCACGCTCTTCCAAAGGGCACAGCTCTTGCACATGGATGATGCTGTCATTTTAGCCTTGTGGCTTTCCAGGGAAGAGCTGGAGCCCAGAGGTAAAGTGTGGGAGCCGCCCAAGGCCCTGAAGCTGTTCCATGGCACGGGCACCGTGAGCTCCGTCAGTGAGTTGGCTGGCATTGATCCAGCACATTGAAGAAACAGAGGTAAAGTTCAACCCAGAAACTGGGCTTGTGGGCAGAAAATTGTTGGTTTGAGGTCACATGTGGCTTTGTGGACCTTTGACTTGAAGACAGTACGCCTGTTAGTATTCATGGCTCTGAGCGATGTCAGATGCACTGAGCCTCGCACTCTCAAAAGCCTCATCTTCAGACTCTCAGGGCTGACGTCAGTTACGATTGCAGACATGAAGATGTAGACCACAATCCCTTCATTGTGCCACTTTCTAAACTTCGTCACCAGGTGAGGCCACACACCCTCGGTATACAACTGTATTAGTGTGCTAGGGCTACAGTAACAAAATACCACAAGCTCTGTGGCACGAGTGGCAGAAATTTATCATCTCATAATTGTGGAGGGCAGAAACCCAAGGTCAGGGTGACAGCAGGTGGACTCTTAGGAGGGCTGTGACGGGAGAATCTGCCCCAGGATTCTCTCCTTGGCCTGCACGCCACTGGCCTCGTACTTTATCTGTATGTTCTATTTTCCTTTGTTTAATGGTCCTAGAGACCAATCCAAGGGGCTTCACGCTAAGTGGTATCCCCAGCTCATTTTTTATTTTTGATTCTGAGACAAACTTGAGCTCAAACTTGTGATCATCCTGCCTCAGCCTCCCAGAGTGCTAAGATTATAGGCGTGTGCTTCTGGGCCGAGCCTATATTGTATTTTTTGTTTGTTTACCTGTCTCCAGATTTTGTTCTTTTTGTGACAGCAGTTCTATTGGCTCATGGCCCATTTGTACCTTATTTTAACTCAATCACCTCTAGGAAGACCTTTTTTCCCCCTTCTTTTTCCAAACAGGATCAAATCCTGTACTGAGAATTAGGACCCCAATACATCTATTTGTTCCCCACAGATAGATACACTGGGGTCCTAATTTCCTAATGCAGACACATGAACATATAACAGTAACAAACTCTGATTCTAAAATTTTACAGTACTGCAAACCTTTGCAAATGGGTGAAAGGACTGATTAATTATATAAGAACAATGGAACTCTTCACCACGTGGTCCCCCGGCTTGGGCCTTGATGCCACTGCGTGCCATTTCTCCATAGCTCAGAGCTCCATGGGGCATCTTGTCCGAGGCTCTCTTGTCTGTGTTGAAAGGGCAAGCGTGGCAGGCTGGAATCGATTGAGCCTGATCCGGGGCAGTGACACCTGCCTGTAATCCCAACACCCTGGGAGGCTGAGGTGGGAGGATTACAAGTTTGAGTCCTGCCTGGGCAACTTAGTGAGACTTGGTCTCAACATCAAAGCTAAAAAACAGCCTGAAAAAGTAGCTCAGTGTGAAAGTCCTGGGTTCAACCCCCAAGAGCTCTCTTAAAAAAAAAAAAAAAAAGCATGTTTGATTTAGGATAAAGCTGTATTGGTGGCTCTACAAAGGACTTTAGTTTTGCTCTGACCTTAGTATGTCCAGAACTTCCAGAGAAGCTACATGCCACCCATCTCAGGCAGTGGCAACCAGCCGGTGTGAGTGTTACTTCCTCTTTACACCTTGCGGAGTTCAGATCTTTAAAATGGGAGACTAAAGACGAGGATAAGAACAAATCTATAATGTGGCTGGTCAAGAGGCACAGAGGGCACAAAGTGAAGCCCCACCCACCCCGCTGTGATTGGGATGCCAGCTGTCACCTCTCAAGTGCGCCACACACTTTAGATACACCGTCTTATATCATCATTGCAGTCACCTAGGAAGATCCTACAGTATGATTGTGTACGAGAAATGCCCGTCTTGAATAGATCACACACAGTAGATTTTTATGAGAGATGGAGCTGGGATTTGCGCCCTGGATTCCAAGTCTCCGAGCCTTTCAAAGCAGACGGTCCCAAGTAGAATCTTTTGCTTTGATTTGCAAAATTTCTGTTTTTGCCTTGCACCATGGATTTTTAGTGATCGCCCAAGACCCAGATTTATAAAGATATTATGCAAAGAAATTATTTCAAGAGGCATCGTAATTGTCCTCTAAATGCGACATACATGCACCCGTGCACACACACAAGCATTTAGACACACAGCACACACACACAGCTCATTTTTAGATGGACTATCAGGAGAGCCACCTAGAGGGAAAACGAGTATATGTATTTTAGGAACTAGGGTCTAGGGATGAGGACAGGAGGCAATTTCAAGCAGAAGTGATGTGGAGGTACCCAACGGTTAGGAGCTCTTACGGTTTGGATCTGAAATGTCCCCCAGAAGCCTCCTGTTTGGAAGGTGACTTCATCATGGAGGTTCACCCACTGATTTCCTTGGCTGTTAGGAGGTGGGGCCTGGTCAGAAGGGGTGGATCCCTGAGGCTTGACCTGGAAGGGGCAGATTATGGAGAAGCAACTTGGAAGGCTCTAACTCCCTCTCTAGCTCTGACCTTAGCTTGCCTGGCTTCCTGTTGAGATGTTGTAACAGGTTCTCTCCAGCTGGGCCTCCACCAGACCCCTCCACCATTGCCAGACACCCATGAATGGACTGAATCTTCTGAAACTGTGAGCTAGATAAACGTTTTGCCTCTCAAGTTGTCAGGTATCGTGTCACAGCAATGAAAAAACAAGATAGGAATCCACCTCATGGTTTGCAGATAAAAGGTCGATTTGGGTCAAATGAGAAGACCTTTGAACATGAGAAGCAACGGCACAACTTCGGAAGGTGGTGAGTCTCCAGGGTGACCTGTGACTGTCCCCAGTCTCTCGCGTCCGTTCATTCTTACACCTCTGTGTTCCCAACTGTGTCTGCCCACCTGCCTTTACCCTCTCGCAAAGGGTGCTGAAGTGTTTCACCTCTGGATGGACAAAAATCACCTTCTCATCTGGGACGCAGTCCACTCAACAACGACTTCTGTTCAGCAGGGTAGGCAAGGACACACAAAGAAGCCATCATTGCTAGGAATTTATAGCTGAGCTCTGAGAACTTGAGCAGTCATGCCTTACCAGACGCTGTGCAAGGCCCCTTCACATGACCCATATTGTTTTATATTTTGCCATTTTCATTAGTGGATGTATGCAATGCACAATGGTTACACTGAGCTTAAGAATTTTGTACACATATATATCATTTCAACCTCACAATCCTTTCCTACCCCACCCCCTTTTGCCCTCCCCCATCCCCTCTGACTGCCAAAATCTCACCCAATTGACCATTGTTTATTCTGGGTTTCTCATTAGAGAAACCATGTGATATTTAACCTTCAGTATCTGACTCACTTCATTAAACATGATGGTCTCAAGTTGTGTCCATTTACCTACAAATGACTCAAATCTATCTGACTTTATAGAAGAGTAGTACTCCATTATGTACATATACCACAATTTTTGTATCCATTGGTCTGTTGGTAGACATTTCAGTGTCTTCCACAATTTAGCTATTGTTAGTTGTGTTGCTATAAACATGGGTGCACATGAATTTCTGTTATATGTTGCTTTTAGCTCTTTTGGAAAGACACCCCAAAGAGGTATCACTAGGTCAGGTGGAGTATTTATTTTCAGCCTGTTGAGGAGGCGCCATTCTGCTTTTCATAGTCATTATACAAGTATACGGTCCCAACAGCTATAAGAAAGGGTTCCTTTTCCCCACAACTTTTCCAGGACCTATTGCTAGTCTGGTTCTTGGTCTACTCCATTCTCACTGGTCAGAGGGTACCTTGGTGTTGTTTTGATTTGCGTTTCTCCGTAGCTAGGGATGTTGAACATTTTTTGCATGTATCTGGTCGTCCATCTTGTGTTAATCCTCTCAACAACATGGAAGTAAATGTTACGGTTACCTTCTAAGATGCAATTCATCCTGTAAAGGCTAGATGCACTCACACAGAGAACGTGGGCTTTCTTCAGGAAGCTCAGGTGTCAGTGTGAAGCGGTCTAAGGACACTAGATAGAAAACAAGGAAACTTTTACCTCTGATTAGAAATCTCAGACTGAGTTCAGCTGGCTCCAAGGCAGGAACATCATGGCGGAAGGTGTGGGGAAGCAAAGGTGCCACGTTCGCTGCAGTGAAGCAGAGCCGGGAAGCAGTGCCGGGAAGGAAGGGACCGCAGACTACACGTTGAGCCCAGGGTGTCGCCTTGCACCTCCACAGTCCACCCGGAATTAAAATAACTCTTCTGTTTTTGAAGTAGACAGGATTTAAGGATTCCAAGGATACTCCAGAATACACGTGGGCACTTGCGATTGTGGGTTAGGACAGTGGATTGTGAGCGAAGTTCTCCTGCTGTTGTCGTGGGGGTGAGGGGGCAGGTGACACTCCAGGGAGGGCAGAGGGCTGGCTCGCTATGTCACTGAGCCCTGGTATATGACTGTGCATGGTGGGACAGATGGAAAATGAATCCATTATGATGCCTCCTCATTACTCCGCGTCAGAGCTGAGCTCCATTAGGAAAATTAATCTATCGACTATTTCTCTGGAGATGAATCATAGGAAAATGATCCGCGCAGATGGGGGAAATCACAATTTCTAATGTTTATGATCCATCCAGTGGCAATTTTTGGAATAGTCCGTGTCCAGGAATCCTAGGGTCTCAGTAACCTTGACAACCTCAGGTGAAGCCGATGACGGCTTTGGCATGCTTGCTGACAGCATCCCCCCTTCCAAATACTCCCTTATAAAAAGAAGGGGCTGCAGCCTGCCCGTGAGAGAGAGCGCTTCATAGCTGCTGAGCTGCCACCAAAACTTCATTTATCATTTTAATAAACTTTTAATGGCAAGGACGAATTTCCCTGGGTCCTCTTCATCTTTGTGAGGGATGTATAATAGGTAACCAAGTGTTAGGCCCATGCTAATCCCTTGTAATCCCCACATGAATATTTTATCCTTATTAATAATCACACTCCAGCTCTGGAGCATTTTTTTTTTAGGCTTAAGCATGTTTGTTTTCAGGAAGGAAATACTAACAGAACAAAAGCTGAAGCTCAAATTTCAGGTTAAATAAATAAGGCAGAGCAGAAAATAGACAGCAACATGCAAACATTCTGCAAAATGCACTCCATAGGAAGGAGGTAGGGGGAGAAGGAAGGGGCGGGTCTTCCTGGGTGTCTGTGATGAGGCAGATGCCTCCAAGGTCAGCTGTACTTCCTACCATAGAATCATTGGCTGCATATCAGCACAATAACTTTTAGGCAGAGAAGACTGAGAACACTCTGGGGTCAATTTGTCTGACGAAAGCAGGCTTAACACTTTAGTCCCTGCCTTTTCCGTTGTGTCTGGCTGTTTTTCCAGGACTTATTAGTAAGATTTCTTGTTACCGTGAGATAATACTGAACACCCACAGCCTAAGGACAGGTTTACCTTGGTTCACGGCTTCAAGACGTTCAGCCTATGCCCGGCTGGCCCCAAGTCAGGAATATTGTGGCAGAAGGACATTGGGAACAAAGCTGCTCAATTTATGGTGGCCAGGAAGCAGAGCTGGGGACAGTGCCAGAAACGAAGAGGCCAGAGACCAGATATGGTCCCTAAAGTCACAGCTCCCTGACCCACCCGGACATACCCAGGCGTATGGTTTACTAATCCCTTAGGTGACTCTGAAGCCATTCAAATCAATGTAATTAATCTTCTCCATCACACTCAGTGTGGGAAAGAATAGTTTTAATCCAAGCATCATGGTGCCTACCTATACTACCAACTCTCTGGGAAGGGGAGACAAGAGGATCATAAGTTCAAGCCCCACCTGGAGAACTTGATGACTTAGTGAGACCTTGTCTTAAAATAAAAAATAAAAAGTGGATTGGAGACGGGTATAGCTGAGTGGGAAGGCCCTGGGATCCATGCCCAGCGTCATTAAAAAGGGGGAGAAGAAGAAAAAGAAACCACTGCTTCAATAATATTTCCCCTAGCCCTACTAACATCTGGCAAACGGGGATGGGTTTACCCACTCCTGTGAAACCTTATATGCTGTGATCATCCATTTCCCAGCCCCCCGTAAAGGAAGGCTGGTTCTTTGCCAGTGACTTCCTCTGAGCAGATGGCTCCCTGCAATGACAGCCACCTCCAGTCACCACAGAGGCAGGTCCTCTGCCCTCAGGCACTCTCTGGATCTCCTTGAAGCTCTGTGTCCTCGCTCTAGTCCTTGAAGGTCTCCCTTTCAAATGTGATAAGCCTGACTCGAGAGCCGGCCTCTGTCATGGAGAAACACGCTTCACGTGGCTGGAAAAATAAGTTAGCCAAAGGAAGAACCAGCCATGAATCTTATGAAATCAAGAGATGAGGAAAAATAAAAAGAGACTTCGTTGTCACTGTCCCATTGACAAAAAAAGGCAAGTTCCTAAGCGGCGTTTGATACGATGTGATGAAGAAGCATTTCTCCTTGAATTTCAAGTCCCTTGGCTTTGTTCCTCCTAATGGCCCCGATGGACCCCTTCATCGTGCACACTCCCTAAGCAGCGACGCGGCGTCCTCCCTGCTTGTCCCTAACACACACAGGTGACGGTTGGTTCCTGCGTTCACGTCGTCCGCTGTGCTCTGGAGGACGGCCACACTCCTCGCCACGGTCGGCAGTGAGGCCTTTGCTGAACAGCAAGAACTCAGGCCAAAGAAGCCCCTGGCCATCGTGACAACGTGCCCATCACGAGAATTAGACCTAGGCCCCATCCACAAGGGCTTTCAGAGACGAGCCCTGTAGTCAGCCTTAGAGCCTGGCCTCTGCTGTCCCACACCCGCCCAGCACCGGAATAGACACAGAGGAAGCCCTCACCTTTGGCACCAATACTGCACCTGGTCAGATTTCCTGCTGGCTACCAGAGGACATTAGTTCCACAAAAGCTCTTTTTTTTTTAAACTTGCCTTTTGGTATCACTATTTTGATTTTTTGTTTTGTTTTGTTTTTTGTTGTTCTGGGGAGAGAACTGGGGGCCTTCCCACTGAACTACCTCCCAGGCCTGTTTTTAGTTTTGATTTTGAGACAGGGTCTTGGTAAGTTGCTAATTTGCTAAGCCTGGTCTGGAGCTTGTGGTCTTCCTGCTTCAATGTCCCAAAGTGTTGAGGTGACAGGCCTGCACCGCAGGTCTGGCTTGGGAGCTATTTTAACAAGACTGCAGATGAACATTACACTATCCCACCCTGAGATGTGTAAGGATCCATTAGAGTGGCTGAAACACACACCTAAGCCCATCGGAAAAGGAGTCCTGTGACCAAATCTAACGCACGTGTATAGGGACAGAGAAGGAGCGGGCTTGCCCCGGCAGTTGGCAGTCATGGGCTTTCCATGCGGCCGCTCTCCTGCTTGTGTGTGTTTTCAGGGCCTCAGTTGGAGAGTCGCTTTCCCACGCCTGTTCGAGCCCTAAGTCATGCTGAGGTTCGGGCCCCCACGCAGAGAAGGGCCTTAGCAAAGACTGTGAAACTAAAATCCCGGGCCGTAACCAAAGATGATCACAAAACAGGACCAGACCGCACAGGGAAACCCAAGAAGGTGTTTTAGGACGTTGAAAGAAAGACTCTCCTCTCTTTTCCTTCTATTTCCCTGCTTTATCTTGAGGGATTTACAGGTTTCCCCTCCATCAGGAGATTTAGTATTTATAGGGGGAGAGCAGTTTCATGTTCATAAAGCAATCTGGCAGGAGGGTGGGAAGTTTGAGCCCAGCCTGGGCACCTTGGTGACTCAGTGAGACCCTGTCTCAGCACCAAAATTAGAAATACACTAAAGATGGACCTCAGCGTAAAGGCCCTGGGCTCCATCCCTAGCATCACCAAAAAACAAAACAAAACAAAAATAACCCTCTGGGCAAAGCCAGAGAGGCAAGGGACAAGCAATGGCAGTGCCAAGGAGTCAGCTGGTGACTCCCCTGGTCTGTGCAATGGCTGAAAAGCTGTGGGAGGCTTTCTTGTTTCCTGTCGCATTCCAAAGAGGTGCGGCATGCTTGCCCTGTTCTTGTCATTGCCAACCCTGATAACACCAGGAGGATAAAAACAGGAAGCTCCTGTTATGCCCTATTGACTTATTGTTAATGTCCCCTTTTGGTGGCAAAAACACTGGCCACACACCGTCCAATACACAGTGAGTGAAAACAGCAAAATATCTAAAACTCTCCCAGTCTATCCTGCATTCTTGTTACCAAATTCTAGGTGGCTGTGCTGTCTTCACTAGTACACTGCTATGGCTTGGATCTGGCATGTCCCCCAAAACCTTCATGTATTTGATGTTGTGGTTTAACTATGGATTTCACTTGCTATTAGGAGGGGGGACTGGTTGGGAGGGCAGATTACTGAGGGTGTGGTGAATCACTAAGGGTATGGTGAATCACTGAGGCTATATCCTACTCTTGTCCCAGCTTCTCCCCAAGCCCTGAACCTTCCTATTGTGATGCTGTGCACAGTTCGTCGTTCTCCACAAGACTCTTCCTGCAATTTGGCAGCTACCCACGATGGGACCAAGACTTCTGAAACCGTGAGCTGAAATAATTCTTTCCTCCCTTAAATAACAGGTGTCAGGTACTGTGTCTCAGCACCAAAAAAGTAACTAAGACAGGTATTCAATGAAAGTCTCCCTTCTTCGCTTTGCCTGTTTTGATTTCTTGAAGGTAACTATCGGAGAAGCGAATACTAGAAGTCTGCGTTGGGAATCCATCTTCTGGAAATGAAACCTCTGCAACCAAGTCAAGGTATACATGGTAAAATGATAAAATATAGACAATGTTTAAATCAAAAGAATTATGCTAACAGACACATTGCCACGAGTCCTCCCAAATCCTTCCTCTTGCTCCGAATACACTTACCGCCAAATTCTTGCCACTTTCGAGGCAGTACTGGAAGTCCTCTTTCCTGAGTTGTCTCTATAAGGTAGGATTGAAAATACAGTGAACACTGCTGCCAAATGCCATCCCACAGAAAGGCAGGCACATAAAACCATGACAGTGTATCCTCATCGACCTTAGCCACCAGATCTGGCATCATTGCACAACTTCCGGTTCTTCCGCAAAGTTAAAATGACCATGAAAGGCCACTCTTCTGTATCAGTTCAGGACACAAAAGCAGCCAGGGCAGAGCAACTAAAGACCCTCAGGAAAGAGGACCTCCGTAACTGCTTCAGAAAGTCACCAGAATGATGGGGTGAGTGTGCTCAAAGTGAGGTGGAGGATTTGCAAGGTGGGTTCATGGTCATGGGTCTTTGGCTGTATTAAAATATAAACATGCACATTATATTTCAGCCACACCTCTTAGCAAAATTAAGACAAATGCACTTAAAACGTGCAAAACAAAACAAAAAAATTAAACCATGGGCTACTTGAAAGATCTTCTAACATGCGGTCTCAGTATGCCTGGAGGAGGTGATGAAGACCCTATCTCCAGAGCTTTCTCCAGTGCCACCCACGCTCACCCTCCAGTCCACGTGCAGAATGTGCACATGCTGTCTACATGGGAGACGGCTCCACAGCCCCATCCTGGTACCTGATTAACCCATGTGCATTTGCAAATCAGCTGTTAGGTAGAAAAAACTCAAAATTCTACCACCTAGATTTTTCAAAGTAAAATACCAACTTCCTTAGATTGGCCCACATTACTGGAATAATCATGCGTTGCATCCTCTTTGAGCTGAATCTATTTGCCTTTAGGACATCTGCTGAACCCAGAAAAGAGACACCATGATACAGCCACTGTAGCCTATCCTTGGGGTGGGAAGCTGAGCTAAAGAGTGGTGATTTGAATCGTGAAGTGAGCCTGACACAGAAGATAAAATATGCTAAATGTCACATGGTGTTTATGATTTGGGAAAGCCAGAATACAGGCATTCTGTAGACCCAAATGGGTGTGAGAGTGGGAGAGAATGGGAAGGGAGTGGGAGGGCCAGAAGTGGGGGGAGATTATAATGTTTATTGATACATATGTGCACAAAATACTCAAGCTCATTGTGACCATTATGTATTGCATATATATATAAAATAGGGGAAAATGAAAGGAAAATTAGTAATTCAATCATTGGATAGAATTTTGATAGCAAAACTAAGTATCTATATATACATCCTCATTTATTTAAATTTAGATTTAAAAAACTAGGCAATCTTATAATGAAGTTTATTTTCTATACATAGATTAGGGATTATAGAACCACAGAATTATTTTCAAAAGCTTTATATAAATGGCAAACCCAGACTCTTGGAATTCGATACTCTTAATCTTTGTTGCTTTTCCTCCTAAGTCCAGATTCTTTGTGACAGAGATAACAACCAAATCGCAGATAAACCAACCAGTCATATGAACATTGAGAAGATCCATCAATTTCTCTTTTGTTTGTCCCTGTACTTGTAGCTCTTATTAGTGATTTTCAGAAAGGGGTCAGTGTAGTTTGCATGATTGGCACTGAACAAAATTATTCTTGCAGGTACACATTTATGTGCAGGGTTCCATTTGAATGTGGGGCGATTTTTTTTTTCCCGGTTTGTTGCTTTTTGGAACAGGAGGGAATTCGTGACCGTCTTTATGATGACATCCTACACAAAAGTACCTCAGTAAGGACTTGGCAAAGTGATGAGTGGCAACAATAGAAATTATGGCTTAAATACGGTCAGGATACACCAGGGATGAAAGTAAAAGGGACACTATCAGCTCTTGTGGCGCTAGAAAATAGTAAACATTTCCCACAAGATAACTAGAGTATGGTTAATTCCATGGTGATGGTCATGATGGCTTTGAAATGCATGCAGATCTGTGGAACTTCAGGCTGTTGACCATTTCCATGAAAGAGGAAGAAAATCTTAGTTTGAAAGACATACACTTCTTACCAGCCAGTGCAGTCCTGAGCTCTGTGACTGTGCAGCTGTATGGCTGTGGGCAGTATGTCTGGATCTCCATGTCCTCTGCTCTGGGGATGAGACAGCACCATCAACTTCAAGGTCATGCTGAGGACTCTTAGAATGTTTGCTAGAGCACCTGCTGCCACATGTGCCTGCTACATTATGTTGGCTGAACGCACAGCAGAACCACCAGCAGCACAGATACACTTTCTGAAGGTGAGTCTTGAGCCAATGAAGTCTAACGAGAAAGATGGAGGCAGGAACATGGCAGAGTGACATTTCTTAAAACCTCGTACCAAATGTCCTTTTTCTTCCCTCCAGGAAGGACGACGCTAAGAAATGCACACATGCACTGCAACTAGAGACAAGATAATTATTTAGCTGAAAACAGTTGAACGGACCCAATCCAACCTGACCACATTTTAGGGGAACAAGAGAACAATCTCCCTAAGTTCTGCCCACCACCATCCTTATGGTTGGAAGGTCAGAATGACCTTTCTTGAACCTATTCACCCCATGGCTTTGAGGTCTACGAGATGTCCATGGGGTTTGGGATCTCCATTTTAGTGCCCTGAGTATCCACTCTCAGAGTTTCTTGATCAGACCTGAACATAAGCCAACTCAGGCAACCAGAGCACGCTGGGTCCAGGTCCTGGGTTCAGACCCCGATTTCTAGATCTGTGTTGTGTGATTGCTGCTCAAAGATCGGGTTTGGAGACAATAATTCTCATGACTGGGATTCTTGAAATGGCCACTCTCGGCCTGGGTTTGGGGCTCTGACCCTGAACCCAATGTAAGCTTTGAGCTTCCTTTGCTGCCCAACAGTTTTGTAGTATTATGTGATGTCACATAGTGAGCTTCTGACTCGTCGTGCCTAAGACAGAACAAGGAGGATCATGGGAGCTGGTACAAAAGCTGCCTGCCACATTGTACGTGCTGGGTAAAGACAACCCACCATCCTCAAGCCCGCTGCCTGCCCACAGAAGCACATGAGCCTGCCTCTGGATCTCAAGGCCTGCAACCCTTTTTTGCCAGTCCACTGTAAATTTGAGCTGTGCTGACATCCCCGGCAGCTCTGTGGCTCCCTGGCTTCCCCATTCCCCACAGGTTACTTTCCCTCTGCATCCGCCTCCTTCATCAGGCAGCCTCCTCCGCCAACCTTTCTCCACCTGATCATTACAAAGTGAGGACAAGACCATTCCTTGGCAATATTACAAATATCTTAGCTTAGTGTATTTTGATTCACGTGCATTTGCGATATATAATGGTCACACTCATCTGGGAGACCGCACCTTTATTGCGTTTTCTCCCCCTATCCCTCTCTGCCCCCTGGCCTCCCCCTTCCGTGGGACCTCTTCCTACCTCCACACACTCTACCTTCCTGTTTCTGACCATGCTGTTTTCATTTTGCTCTTAGAATTATTTATACTTTGGGTTTCTCATGTTAGAAAAAACATGCAATATTTAACCTTCTGTGTCTGATTGATTCCACTAAGCATTATGGTCTCAAAATCCATCCATTTCCCCAAACTCTTCGTCCTCCGTGGCTGAGGGTGGCTTTGCCTTGAATGTCTTTATTTTCCTTCTCTTCGTCTCTCTTGGTGCCCTGTTACCTTGCTTGTATCCACGCACTCACCGGCTTCTCTGTGATTATCTGAATTGAATTGTAGTGAATTTTGCAAAGTATTGGAACATGTTTCATTAGGTGGGGGGTGTTTATAGAGAATGTTCTCTTCTTGGGGTGGGGTGGGGGACTGTGTACCATTTGGGCACATAAGAATATGCTAGATGTCATTTCCCACTCTGCCTTCTCATCCCTGCCTGCACCCGAGCCCTTAGCGATGTAAGTTGGAGTTCCTCTCGTGGAGTGGGATGTGTTTCTCTACTCTTTGATTTGAACTTTGTCTTGTGATTTCCTTTGGTCACAGGAGAAGGAAGAGGTGACAGTATCTCAGTTGCGTGCTGAGACTTAAAGGCTTCGGGTTTCCGGTGGCTCTCTCACACTGCCGCATTCGTCGTGAGTTGGGCCCAGCTGGGCAAGTGGGCCCTGCTAGAAAATCGATCTGAGCCACACACCTGGATGAGCAGTAACTAAGCAGAGGTGCCCAGCGGCTCCTAGCCCAGCCCAGCCGCTCACCAGGCAACCCATCAAATCATGACCAGTAACAAATAGTAGTTATGGCATGATATTCTCTGAGGCCAGTTGGTTTTAAGATGGCATATTTTATGGCAAAGGTTAATAGATAGAGAATAGACAGCAATAGAGGTAGTCAGACAGACAGACAGATAGGAGGCACATAGGAAGACAGGATATTGCAAAACATGTTTATTATGCAAGTGTTTATAGTTTGTGCTTGTTATGACTTAGGTATTCAATACACTGTTCCCCAAAGTCTCCTGTGTGTGGAAGGTGACTGGGTCATAGAGTGTTGTGTTCACCCGTGGATTTGCCTGTGGATGCGCTCACGGCAGACTGTGCTGCCAGGAGGCAAAGCTGGCTGGAGGCGGGTCACTGGGAGTGTGGCCTGGAAGGGTGTGTTTTCACCCCTGGCTCTGCCCATCTCTCTCTGCTTCCTGGCCACCAAGGGGCCACAGCTGCTTCCACCATGTCCTTCAACCATGTTGTTTTTGCCTTACAGACAGCTGACTTCTTGCTGAATCCTCTAAAAATTAAGAGACAAAAAACCTTTCCTTTTTTAAGTGGTGGATGTCAGGTAATGTCAGGTAATTTGTCCCCAAAATGGGAAAATTATTAAGACAGCATCTGCTATTATTGACCAACTTGGAAAGCTCCTATATATTCTGCAAACTTGATTGGCTTTGGCAGGTCAGTGAAACAACAGATCAGATTCTGACAACCTTTCCAACTGAAAGGATGTTCCTGAGGAGTCACGTCTCTCAGTAATGTCTACCCTCTTTTCTTTCCTCTGGTATCTCCCATCGTTTTTTGTTTCATGAATACACAGAATGAATATCCTCTGGGGACGCATCTTCAGAAGAGAATGGGTTATAAAGAGCACTCTTAGAAAACTAATGCTTTCCAAAACGCATGCCTGATTGGAGAGCAGAGGGGCGACTCGGGCTCGGCTGATATTCATAGTCGATCTCCAGATAATGTGTCTGTGATTGTGGAACAATGAGGAAAATTGGTAAATCTGCAATTTTAGTTCAGTGTGCAATTTTTTTCCCTGAGGTTACAGTGATAACCAGGTTTCAGTGTTTCACGGGAACTTACAGTAGGACACCTTCAAAGTGAATTCTAAATGACCGAAAGCTACTTGATCAGAAGAATTCAATTTATGACAAGATTTGCCACTTCAAAGTCAATTCTGTCCCTTTTATTATCCTGAGACTGCAGGCAGAATCATTTTCTTTGGATGGTGGAAAGTTCTTCTGCCGGATACTTATGGGTTGTCATTACCAGGAGGCGAGGTGAGGCAGGACCTGAGACAATTACCACGGGAATCACATTTCGTCTCCCCCCCTGCTCCTCTCATCCACTCTAGATCGGGGGTGTTGTTTTGTTTTGGGGGGATGAAGCCCAGGGTCTTCACATGGAGCTACATCTCCAGCTCATTTTGTTAGTTTTGATTCTGGGACGGTCTTGCTAAATTGCCAAGTTGTAAAGGCTTGCGACTCTCTTGCCTCAGCCTCCCGGAGTGCCAGAATTATAAGCTTGTGCTTTGAGCCTGCCTTAGGCAGGAGTTTTCTATTATTCTAGATATTTGCATCCAAAATTTTAGCTACTCCCTTGTTCATCAAAATTCCACTCTGCTGCATACCTTCTGGTGCTGGTGTACTATGGCGCTCTCCACTTCCACATGTTGACTTTGCAGCTGGTTCCCATAACACTTCCAATCTTCAGCACAACAGTCAATTCTCTCCTGTTGTTTAAAATATAAAATCCACTTTGAGCGTTTTAGCAGAAACCAGCCAGAAGCCACTAAGCGGCAGGCCACATCCCCACACGTTGCAGGTCACACGCTTCCCGCAGTCCTTGCTACAAACCAGCGAGTATAAAAGAAGAAAAGAAGGTGGGTCATCCCAGCCCTCTGGGACGATGAAGCAGAAAGATCTCGAGTTCAAGCCCAGCCTGGGCAACTTAGGAAGAGCTTGCCTCAAAGTAAATTAGAACAAAATGCAAAAGTAAGTAAGAAGACTGAGTTGATTAAAGTTACTCACCATTCAAGACCTGTAGGCAACAGGACAAAATATTCATTGCAATACAGGTTAAATTCAGTTACAGCTAAATGGGACCCTCTGCGCCCACTTGCCCTGGCGACACAGAAGCCTTCTCCACTGAGGTCAGGATTCATGGGGTAAAACCTTCATTGGATGCCGAGAGCCGGAGGGGCACGTGTGGGAAGGGCGGCGCAGAGTGGGAGGAAGGAATCAGGCCAGATGGCTTTGGCTTTGTTTTGAAAAATGAGCAGAAGTGTTTCAAGTGGAAAATGGCCTGGGATTAGTCAGGTGGAGGAATCACCAACATCGTTGGCGATAAATAGCGTTTAGTCCAACCAGCAAGTTATCTTCTCCTTGATATTTCTTCTATTTCATCTCATCCCTCCTCCCACAGGAGGGCTAGCCCCTCAGCAATCTGCTGATGCTGTCTTTCAGGACAGCAATGTATATGCGTGGGGTGTGTGTGTGTGTGTGTGTGTGTGCGCGCGCGCGCGCTTATTATTTGGGGAAGTATAACTGCTATGTTCTCAGGTCAATATCCAACGTACCTATACCCCTCCCTCTCCACCCCCCAAAAAAGGACGACCCTGGCCAGTCATTTTAGTCAGTGATTGAGGCGATTTCAATACGTCTTTAAAAGCAATGATTTTTATTTTGGGCTGCTCTTAATGAATGCTGCTCTTCCTTGCTTCTAAAAAAGATGGGATGTGTCAGTCGCACGGTCATCAGGAGACTGAGTGGCAGTTGTTTCCAGGTGAAAGAAAGCCACCAAAGGAGCATCCCCAACATCAAGTGCATTCGGTGTCAGCCACCAGGCTTCCGTTGTTGTTTTTTTTTGTTTTGTTTTTCTTTCATGATGCTGGGTTTGAACTCAAGACCTGTGCACTGAGTTACATCCCCTGCCCATTTTAAAATTTTTATTTTGAGGCAAGACCTTGCTAAATTGCTGGGCTGGGGTCATGCTGGCAATCTTCCTGCTCCAGCCTCTAAGAGTGCTAGTTTTATAAGTGTGACCCACTGGGTCCCGTTACTAGAGGTAAGGTGTGAAATGCCGAGACACAGCAGGGAGTGAGTGATTGCTACTGTCACCTGAGCCAGGAGCCAGGAACATGGAAGCCGCCAACGAAGCAGGACTCAACCCTCATGCTGGAGCTCCAGCTGCCAGGATGTGTCACCTCCCCCGCCCGCACCCCCAGGAATCCCTCTGTAAGGAGCACTAGGAAGCGGGAAGGGACAGGCAGGCAAAAACTTGACAGTATGTTTTCCCCGCTTCTTGCCATAAGCCATCATATGCATCTCAGCATTTTACCAGCTAAGCAAAAGAAGCATATTACCTGAACAGGAAAAAAAAATCTGTGCATTCTTCTTTCCCAGATGTATAAAATTTGGCATAAGATGGCTGGAACCGTAGCTCAGTGATCACAGAGTTCGCCTGCTACACACAAAGCCCTGGATTCAATTCCCCAGTACGGCCATATAAAAATAAGCCGGGCATGGTGGCGCACACCTGTAATGCCAGCACTCAGAGCCGGGGGCAGGCGATTGCTCTGAGTTTGAGGCCAGCCTGTGCTAGGTAGTACGTTCAGGACCAGCCGGGACTACAGCAAGACCTTGTGGGAAAAAAAAATATCCTGATGGATTATTTTTCTTTGCTAAAAATATGGAAATTAATTTGGAAATGAAGAAGAAAAACAACACAAGCTATTTGGGAAGGAAGCATTTGGCCAAAATACAGGCTGTTTCTCACATTTCGTGGGCTGCTTGTTTCATTTTTTAAGAAGGCAGCGAGGCAAAAAGGAATCTAAATATCACCTAACTAACGACGGACTCCGCGCAGCTCCCCTCCCCCCTCCGGCAGACACCACGATTTTGCACGAGGCCTTGTTGTCAATCAAATGCAACCATGAAATTAGCCCGTGTAACAGCAGTTTTTATAATACGTTTCATGAGTCCCACCATTCTGTGATTACATACCAAAGACATCCAGGCCAACCAATCTGTCAGCGTCGAAATGAGACATTTTGGAGAGAAAAGAAAACAAGGCAGAGTATAAATGTGACTAATGCTGCAGCATCAGAAACCACACTAGGGGGAATTTAATGTACCTGGGTTCTTCCCCGGAGTTCTCGCACTGCTGTTTTTTATGGAAATGAGAAGTTAATTCTTCTGTGTGAGTCTGTGTAGAGAAGATCGCTTTTCCTTTTAAGAATAGAAACTAGAAATGTCTCCTGATGAGCCCACCTTCTGTGTTATCTTTTAATCTATCTATTGATTGATTGATGTGAGACAGGTCTCTCTCTGCAGTCCAGGCTGGTCCTGAATTCAGTATGTAGCCCAGGTTGGGCCCCAATGCATAGCAATCCTCCCGCCTCAGCCTCCCAAGTGCCAGGATTACAGGTGTGCACCACCACGCTTGGTTTATGCAGTATTGGGGAATAGAACCCAGGGATTTGAGCTTGCTAGACGAGGGATTTACCTGCTGAGCTACATCCCTGGACCCTGTGTTTTTTTCAAGTACCTTTGTCCACAGCGTGTCCAGGCAAAAGTCAGAAGTGGGCAAATTGACTTGCAATGCAGAGCATCAAAACCAAAATGAAATGGAATCTAGGAGGTGATCTGGGGCCAGATGGGCTGGGGGTAGATTTATCATTTCTTAAGGTTACCTACGAAGACAGAAGGTCCAGATCTGGTTCACAACATATTTTTTTAACTATTCCAAATGGTCTTAGGATCTGCAACTGAATTTAAGATTAAAATTTATTTGAAAATGAAAAATAATAAGATAATTTTTATACTAATTGGATGATTTGAGGTAACGCTTTTGAACATTAATAGCCTTGGTTTCCTGTTCCACAGAAGTTACAGGATAGCTGTGTCTAACGTCTCTTATCTAACTGACACTCTGTATAAGACGCTTAAGATATGAAATGGCTTCGTACAGAGGTCTTCTGTTAAGCCCTGACCCTCTTCCCTTGTCTCATACTCTTGCCAGCACGTGATTTATACTTTTTTACGAGTGCCTGTTTATGTGGTGATCAAGAAATTTCATGCAGGAGGGGCGGATGTGTAAGCCAACGGGCAGAATAGGCACATGCAGGCTGTTGGTTAGGGACCCACTGCTGTTGGGTGCCTTGAACTTGGGGTGAGACAGGCGTGTGTTTTTTGCTGGTCGTCGACACTAGGATGAAAAGCTGTCCCGGCGTAACTTCGGCACAACCAGAAAGCACACACCGTGAGGGACATGTGGGAGGGGGTGAGGCCAGGGGAGGCAGGTGGTCAGGACCGGGCTCTGAAATCGCACCATATGGGGGCAACGTTTGCTCCCTCCTGGAGTCAGGCTGGACCTGCCAATATGGGATACTGAAACTACTGAGATTTCATCTGCCCAGTTGAATCCAAACTGAAAGGATCAGTTCATACCAGATGGACCGGGAAGCTTCAGCAAATTGCCTCTGAGGGTCTGTGTTTGAATTTAAAGAGCCCCCTACAGCAGCAGGCTGTGGGGGTCAGCAGGGACCCAAGGAGCATTCTCAGGTTCAAGGGCCACCATGCTTGGCAAGCATCTGTGAGTGTCCTGACTTCTGGCAGAAGCTGAGTTCCCAGATGTCGGAGCTGGACTAAGGGCTTGCTGGCTCACCGTCTGTCAAATGCCCAGTGTCCAGCCTGTGGTGACACCGAGAGATGATGGGACACTAAGAGCTAGTCTGAGGCGAAGGAAGTGCAGTGACAGGGAGGGATGACCTTGCCGGGGACAGTGAGACCCAGCCCCTCCTCTTCCCTCCCTTGTCTCTTTCCATCCTCGGGGTGAGCAGCTTTCTCTATCTTGACCTGCCCTTGTAACACACATCTTCATCACAGATCCAACAACAACAGGGACAACTTGCCGTGAGCTGAAACCTCCAAAACCATGAGCCAACATCGCCAATTCTCTTTTCTTTCTTTCTTTCTTTCTTTCTTTCTTTCTTTCTTTCTTTTTGAGATAAGATCTTTCTCTGTAGTCTAGGCTGGTGCTGAATTCACTATGTAGCCCAGGCTGGATTCAAACTCATGGTAATATTCCTGCCTCAGCCTCCTGAAATCTGGAATTACAAGCATGAGCCACCACACCTGGCTAATTTTATGGAGTGTTGGGGAATCGAACCCAGGGCCTTGGCCACACTAGGCAGCCACTGTAGCCAGTGAGATACACCCCCAGCCCCAGGTCATTCCTCTTTTAAAGTAGATATCTCAGGCATTTTGTGATGTTGCAGAAAGCTGACTTGCAAGGGACTGGAGGTTAAGCTGGAGTGGAGGCTACACAGCCCAAGGTGGTAAAATCCTGTAGAGGCAGCTAAGTCAAGTACAGTTATAGTAGGAGACCTCAAACTCCATTATCACAGATAGACAGGTTGACTAGACAGAAAATAAAAGAAGGAATATTACAGTTAATCCGCATCATGAAAAAATTGGACTTAATGGATATCTACAGAGCGTTCTCCCAACATAAACAGAATCCACTTTTTTTCTCAACAGCACATGGGACATTCTCTAAAATAGAACATATTATAGGCCAGAAGGCATGTTTAGATAAGTACAAAGGAGGTGAAATAATTCCTTGCTAACTTTCAGATCATAGTGGAATAAAATTGGAAATCAACAGCAAAAGAAACTATATAATAGAATTAACAGTGCCCAAACAGCTATACTACCAAAACTGATATACAGATTCAACACAATTCCTATCAAAATACCAATAATTCTTTTCACTAAACTTGAAAAACCAATCCTTAAATTCATATGGAACCAAAAGAGACTCAGGATAACCAGAACAATCCTTAGTAAGAAGACAAAGGTGTGTGGCATTATGATTCCAGACATCAAGTCATATTACAAAACAGCAGTTATAAAAACTATACGGTACTGGCACAAAAACAGCCAAGTTGACCAATGGAACAGGACTGAGAATGTAGAGCCAACCTCATGTATTCCCAGCTACTTGCTCTTTGACAAAGAGGCCAAAACATTCATTGAAAAAAAGAATAGCTTCTTCAACAAATGATGTTGGGAGAATTGGTTGTCCACATGCAGAAGAATGAGTCTAGATACACACCTATCACCATGTGCCAAGGACAAATCAAAGTGGATCGAAGACCTAGATATTAAAATGGAAACACTGAACCTTCTGGAGGACAGAACAGAAAATTTTAGAAGATGTAGGCATGAGCAAAGACTTTCTTAATAAGATACCTGACGAGAAAGAAATAACCCCCAGTATCAAAAATGGGATTATATTAAATTAAAAAGTTACTGCACATCAAAAGCAGCTATCAACAGAGTGAAGAGAGAACAGACAAAATGGGGAAAAATGTTTACCACCTGCACATTGAACAGGAGGCTAATAACTAGAATATACAAGGCTAGATCCCTCAAAATCAAAGACTCAATTTTAAAAAAAATTTAAAAAGGGCAACTGAAATGAAGAGGTAACTCTCAGATGTAGAAGTTCAAATAGTCAGCAAATACATAAAAAAAGAATGGTCAACATCCTTACCCATCAGAGAAATGCAAATCAAAGCATCACTAAGACATCATCTCATGACAGGGAGGATGGCGCATATCAGAACCTGAACAGCAATCCGTGCTGGCAAGGGTGCAGGGGGGAAGGAACACTTTTACATTGTTGGAGGGACCACAAACTGGTACAACCGCTATGGAAGGCAGTATGGAGATTCCTCAAAAGCCCGAAAGTAAATATTCTATTCTATTTGGAGATGCCTTTTCTGGGTATTTTTCCAAAAGAGTCAAAAGCACTGTATAACAGAGATGCACGTGCCCCCATGTTTTGAGCAGCACAACCAACAACAGCTAAAATGTGGAAGATGCAGAAATACCCATCAACAGACCACTGGGTACAAAGCATGTGGTACATGTGCACAGTGGAGTACTAGTCTTTAGATAGATAAGCCTTGAGGTTTTTGTAGGTAAATGGACACAACTTGAGACTGTCACACTTCGTGAAGTAAGTCAGACTCAGAAGGGTAACTATCACATGGTGTCTGTAATATGAGAAACCCAGAATACAGGCATTTTGTAGGACCAAATAGGTGTCACGGTGGGAGTTGTGGGGATGGAGAGGGCGTGGGAGGACCGAAAAGGGGGAGGGGAAGGGTCTGCAATGTTGACACAACGTATATGTGCACAAAATACTCAAATTCATTGTAACCACTATACTTCATGCATATCAATAGTAATTTATACAGGTGTGTATATATACATATATATGAGGAGAAAAAGAAAAAAATGAGGCTCAAGTACTGAAGAGATTCTGTACAAATACTAAGTTCCTGGGCCGAGTAAATGTGATGGTGAGTCGCAGCACTGGCAGGCCAGGCTCTGGGGGGGACGGGCAACGCCCCACAGGTGGCCCAGGGGCTCAGTGGAAGGGCTGGGAGCGTGAACGTGTGTTGTGGTAAGGTGCTGAGGTCACTGCCTGGGTGCAGGTGAGATGAGACTACAACCTGTGTATGAGGTGTGATCAAAATTATGGTGAATATTTAATTTTTTTAATGTGCTGCATTAAAGTGGCCATGGATTCTCCCCATAATCCTCTCTCTTTTGAACACTTGCCACTTTTTGAGGCAGTTCTGAGAGTTTTCTTTCCTGGTGTCTTTAGCTGCACTATCGTGGCTGCTTCAATGTTCTGAATTAATTCAAAATGTTGACCTTCTGTGGTCTTTTCGACTTTGGAGAAGAGTTTGGAAGTCACACAGTGGTGGCAGATTCAGTGTCTAAGGTGGATGAGGACACCTTTATGAGCCTGCCTTTCCCCTGGAGGACACTTGGCAACAGCACTTACATTTTTTTTTAATCATACCTCACCACCGTTCCAGAATTTCTAAAAACTACCTAGAAACTTTAACAAGTACCTATCATGCTAGAGCTGGGAAGATTTACCTGGAAGATGTTTAAGGGAAATTACACACACTTATGTTACAGAAATGGAGAGTGTCTGGTCCACAAGCCATACATACACAGCCCACAAAATCACCTGAACTAGCCCAGCCAAAGCAACCGTCATATTAGGAGTGATTTAATTGTATTATAATCAACTATTTTTATCAAATATAGCCACTAATTTTTAAGTGGATGATTTCACACGGCCTGCAAATGATGTGATAAGTAGCCAATGGTCTTTGGCATTGGGGGAAGCTAAGAAAAAATGACTCCATCCTAAAAGCTTACTATATATAAAAATATTTTCATAAATGTGTTCTGCTTTTCATTTTGAGAAAGCTAATTAGTAATTAGAGAGTCAAAATATTTCTCCAGAGTGTCTCCCAATAAGAATGGTGATGCAACGTGGGGAAAAACGCTCTGTTAGGAAAACCAACCATATGCTCACTTCAGGGAAAAGAGGAGAAACCAGCTGACAGGTGCCCTCAGCCCATGTGTCCGAAGAGAAGGAGTAGTGAGTAAACGGGGTGCCGGGCTAAGAGGCTTACCCTTGGGCTAGCGGACAGCCCCTCTGAACTGCACTTTGCCACTTTTGGCAGAATGCATAATCTTGAATGAATACAAGAGAGGTGTCTGAGCGGCTCTTTCATTGCTGGGATGCAAGACCTGACACCCACTGCTCACGGGAGGAGAGATTCACTTTGCTTGTAGTTTCAGGAGGTCTCAGTCTTCATAAGCAGATGGCAGTGGTGGATGATCTGGGGTGAGACTTGGCTGAAGAAATGGTGTTCATCCCATGGAGGGCAGGAAGCAGCGAGAGAGGACAGAAGCAGAGGGCTAGCATCTGCCTTTCCAGGCCATGTCCCAGTTAGCTGCCCCTTCCAGGTCAAGCCCCGGTGATCTACTCCTTCCTGGTCTGTCCCCAGGGCCCTGCCCTTCCTACAAGGCCCACCTCTGAAGAACACAGGAAATCAATGGATTAACCTCCATGACTGAATCACCTTGCACACGTGAGGCTTTTGGGAGCCATTCCAGATCCAAACCATAGCGAGAGGTGAGCCACATCTGGTTCTCAGCCTGAAAAGAAAGATCTGCTCAGGCTTTCCCTGTTGGAGCGGAGCTGCCAGGGTGGGTCAGCATGCCCAGAAGAGCACACTAAAAATACATTGAGACCAATTCTGCGGGGCCAGAGGGGCATGGTGTCAGCTTTCAGAAAGAAGGGCCCAGAAAATTGGCCACCTCCTGCTCTCTGTGTAGAATGTTTATTTTCAAATTATTTCAAAGACAGACGCAAACCTGTTCCCCATTCGACTGCCACTGCCTGCGTGTTATCATCTTACACTGGGCTCAGAGAGGCATCTGCCCTCCTGTTAGAGAGTTTCCAAAAAAAATAACACATCAATCGGTGGCTGAAAAATACTGGTTTTGTGACTTCCTGTGCCCACCTTTGACAAAGTTACTTTGAAAATGAGCACTTAGCTCACAATTCAGATAAATCAATGTAGTATGGTAAATTTTTTTAAAAAGGAAAGGGAAGAGCTCTGCACTTCCTAGATATTTCTTTAAAACTTTTATTTCAGAAAAAAATTAGAACATGAAGAGAGTATTTTAATTTTAGTGGAATCTACTGAAATGCCCAGTGGGATATGCAAAGTGGCGGGAAAAAATATTCTGCTTGTAGACACCTTTCCTGACGGCTGAGAACTCTAGAAAAAGACATGCTTTATTTTCTTTGCTTGCAGGACAGAAATCTAGTTATTATATTGATTTTGTCCAAAATAATGATACAGGGATCCTGTGAATATTTTCGCCCCAGAGCTGGGAATTACTTTATGCTGCAATGTGGATCCAGTACACTCCTCTAAGGGCAGGTGTGTTGCGGACTTGGCGTCTACCCAGTGGCATTCCTGGGAAGAGATGGGACTTTCAAGAGGCAGGGCTTCGTGGGAAGAAGATAGGACTGAGGACACGCCTTGCAGGGGATGTTGGGATTTCCACCTCTTCTTTTTCCACGGCTTTCTAGAGACTGTGAAATCTGCAGTGTTCATGGCCACAATCTGTGGCCAGGATGTATTGGTTCCCTGCAGACCCAAAGGCAAGGGGCCAACCAACCGTGTACTAAAACCTCTAAAACTGTGAGTCAGAAAGAAAAACACAAACAACTTTCATCTGGGACCAGTAGCACAGGCCTACAATCGCAGCACTCTAGGATGCTGAGGCAGGAGGATGGCCAGCATGTGCCACATGATAAACTCTTAACACACCATGCTATTTCTTTCTCTTCTCTGTGCTCAATTGGCCACTGGCTTTGGCACCAATGGTCACCTCCGGACAGGAGATGGGGAGAAAGGTTTCAGCAGAGTTTGCACAGAACTGGAAAACATTTGCCTGACCTATTATTACCACACAAATGTGAGGTCTCACTTTCTCTGGACATCTAATTTCCATGTATCTAATTCCTATCCAAAGAGCTCTTATGAAGTCTTCAGTCCACATAAGTACCTTGAGTTTGTCCAAAGTTCTTCAATATTTATACGTTATGTAATGCAAGTCTGATGGGCACTTAAGCATATCATAATCTGGAGCCACAACTCCACGCATCCATTTCTTTCATCAAATGGCCACATTCAACATGTCCTGCCTGTCTCACAAATCCACCCAAAAATATCCATAATCACATATGTGTCTCTAGTTGGAATTAGGAACCCAAATGGTGATCCCATCCTTTTTTTTCCACACGAGGTAATTGCTAATTTCAATTAAGAAGAGTAGCCCTGATAGAATTTTCTCAGACCTGCAAATTAATGGTTGCTGTAACCTAGCAACAAGGCAGGAAAATGGACTTTTATTCTGTCGAGTGTCACTAGGCTCCCATTAGCCCGACCTGTTCTCTGCAGTGTGGTATGCTAGTAGACTTTTGTGAAAGGCCTGCAGTGTGAGTAATGGGAGCTCTTAGCGTTATGCTCAGCTATTCATCCTTTTCTGGGATTTGGCTATTTAGCTCTTGAAAAAAAATTACAGGATTTTTATGTCGTTGAAAGGAAATTCTCAAACTTCCCCTATAAAAAGTGGTAGAATTATACCTGATGGCTCTGTTCACATTCGTAATAACACAGTTAGCCACTGCAGATTCGTAGGCATTGAACTCAATTAGATACCCTTAAAGGACAATATTAAAGCATCATAAAAGCAGATGCCCATTTAAATATGGATCTAGTCAAATAAAGGAATAGAGAAGGAATCCCTTTCACCTCAAAGGAACATGTATAATAATAATAAAAAGAGAGAGAACTAAAAATTGCTACTTGAGCATTCCCCATAGATCTGCTGTACAGATCTTTTACAATGGAACTCCTGGATGTATCACTTAAGGTGTATTTTTTTTTTTTTTTTTTGCATTTATGCAGTAGTTCATGACTCTAGTTATGTTTCAGCCACAAAACAAAAACTATGTTTCTGGGGGAAAGTCTGCCATCTGGTATGCTGAATCTAAAAGCTAATACTATTAATTGATTTAGAAGACGATTAAAAATTGGTATTGGCATCTCAGTGGCTAACATGATTGCTTAGCATGCACAAGGCCCTGGGTTCGATTCTCCAGCACCACATAAAAATTAACTGAGTGTGATGGTGCACACCTGTAGTCCCTGCACTCAGGACTCAAGAGGATTGCTGGGAGTTCAATGTCAGCCAGTGAGTTCAGGAGCTGCCTGGACTACAGAGTGAGACTGTCTCAAAAACACAAAAAATAACAAAACAACAGTAACAACAATCATGTGTGTTTTTGACAGTAACCAGAAACGTACTGGGTGATTTTTTTTCCTTTCACAATTGGACTGCACAACTGTGTTTCTCAAGAGAGTATCACTGGAATATATTTGGTTTGAAGAACAGATTCCCTCCTCACATGTGCCATTTTTGTTATGCATGAGGTGACATCACTGCCAGCAGTAAGGGTCAGAAAACCTATGACCATAAGCCCGTATCTGATAAAATACAGAATTGTACCTCCTACATGTTGCTCTCTGTTGCCCCTTTCTGGGTGACCGTATTTAAAGCACATGCCAAGACACAATCATAGAATAAGGCCTGATCTCACTTGCACATGGTGGAATCTTCGAAGAACCAAATGTACACAGCTAGAGAATGGGCCAGGTGGGCTGCTGCTAGGGTGTTGATGGATCATGCCCAGGGCCCAGTGGGAGCAAGCAGAGAGGGTTATTCAAAGTGTCCAGGTTTACACAAATTGCTACCACCTGGTGTGGACAGACAGCCGGAACACTGGGTATTCACAGTCCCGGCCCACAACCACAGGATTGGCTGTCAGCTGTTCTTCTGGCTCTGGTACCAAGAAATGCAGTGGCACCAATACAGAGCTCCATTCTGACTGGGCTATGGAATGTCCCCCAAAAGCCTCGTATTTGAAAGGTGATTCAATCAGGGGAGTTAACCTGTTTATTGTCTTTGCTGTGATGCGGCAGGTTGGGGCCTGGTCAGAAGAGGGTCCACACTTCCTCTCACTCTCTGCTTCCTGTGGGATGAGCAGCTTTCTCCCAGCCAGTCCCCTGCCAGGCCCTTCCGTCACTGCCAGCTTCCTGTGAATGGCTGAGACCCCCTGAAACTGTGAGCTAAAATAAACCTTTCCCCCCTCAAGTTGTGGGTGTCAGGTTTTGTGTCGCAGCAGTGAGAAAGTGACCAAGAGAAGGTGTGTTCCCATTAGGTGGGAATGATCGATGAGGGGTCTGGAGAAGTGATATGTGCAAAGCTACCAGGTGAAGTCTTGTGGAGTGTCCCCCTAAAGCCTTGTGTTCCTATTGATACTGTGTAGGGCTCGGGGCTGGGGCCTGACTGTAACTGGTGGAGGAGTGGCCCTGACCTGGAGGGGTGTGTGCTGGTTCCAACCTTCCTCCCAGTCTCTCTTTTCCACTATGATGTAATGATCTCTGCTGCTGGAGCTCCAGCTCTGGCCCTGCCCCACTCCAGCCCTGCTGTGTGCTTCCACCATTTTCCACCCACCTGTGAATGGACTGAGACCTTCTGAAAACTGTAAACTACAATAAATCTCTCCTCCCTAAATTGTGGATGTCAGGTAACAAGTCACAGCTATGAAAAAGTAACTAAATCATGAAGGTACGGAGATCCTGGGGAGCATCGAGGCCCCCTCCTCCTCTATTGGGTAATGCATGCCAAGCCAGCTCATAAGGTCATATCCACCTAATACAGTTTTATCATGGTGTGCACCACTCCCGAAACAACACCATTGTTAGTGCACAAATACTGCTTCATGAGTAATTCATTGTGTAGCTTGTGCCCCGCGACACACACACACTATAAACCCATTGTCTTAGTTACCTATTCATTGCTGCTGCAGAACATTTGGCTCAGAGTCCTCCAAGGGAGGAAAGATTTATTTAGCTCACTTTCAAAAGGTGTTGCACAGTGCGTTCATGGGCAGCCAGCAATGGTGGAAACAAGTGGCAGAGGCTGGAGAGCTGCTCACTCCATTGCAGACAAGCCAAGTTAAGCAGGAGCCTAGTGAGTCTGCAGACTCAGGCGAAGCTGAGCTTTCCCAGGAAGAAGCTGTAATCATGTTTCTTCTTCCTTCCTTTATTTAGTTCAAGTTGCCAGTTAGGCCCCCAGGTACAGGGTGGGTGCCCCTCCCCCACTTCCTGGCCTATAAGTCAATAAAAAAACACTTGAAAACTCTGCCCTGAGCACTTCCAGTCCCAAGAAATTGACATAATCTTTCTAGGTCAAGCCCCAGGCATCTACCCCTTCCTGCCAGGTCCTACCTCCCAAGAACACGCAGTTCTGAAGTTATCCCACTACATTCAGATACCAGAGGCATTAGGGGGCATTCAAGATCCAAATCACAGCACTCACTTACAGCAAAGACTTTGCTGCAATAGCTTCCTCTACACCAAAGGTGCTTAATTATTACCTGTTGATGCTGGGCTTGGTGGCACAGGCCTATAATCCCATCACTCTGGGAGGCTGAGGCAGGATGATTGCAAATTTGAGCCCAGCTTGGGCGACTTGGTGACTCCGTATCAAAATAAAAATTTAAAAAGGCCTGGGAATGGAGCTCAGGGTGAAGGCCTTGGGTTTCATCCCCAACACCGCAACAATTAGTGTCTATTGAATGGTGTTTTCTGTTGTTTGCATGTAGAGTGTTCCCCTAAAAACCCCATATTTAAAGGGGGATTTAATCACTGGTTAGCCCATTAATTGCCTGCACTGTTGAGGTGGGGCCCAGTCAGAAGGGGTGGATCGCTGGGCCTTGACCTGGAACAGAAGGATCATGAGGACTTGAAGGACTACAATTCCCTTGTTAGCGCCATCCTTCACTCTCTCAGCTTCCTGTCCTGCCTTGCCATGAACAGTTATTTGCCAACCAGGACTCTGCCAGGCTCTCCCACCATTGCCCACTGCCTGTGAATGGATTGAGACCTCCTGAGATGCAAGGTAAGACATCCCTCTTCTCCCTGACCGTATGTACCAGCAAAGAAAAAAAAAAAAAATAACGAAGCCACATGATGTTCTCCTGTCCATTCATGTGGTAAAAATAATCGTGGAGTGGCTACCTCGTAGTGGGTGCTAAAGTAAAAAATACACGTAGGATGGCAACATGAGCTCTGTAACGATCTCCATCAAGGAAGGTGAAGAAAGAGGTGGGTGGGTGTTTTGATTTGAGGAAGATTTTAGCTGAGATTGTGGAGCAAGAAGAGACACACATTCAGGGTCAGAAGGACGCGGCCGGCAGAGGCAAGCGGCTCGCAGCACCTCCCCACTCCCCCCAGATCAGGAAGAGGCGGGACCTGTCAAGGAAGCCAGGCCTTCTGCCGGTGGGCGCGAATGGGGTTGCGCCTTCCAGACTTCCGGCCCTGCGCACTGCGGCTATCTGTCCGCTAGGTGTTCGGCTCGTGCTCGCGCCCTCCATGGTGTGGTCTGAAATTGCACTGTGCTTTCAAGTAAACAATGAATAACAAACAGTAGACACATTGCCGTGGGTCCCTGAAGTACACCCACCGCTTCCAACACATGAGCCGCCGCCATTCCTGGCACTTCCGGGCAGTTCTGGAAGGCTTTAATGTGCAGCCTCTCAAGGCGGGAGAACCAAACCACGGGGGCAGCAGCCACAGTACGGCGGCTGCCAAAAACATGTCCGTGTGTCCTCATCTGCTTCACTCCCTGGATCTGGCACCATTATGTGACTTCTGGCTCCTCTGGAAAGTCAAAACAGCCGTGGAAGATCAGTGTTTTGAATGGTTTCGGGATACTGAGGCAGCCATGATAGCGCAACTAAAGACAAAGAGCAGTGCCACCGTGTGTTCCAAGCGAGGGGAGGAGCTCTGGTGATTCGTGCTCACGTGTCTTTTACTGTCACTATTTTTAATTTAAATATTCGCCTTGTACATGTAAATCCACCGAGTAGATATAAAGAGATCCAAACCTATAGAAGAGAGCTAAAACAGAATTGAGGAAAACAGGATTTTTTTTAAGTGAAGGGAAGGAGGTCAATTGAGAAAGAAAGGAGAGAAGATCACAAGAATAAAGAAAAAAATCAAAATAAAGGACTGGAGATAGAGCCGAGCAGAGCATTTGCCCTGCATTTGTCCTGCAGCCATCGCAGACCCTGCATTTTATTCTTTCAGCACTATATAAAAATGAGCTGGGCATGGTAACATCTCAGCATTGGGAAGTCTGAGCAGGAGGACTGCCGTGAGTTCAAGGCCATCCTGGGCAACAGTGAATTCAGGATCAGCCTGGACTACAGAGCAAGAAGCTCTGTTCAAAAATATATGTATATTAAATTTTGATTGGATTGTGTATTTCTGAACAACGTGCCTGAAGAAGTTGATTATCTGACCAAAAGCTGCTTGTGTCTTCTGAACGGCTGTGTGAGCCTCTTGCCTTCGGAAATTTTGTGACTAAAATAACCAGAAGAACCACGGGAACAAAACTCTGCTCCAGGTTGTAATATCAGTGACCGGAAACATGATCACCTAGAGAATGGACAGGGGGTGGTACCTGCCCCGCAGGTCAGAAGTTCAGTTCCTCTGGCCCCAGGCTGCCCTGGGAAGAGTCCCAAGCCTGTGTGAGGGTGGCGCTGAGCGTCTCATGACCCCGAAGAGTACCGGTGACCACACATACTGAACCACCCCCTAAAGGGGCTCCTTGTCTCTCGAAGAGGTATGGCTTTTTTCTCGTGCATTTGTTTGTAATGTGTAACAAGCTGACAGGAGCCATTATTCAAAGACAAACGGCTGGCCTTGGTGGAGACTCCAACACAAACAGATAGTCACCAGTCGGTCAGGACCCCGCGGGATCCATCACACTGAGCACATTAATGCACTGCCCACATCTGCATGGACACAGAGAGGAGGTGCTGGGATCCCTCCTCCCCCCTTAAAAAACAGGATACCCTGGGCTTTTATTTAAAAAGGTGAGAGGGCAGATTTGTTTCAATGATGGGGGAAAAAAGAAACAAAACCAAGGGGATGTGGAGTGCCATAGAGCCAGCGATACCTGCTTTGCTCCTTAATGAGAGGGCTGGTCGCCCCAGAACCACCGATGCTCCCAGAAAGACTATCAACAGAGATGCCCATGGTGGGCACAGAGGCATTCGGACAAGGAACGTACAGCTGGAACCCAGCCTAGAGGACACTGTGGAACATGCCACTAGCTCAAGCTGCAGGCCATCCTGGGAGAGGTACAGTTTCCGGAGTGTTGGCAGGAACAGAAGCCTGGCTCAAGCTTCCATTGTTTGTGGTAGAACTTCCATTCGCGATTTGGGCTGCGTCTCTCAGCAGCGTTTGCTTCTGAGACCCAAGGTGCATTGGGGATGCAGTGGCTTTTCTATTCATGAAAGTCTTCCGTGATGTGGGTACCTTGCTGTTTCCACCCAGGATGGAACGGCATGCCTTGTCCACCCTTCACAGACTGTTGTCCCTCAGCATCCTGGTTTCCCGCACGAATACCCCAACACTCCAAACCCTACTGCACCGCGTTCACCCCTTTGCCTACACAGCTTCCGCTGCGTGCTCAGCTTGTCAGGCAACGGAGGACAGATTGGAGGAGCCACTTGGCGGGCCTGGGATGAGAGGAGGCTGTCCTTAGCACGCTCACACCGGCTGGGTCCCTCAGTGAGCCACCAAGCTTGCCGCTCCTCTGATCAATGAGGAGAGCCGGCAATCACGCATTCTTCCGTGGTGGAACTGCTCTACCCTCAAGGGCACGGCTCCAAGGTGACGGAGAGCAGTAGGGGTGGAGATAAAGTTCAGTCCCCAAGAATCCAGTGTTGCTGAAGCTTCTCGTGGCTGCAAATGGGAGGATTCAGCCCATGAACGGGCCCAAACAGCCTGCTGTGTGCGTGTGTTGGCTAATAACGCACTCACAGCTCCATGGGATGTGTTCTGTGCGTGTGTCCCAGGTATGTGGGCGAGATCGGAACTCGACAACAGCCTAAAAGGCAGGAGGTAGACCAGGGACAGCCCTGACATTCTCAGCCCTGCCCACCTCGCTTGTCCTCCAGACTGGCCAGTGTCACACTGGTGAAAGCCACAAAAGACGTGGTTTATGCTTCAAAAAATGTCCTGCAGCCATCGCAGTCTGTTAAGTCAGTGATTACCGACTTTTCTGGTACCAGGCACTGGTTTGCTAATCTGACAGGAGGTGGAGCTCAGGCAGCAGTGTGAGTGATGGGGAGTGGCTGTAAGTACAGATGAAGCTCCACTCTCTCGCCTGCTGTTCACCTCTGGCTGTGTGGGCTGGTTCCTAACAGGTCCCAGGCCAAGGTTTAGAGACCCCTGTGTTAAATTATTGCTTTGAATTAATGCGTGTAGCTGTGGCAAGGGAGAATGTTAACTGAGGAAACCCGGTGGATGAGATTTAGCTCCCATTTGTCATTCAATCGGGGTTTCAGGGGATTCAGTTTTATCTCTCACAGCTGAGGTAGGACACCTCCCCCTGTGGCCCACAGAACCAGACCAGTCCTGTCAAGGACCGACGTTAGGTACCTTGCAGCTTGCACAGGTTATATGCGACATTGTTACTAATCAACTGTCCATAGCAAAGAGAGGACCTTGATGCTATGAAAGAGAAGAGAAATTCTTCCAGGTGTAGAGTTCACTTCCTCTGGAAAGGTGTGTATTCTTAACATGAACTATCTCATGTGCATAATAATATATGGCATGCATAGCATGTGTTATTTTGATGATTAAAAACCAGCTAGGTGTGCAGGCCTGGGATCCCAGCACTGTGGAAGGCTGAAACAGGAGGATCTCGAGACCAGCCTAAGCAACTTAGTAACTGAGATCCTGTTGCAAAATAAAAAATAAAAGACTAGGGATGTAGCTCTGTGAGAAGACCCTGGAATCAATCCCCAAAATCACCAATAAAGAGATAAAAATTATGAGCAGTACATTTAAGGGAAGAAACAAATGAAGGGATAAATGGTTAAGATGTGACGTATCGATTCCATAGGATAACTACAATTACTACATCTTACAAACATACCACTAAGAAAGGATTTATGAATATTGCCTACAAATAAAGAAAAAATTCACCACTGCTGAATTAAACAAATAAACAATACACAAATAAGAAATGTGATGGCCCATCAACAAATTTTAAAAAATGTTTTTGGTAATCAAACCAAAATGAATGAAAACAATTACTAAATATTATTCTTAAGGTTGCAATTTTTTGGTACTAGGGATCAAACCCAAGGCCTTCACATGTGTTATATTGCAGCTCATTTTTATTTTTGATTTTTGAACAAAACCAATGCCTGGTACAAGCTCTCACTGAGTCGCTAAGTTGCCTAGGGTGGGCTCAAACTCGCTTTCCTCCTGCCTCAGCCTTTCAGGATAGTGGGATTACCGGTGTGTATTTCCAGACCCAGCTAGATCACAGGTTCTGAAAATATGAGAATGTGGGAAACAAGCATCATTATTCAATTCTAGTAGGCGTGTAAGTTGTTAAAACGTTGGGTGCCAATTGTCACTAAGCAAAAATTTAAATTTTCTCTTATTTACTAATATTACTTCTAAAGAACTTTTACAGGAAACTTCTATAAAGCTAAAGTTTTAAATGTAAATAAACATTCATTGCCACATCTGGCATAATAACAAGCAGTAGGTATCAGTGTCTATTGATAGAATGGTGCTAAATGATGGCCAAACTCTGTCCAAAAAGAAATGCAGTTATACAGCCATTAAAATGGCTGATCTACAAGTGCACTTCCATGTTGTTAGGTGAGATATAACTTTTAGAGAAAGAGCACTTAATACGATCATATGGACATTGTGAAGCATGTTTCAATCTGAGTTTATCCATTTACACATGTGCATATAAGAATATGGAATGAGATAAAAATGAGTATTGTTATAGGAGTGTCTGTTGAAGGATGAGGCATCTACACATGGGCATTGATTCAATTATGGAAAACTGTGGTAGGTATTGCTAGTGTGCTAAAGATGAAAAGAAGGGAGAAAAGAAGAAAACACAGCTTTGTTGATGATGTGCAGCATTACTGTTGGAAGTTAGACCCGATATTTGAGCCATAGTAGGAACTGCAACCAAGGGCAGGATCCCACTCAGGGAAGAAGCTACTCTGTGTTTCGTTTTCTCTTTTTCCTCTTCCTTTTCTTCCTCCTTTGCTCTACTCTACTTCCGTCTGCCCAGACTACGTGGTCCCATTGCCTCCACGGTTAAGTGTGTATTACAAATAATTAACCGTGATGCCTGCTTTTATGTTGCTTGTAAATAACACAGAGAAGGGAACTTTTTAAAGATTCACAATGAGAAAACATCACACCTTGTGTAAAGGCACCAAGATGTTTCTATAATAGAAACTGCCTAGGAGAACCCCTTTGCGTGGGATGATCGGTGAAGGCACCACAGAAGACTTGCTATCAGATCCCCAGACCATCAGAACATGTTGACATGAACCTCATGGCTGAAAATCAAAGAAATTCGTTATTCTCTTAGAGTTCTGGACAGCACAAGTTCAAGATCAAGGCAATCTCAGACTGAGCTCTCTCTACAGATGCCAGAGTACAATCCAACTGTTGGCCCATCTAGCCTCTAGAGATTACAGGCATTCCTTCCACCAGCATCCTTATGTCCTTTTCCATCTGTCTTCTTGTGTCCTCTTCCATGTGTGTCTTTGTGGCTGTCCCTTGAGAGATGGACTAAGAGATCTTTTACACAACCAAGGACCATCTCTTCTTCAGACCTTTAACTCGTATGCATGAGTCTGTCCCACTAGCCACTGCTGCTGGGACAAAACCCAACACCTGTCACGCAAAGGAGGGGAGGGTTATTGGGGCTCACAGTTTTGGTCCACGGTTGGCTGGCTCCGAGGCAGAAACAGTGTGGCAGAGGACAACTGCTCATCCTCTGGCAGCCGGGGGCAGAGTGAGCAGCGAGGAGCCAAGGACTGGAGCACATAGTTCTAGGTCAGGGTCCAGTGACCCCCCTCCCACCAGGCCCCACTTCCTGACAGCATTGTCAGCTATGATCTCCACGGATGAACCCACCCATGACCACAGTAGCCCACTCATCTCCATAAAGCCTTGCTTTCCCAATACCCCTTTTCTTCTCCAAAAAGTTGGCTTCCCTCTTTCTTACAATTTCTCCCTATTTTATTCTTTATTTATATTTAGTGTTTCTTACTAACTAATCCTCTACTTTTGTCATTTTTGTGTTATTTATCTCTCCATTTTTAGTTCAATTTTCCGGAAAATTTCCTTAAAACTGTCTTTCATCCCTTGTACTGAATTGTTAGTTTTTGTTTCAAAGAGCATCTCTCCATTGGTCATGTTGGTACAGACCTGTAATTGGACACACTGGGGGGCTGAGGCAGAAGGATTGCAAGTTAGAGACCAATCTAGGCAACTTAGAGACTTAGCGACACCCTGTTTCAAAAACGACAACAACAAAAATTACAAGAAGGGCTGAGGATACAGCTCAATGCAATGGTCCTGAGTTCAGTCTTTAGTACTAAAACAAACACCTTTCTCAATTTCTATAACAGTCGTGTTTATAGGAACCAAGAGCATGCACAGTTAGCTTGGACTTGTTAACACCACATCTCTCTGCCTGCAAAGTTATTGTATTGTTGGTAAAGGAGTACTCTGAGACATTTCCAAAGTTATTTTCTGCATCGACCAAGATAGCCCATGTGAGAACTGACCTCTTACGTGAACCCCTTCTTAGGAGACCACTTACCATTCACACCTTCGGCTCCCTCCGGTGCCCAACCGCTCATGGCTACGAGAGGCAGCCTCACTCATGGAACATCGCTGAGCCTGCAATTCAGATTGGGACTACTCGGCAGGGATTGACCTAATTTCTCTCATGATCTTCATGTCTGGTTCCGTGGCTAGACATACCTCATTCCAGCTGGGCAAAGGAAAAGGGGCCAAGTGTGGGCAACGTGGGATTCAGAGCAACTCTCAAAGCTAGAAAACCTGACTGCTGACTGCTGCAAAAGTTATGATGAAGAGACCTTTAGGAGAAAAAAGTAAAAAGAAAAAAAAGAAAGAAAAATACTTCCCAAACCCACAATCCCTCAACAACAGAGAATGGCTAGCAAACCCACAATTAGACCAGCAGGGGTGCATTGGAATTCAGGACATAACTTCCCCTCCCCCAGACCCCACCCTACCTCCCATATTCCAAACACCTGCTTCTCCCAGTGTGGTTCTGGGCAAGTGAGCGCACTACAGGAATTAAATCCAGGAGGGTGGCTGACCACAGGAATTAAATCCAACCTGATTCCTTGAGACTCCTAGCTCGTTGCTACTGGCCTTTTTGACTTGATCTGCATTTCTGTCAGGGGTCTTTGCTGGGGACTTGATGATCATGGTAATATGGATAGTAACTTGAGTGAGCACTTAAACATACCAGAAAGAGTTAAATGACTCCAGGTATCCACTCCCTGAGGTAGATCTCAAGTTCTGTTTGTATTCATGTTCAAGTCCCCACCTCTGGCTGCCATTAACAATGACATAGAAAGTGAATGAGAATCAATGCACTCAGAATACTAAAAAAAAAATATTCAAGCTGCGCACAGAGGCTCCTATAATCCCGGCACCGTGGGAGACTGGGGCAAGAGACTCCAGGCTCAAGCTCAGCCTGGGCAACTTTAAAAAGTGGGCTGGAGATGTAGCTGTGTGAAGATCTTGGGCTCAATCCCCAGCATCACAAAAGAAAAAAAAAAGTCAAAGAAAACAAGACAGACTTTTTTTAAAGGATGACACTTCCTCTATTTCTACCCTGGAGACTCCCTCTTTCTGAGTCTGCTACTCATTCCATAGGTCTCTCACTGTAGCCACAAGCCAGAAAACTGGCACCGCAGATTAGTCAGGAGGATAGCTCCCTGCGGATGCCAAGCCTGCCTTTATTGGATGAAATAAAAGGAAAATGACCCAGAATTATCGCCTTATTCAAAAGCCATAAAGCAGCACCAGTTATCTGTAGAGTTCACACGTACTTAAAGATTCAATGACTGTTGCAATACTCACTTTGAAAACAATGATCAGACTTTTGTGTAATGAAGGCTCTTGTTTTTCTATAAAAGGGGAAAAACAAATAAAACATTCTTTATTCCTGTCAGGATTTTTCCAAAACATTCATAACATAAAACAGCATTTTCTGCTGCCAGGATATAGGCCCATTTTTCAGCTAAAGAATATAGGTGTGTGGTTTCCTGTAGCTCTAAAAATTGAATATCGTTTGATTTGTGCACATGAAGTGTAATGGTTAGGATCCTTGGAGAAACAAAATTAGTAGAAGTTATCTATCTGTATATATATATATACAGATTCAAAGAGAGTTCAAAGTAGCTGCCTGCACGTGTGACAGCTGGAGGGTCCCGTAGCTGCTCAGACATGACAGAACTCCATCTGAGACTGCAGGACAGCCAACATGACTCTGTACTATGAATCAACATCCGTGGATGATGGCAAAGACCTGAACACCGGAGCAAATCTGCACTGGAGATCAGTGATGCAAAGCCCGAAGCAGACGAGAGCCAAGGCCAGAGCTCTCCCAGGAGAAGGAGCTGGACTCATCCTTTCTCTTTAGCTGGAGCTCCAGTCCATCGGTTGGGCCACCCACACCCATGGTGGGTCCTCTTCTCTCACTGGCCAGCTCATAAGAGACTCACTCATCCCCAAAGCTCGCCCCAGAGGTTGGCTGAGCATGCCCTACTCCCTTAAAGTTGACGCAATGCTTTACGTGGTCACAGTAAGCATCTCTTGAGAAAGAGGAATTCTTCACCTCCTTTGTTCTGATGTCAAAGAGACTGACAGATGGAAGGAGGATGGACTGTCATTTCAGTCATTTGGCACGAGTAAGAAAGGGGAATAAATTCAGACTTCTTTCTTCTGCCCACCTGGATTTCTCTGCCATGTAAACTCTCATTGGAATGGAAAGACATGAGATTCTGATGTGGGCTGTGGAATTAGCATCACTGCCCGGTCCTTGCACTGAGCTTGGAAAGGATCACTTCCCTAGAGGGCCACTGTTCCCCCGCCACTGCTCAGCCTCCAGAGTGACAGTCCCGGAACCCAGGGCCACAAAGGGAATGAGGGTGGGAACCAAGGTCAACACAGAGCCAATTTATGCAAAACTGGTGGCACTGGTTGGTGGCAGGTCATAGAAGTGAAAGTCGACATGAAGCATTATCTTTTTGGATACTGCACAACATCATAAGTAATTTTTGTTTGTTTTGCACAGTATTGAGGATGGATTGAACCGAGGTCCTTCACACTGAGCCGTGTCCCCAGCCTTTCTTGTCTTTATTTATTTATTTTTAACAGGGTCTGGTTTTTTGAGTCAGGCTGGTCCTGAACTCACTGTGTAACCCAGGCTGGCCTCAAACTCATGACAATCCTCCTGCCTCAGCCTCTTGAATGCTATACTACTATGCTGGCAAGTGTTTATGTGGTGCTGAGGAATCAAACCAGAGCCTTGGGCACTGTAGGCAAGCGCTCTAACCACTGAGGTACACCTCTAGATGTGTCTTTATTGTTTTTTTTTTGTTGTTGTTGTTGTTGTTGTTGTTTCGTTTTGAGGCGAGGCCTGGCTAAGTTGCCCAGGCTTGGCTTGAACTTGTGATCCTCCTGCCTCAGCCTCCCTAAATGCTAGTTTTATACCCAGCAAACAGTTTTCTATATGGGAGGGGAAAAAGTGTGGTGAGGGAGAAATCAAGAAAGACTGTGGAGGATAGGGAACATGTGTGTATTTGGCCTGGGTTGTGCCAGCGCACACAACTCCCTGGACTCAGGCTCTCCTTCCCTGCAGAAGTTCAGCCTGCCTCCTCCCTTGCTCCAGAGGCAGCTCCCGAGACTCACAGCCTACAGCCCTGCTCCTGGAAGGGGAAGAAAGGGTGTATTTCAGCCCATTGTTTTATATGGACACTTATTAACCCGGCTGCATTTAGAGCAGGGATTGCACTGGGTGCCTATTGACCAGCACTCAGCCGTGCAGCGATCTTCCAGCTCCGATCAATCAGGCCTCAGGGACCCAGCTTCCAGCTTGGACAAGAGCTGGGGTCCAGGGAGGCTGTGGGGAGGGGGAGCCACTGTTGAGGTTCAAGTTACAGGAAATTCCAGGAGAGGGGTCTGGGCGGCTGGGCCACCCGGCCCAGTTCTGAGCAAGTCCCAGCAGCTTGTAACAAGTAGAGACCAAGTAAGACAACAGTAGGCTCCTCCTGCCAGCTGTCACTTCTGGATTGCAGACCCCAGACAGCCCCGGAAGAGCTTGGTCAGCCCCTCTCTGTATGCAGAATCCTGGCTGCTCACAGTGGACTAAGCTGATTGCTGAGCAGGGAGCAGGGCAGCACCAGTGAAACCAAAATTTCAGATTGTTAAGTTTCCCACCTAAGACCCATGACCTACCATTCACTGTGTGAACGTGCCCCACCCCACGCACCCCACACACTCCAGTTTGACATGGCCAATTTCTGAGACTTGAATTGCTCCAGTATTCACAACAGACTAACCTGGGCCCCCAGTGTCATCTTCTTGTTGAGGTGATTTCATAGTTAGCTCTGACTTAGTTGTGTTTTGCCTTTCCCCCTAGAACTGGGATTGGAACCAGGGCCTTTGTATTGAACTATATCCCCAGCTCTTTTTCTTTAAAAATATTTTTTCTTTTTTTTTTTTTTTTGGTGATACCTCACTGAGTTGCCAAGTTGCTCAGGCCACCTTGTCTGGTGCACACACAATTTTTTATGAACAAATGGTATTGGTTAGGGTTCTTAAGGAGGCAGGATTAATAGAAATTAAATGCACATAAAGAGGGTTTATTTAGAAGGTTTGCAGATACGAAGAGGGAGATAATCCAAGATGTCACACACACGCGCGCGCGAGATCTGAAGGGTCCAGTGGCTGGTCAGACGTGAAACAAGATCTCCAGTCCAAGCGTGCAGGACAGCCAGTGCGAGTCTGCTATGGATTCCTGTCCAAAAAGCATTTGCAAGGACCAGAGGCGGGAGCAAATCTGTGGTGAGAGACCGGTGATGTGAAGACAGGAGCTAGTCAGTGCCTGGAGACAATCACGCAACCTGGAGCTTTCCCAGGAAAAGCTGTAACAATCTTTCTTCTTCCTTTTTACTTAGCTCAAGCTGCCAACTGGGCCACTCCCATCCAGAGTGGGTATTTTCTCTCCTTTTCTGGCCCACAGGTCAGTCACACACACCTGTAAACTCTATCCGGGGTGTTTGCTGATCTCTTCAAGTTGACATAATCTCTCCACCAGTCACAAAACTCATAGCTGAGAAATAATCCATATCTTCTAATTGATTATGTTAACCTGTTTTCTTGTCTTATGGTTGCTCTATCTGGTCCCCTGCCCCTTCTTTCCTGTTTTTTTTTTCTGGTCTTTAGTCAGCATGAGGTGAGCACCTTTCCACCCTCAAACCTTCTGCCGTATTGTTTCTGCCTTGGAGCCATCCTTGCACTGAGCCCTCTGAAACCATAAACTAAGGTAAACTGCTCCTCTTTTAAGCTGTGAGAGTAGAAAAGTTGTGGGAGTAGAAAACCTGACATGAATATAAGATCTAGAATGCAGCACCAGTATGCAGATGGGGGAAACGTGGCTGTCCCGGCCAGTAAGGACCAGTGATCCCCGGCTAGTATTCATCAGAAAGACCTTCTTGGCAGGATCACTGTCCAACAGTATTTGAACTGAGGATGTCTAGTCCCAAAGCACACTGTCTTGGGTCGCCAACACTAATCCATCTCTTATTATAGCATTTAAGTTACTGCAATTCTATCAATAAGGCCAAACTAAAACCAACTAGTTAGAACAGAAGATGGGCAAAATGATGTGGGAAATTGCCTTGTCCAAATAATAAGTTTGCATCTTATTAGCACCTCCTTCTTCCTACTGGGCAAAAGTCTTAAGAGAACGTTACAATTTCAAACCCTTGAATGTACAATCACAGCAATAAATTGAGTTGCAAATTGATTTTCTCTATGTAGTAACCACCTTAAGAGATTCTGTTGTTCAGCTTCTGCAGTTTTCTACTATTTTCCACAGCAAAATTCCATATGGGTGGTTCCACTCTGAGGTCTCCGCAGTCCACGCAGAACTTGGCAAATGTGGAGTGCTTCTTTTCCCCACTACAAATAGAGCCCATGATGGGGGCTGGGGACTGCAAGGGTACCCCATATTGCTTGGCAGATGACACACATGATTCAATGGAAGGTTGTTCTATATGAGTTGCATGTGGTATAGATTGGGACTCTGTGAATACTGATCCCAGAATAACCAGGAATAACGAGAGTTGCTTTAAGAAGGACTAAAACTCTTTTCCTTAGCAAAAGTTCTCATTCTACAAGGGTGGAATGGTACATGAGGTCCCCATTACCTATACTAACCTTTACAAAACTTGGAATGCACCTCCTCCTTACAAACCCATAGATCAGCACATGACTTCCATCATTATGTCTTCAAGTTCCCACATCCTTTCTCATGAAAGAAGCATCATGCCCTGTAAATGGACTTGCCAGCTTCCTTACGCCAGCCATATTCCCACACAATATGGCGACACCCATGCAGTGATACTTGATGGGATAGTGAGCACAATATCTCTCGACAGCCGTGGCAGTACACTTTGGGAGAGCTACCAGGCAGGCACTCGGGTCACAGCCTCTGGCTTGTTTCACCTGCATGTCAACCTGGAGATAGATGGCACATCACCCTGTAATTCAGATCACTCATTTTTTCCCTATTAGCCACTCTAAGGTCTTTTAAGGTTGGTCATGGTCTGTAGGTGTGACTTGCATCTGATTTTCTCAGAAGTATTAAGTAGGGTGGTTAGGGATGGAAGGAGTACTGAGGAGGTGAAAAGCAAATTGGTAGCAAGTATAGCAGTGGCCCACACGGGAAACGACCTGTCTCAACCATAGCAGAGTCCAGAAGCAACAGCTGTCTGCATCACCTCCCTCCATCACCTGTGGGTCTTGGATGGGGTGAAAAGCCTGTTTGTTGCAGAAGGAAGAGCATTCGATGTATAGCCATGAAATTTGGGGGTGGGGGAGAGCTTTGAAAGGCATGAAACTAGACACGTGTGGTGCCACATGTAATCCCTGCACTCCAGGAAGCTAAGGTAGGAAGACTGCAAACTCAAGAACAGCTTGAGCAACTCAGTAACTTAGCAAGACTCTATCTCAAAATAAAAACTTTTCTAAAAGGGCTAGGGATGTAACGTAACATGAAACCTGTGTTCATTCCACAGTACTGCCAAAAAAAAAAAAGAAAGTGAGAGAAAGAAAGGAAGGAAGGAAGAAAGAAAAAGAAATAAAGAAATCAAGCTCAGTGTGCTTTTCTATAAAATGGGAATAAAACCATCTTTACAAGATTGTCATGGAGACCAAATAAGGAAAGATCAACTTACAACTTGGTAAGATAAAACAAGCTATTGAAGAGTTAAAGGACAACACAAGTACCATTTCCCAAAATTATCACGCTGCAATAGCAGAAACAAGGGGTGTTCATTGCTAAAAGGAATTAATGAATATAGTAATTCATTATTAACTTGTTAATGTGAAGTGCTTCTTTCAGCGTTCCCTGCCCCCAGGGCTTGGACCACCACGATCTTGGGAGGAGCAGGCCTCTGGAACACAGAGATGAGCCGCGAGCAGGAGGTAAGAGGCAAGTGAAGCTCCGCCTCCTACCAGCATGCTCCTATCCGGTTCTAAAGCTGCCACTGATTGACAGGAGGTGGGGCTTCAGTTGTGCCCTGATCCTTCTGTGGCAGCCGTTGCAAAGCTCCCATTCAACAGCCCACTGCGGAACAAGTACACTTACCCCGGCTGTGGGAGAATAAGCTTCACTTGAACCAGTCCCTGGTGTCATAGTTTGAGGATCACTGCATTATCACTGTTTTTATTGAATGAACATGGGATTTGAACTTGAATAATAGAGTTAATGATTTAAAAACTAATATTATTTGATGCCAATAAGAATGGCTGATGTTAAGAACTCAAAAAACAACAAATGCTGGCAAGGATGTGGGGTAAAGGAACCCTTCTCCATTGCAGGTGGGACTGTGAACTGGTACAGCCACTATGGAAAGCAGTATAGAGCGTCCTCAAAAAACTAAAACTTAGATACCACATTTAACCCAGCTGTACCGCTTCTGGGTATCTTCCCAAAAGAGGTAAAGTCATCCTATAAGAATGATACCTGCATATCCATACATGCATAACAACACAATTTAAAATAGCCAAGTCTTGGAAGAAACCACTATGCCTGTGTACAGATGACTGGATGAAGATGATGTGGTATATATACACAATGGAGTACTACTCTGTGATTAAGAATGACAAATTTGAGTCACCTGTAGGTAAATGGATGCACCTTGAGACCATGATGCTTAGCAAAATGGGTCAGACACAGAAGGTTAAATATCACATGGTTTCTCTAATATGAGAAAACCAAAACATAAATACGGCTAGAGATATGGAAGAAAGTAAGAAGATGGACTTTATGGAGAGAGAAAAGGAAAGGAGGAGGTGAGAGGGTGGAAAGGGGGAAGGGAGATGATGTGTAAATAAAAAAATAAAAACTGATACTGATAGTGGCAGATAGCAGGAAGAAAAACAAGAATAAAACAGGTACGACCCATTTATTTACATACAAATTAAACCACAGTAACATATTGTGTTAGTTACTTTCTTGTTGTGTGGACCAAACCTGACATCCACAACTTAGCAGACAGGAAGCAAGTGAGCAAGGAAGTGCAGAGATAGCACGTGTCCTTCCAGGTCATGTCCCCGTAACCCGCCCCTTCCAGGGCCATCCTCAGCAATCCAACGCCCCAGGGCAAGCTCCAGTGCCCCACCCCTTCTGACCAGCTCCACCTCTTAACAGCACGTGGTTCCATCGGTATTCTACAACATCCAAATACATCGCTAGTGCGGACTGTGAACTGATACAGCCAGTATGGAAAGCAGTACGGAGGGTTCTCAAAAAACTGTGAAACTAGATACCACGTTTAACCTTTAGGCTTTGGAGGGGCACTCCGGACTCAAACCTTAACGCGTGCCTAGCTGCACGACAGCTTCTAGATAGAAGTTTTCATCTTCCCTTGTTACTCCATTCTTAAAATAGTGATTATGCATCCAAGAGATACTACTTCACAAGCACACATCTGTTGCACAGCATAGATTATACACACATATATACATACACATTTTAATATAGTAGATGCTATTTCACAAATGAATTCAAAATCTGGGACTATTTTTCAATCAAGAGAGCAGATGCCTGTAACACTGAGAAAGCTTTTCTGGATTACTGATTGGGAAGTAGATTGATCATGAAAGACGGGTATCCAACCAGGCGATAAAAGTCAGCCCAAAACTGAGTTCCGTAGTGATTTGTGTGAATCATCTTCAAGATTGTTTTTCAGAAAGTCAGTTTATTGGAAATTGATAGAAGCCACATCTAGTGTCATGTCCACGATGGACAGGTTTATATTCAATTTGGCAGGTAGAATCAGCAAATGTTGAGGAGTTTGTTTGGTTTTTGTTTGGTTGGGTTTTGTTTTTGTTTTATTTTGTTTTGTTTTGACACGGAATCTTGCTCTGTGGTCCAGGCTGGTCCTGAATTCACTGAGTAGCTGAGACTGTCCTCAAACTCATGTGAATCCTCCTGCCTCAGCCTCCCAAATGATGGGATGACAGGTGTGTGCATGTTGGGTGGGTGTGAGTGTTGGAGAGATTATGTCAATTTGAGCCAATCAAGAGCCACCACACTTGGGTGAGGGTTTGGGAGTCACGCCTAGAGCGGGCAATTGGGAACCAGCCTGGATTAGAGTGTGAGGGATTTGTGGGCCAGTGAATGAAGGAAGAGCACCCACCCAGATGTGGGAGGCCCAGCTGGAACTCCAACGGTATAAAAGGAAGGAAGGGGGAAGATTGTTACGGCTTCTTCCTCTGGGAAAGCTCTCGCCTTCGCAGTTGTCTACTAACCCCGACTTACTACACACGCGCAGGTCTTCACCACAGATTGGCCCCGGTCTCGACTTGCACCTGTCTGCCCATCGCTGATCTTCAGTTGCTGATGTTCAGGCTCCGGTCTTCACCATTGTTCTTTGAACAACCGAGGTCTCAGCAGACTCTCACCGGCTGTCCTGCAGTCCCTGACGGGAGTTCTACCTCACGGTTGACCAGCCATCAGACACTCCAGCTCTCACGTGTGCAGGCCGCCATCTTGGACTATCTCTGTCCTCGGATTTGTTAGCCTTCCGAATAGATCCTTTCTGTTATAATTTCTGTGAATTCTGCCTTTTGAAAGAACCCAAATGAATGCATACCCTATGAGTCTCTCTCTTATGACACACAACACTTAAATACAGCACAACCAAAAACAGGCACTTGGAAGTGTGATAGCAAAAGGAACTGTATTGGTTAGGGCCCTAAGAGAGGCAGAGTTAACAGAATGTGTAGAGTAAAGGGAATTTATCTGGAGGGCTTACAAGTTTAAAGAGAGACAGTCCAAATGAGCTATACACCCAAGGAAGACCTGGAGGGTTCCGTAGCCACCCAAGTTTGTGCCAACACCAGTCTGAGACGGCAGGACAGCCAATTGGGGCCTGCTGCCTGCCATGGGTGGTTGTCCAAAAAGCAAGGCCAAGACTGGAGACTGATGGGAATCTACTCTGGAGATCTGAGAACTGAAGGCCCAAGCAAGCCAGGAACAAGGCCAAGTCTCTCTGACTCAAGGTGAGGCCAGAGCTTCTTAGGAAGAAGCTGCAACAACGTATCTTCCTCCCTCCTTTACTGAATTCACGTTTCCAGGTAGGCGCCCCTTTCCCATTTCCTGGCCCTCAAGTAAACAGCCTGCACCAACATAGAGCACCCTAAAAATAGCACCCATGCCACATCCCGTGTGTGTGTGTGTGTGTGTGTGTGTGTGTGTGTGTGGTACTGGGGATTGTGTCCAGAGCCTTCACACTGAGCTACAGTTTTTCATTCATTCCTGGAACATTTTTTTTTTGGGGGGGAGTCTCTTTAAGTTGCCTAGTTACCCAGTTATCAAGGCTGGGCTCAGAATTGCAGTCATTCTGCCGTAGCCTCCCAGAGTGCTGGGACAATAGGCCTGCACCACTAGGCCTGACCACATCACTCTGTGCTTACTTTATTCATTTTTTTTGGAGTCCTTGTATTGTGTATATCATTTATTGTCTGTCTCTCTTCAATCAAATGTATGCCCTCTAAAAAAAAGGTTTTTTCCTGTAATATTACTGGTACTTAGGATCATGCCTGGTACACAGTATATACTAAATAAATAATGGTTATAAGCATCAGGATTTTTTCCTTCATTTTAGTGTTGTTTTCTGAGAATAAAATTTAACGGCTGCTGAACGCTTAGAGCACCACCTTCCGTGAAGAGGAGAATCATCCAGGTGGCATAGAATTTGAGACACTTTGTCTCAAGAATTGTGAGTTCCTCATCATGAAGCTGAAACACTAGTCGTGTTTAAGCAAAATCTTAAGTAAATTTAAACTGAGTGCAAAATCCTCCTGTCTAAGTTACTTTCTTGTTGCTGGAACAGAATATCAGACATCCACAAATTGATAGAGGAAACATTTATTTTAGCTCACAGTTTCAGAAGGTCTCAGTCTGCTCATGGGTGACTGGCAATAATGGAAGCACATGGCAGAGGTACAGCCAGCGACAAGCTGTTCACAGCATGGCCGACGGGAAGCCGAGCTGACGAGGAGGGGAGGAGCTACCATGTGTCCTCCCGGGTCATGTCTCAGTGTCCTTCCGGGTCATGTCTCAGTGATCTGCTCCTTCTAGATTAAGACCCAGTGGTTTACCACTTCTAGGTCACATGCCCAGTAATGTGTCAAATGCCTGTAGTCCACCACATGCCTTTGATCCACCCCTCCTGACCAGGTACCACCTCTTAATAGCACATGGCTTCATTGGCATTCCATGACAAGTATATAAGGCTCTTGGGGGTCATTCCAGATCCACAGCATAACACCTCCCCACTTTGCTCTCTCGACAGTTGATTCCCTGGTGTCCACCATTTTCCGTAAATCACCTTCCGAGATGAAGAAATCAGTCATGATCTTTTGTGGCAGAGTCAGCTTTAAGGAAATATTCCAGAGAGAAATGGGAGAAGGAAAAATCCAAAATAAATGTGCAACCAGTAATTACAGGAAAAAGAATCCATCTGTCTGTCTGTCTATCTATCTATCTATCTATCTATCTATCTATCTATCTCAGAGCCTGTACCTGGTAGTTTTCATCTCAGGAAGAAATGCCTATGAAAGCACACCATTTTCCCTGTCCCTCCACTGTCAGGGTACTATGAGAGTGAACACTGAATTAACAAAAGGGCAGCCCCTGCTCCACCATGGTTATTAGCAGGAAGAGCTCCTCGTTTTCATATGATGTACATCACTCACTTCAGTTGAATTAGGCCTGAGCTGGGAGAGCTATTTTTAGGACCTATTTCATCTACAAAACAATTTCTGCTGGCCGTCTGCCTGCCCGGTGCCGGGACCAGGATTTCTTCTGAAAATGTGCCCTCCCTGTTTGCACTGGGTGCATTCACACATGCTGCCTTACTAACACCACTCCAACATGTCTCTGGCTGTCAAGACCATTGGCCAAGCTTGCCTCGTGTCACAGGACATGGTGACAGGGGGCTCTGAAGGCTTCGTTTGTTGGCCTCCCACAGGCAGGGAAGGACAAATGTCTAATATGATCTTGCTTTAGCCCCAGCTTGTCCAGCGAACCCTATAAACCATCTCTTGAGAGGCTTGTAGAGCCCGGTTTCTCTTCAGTACATACAAGGCACCATCGGCATTAATAAGTCACTTCTTTTTAAGGGAGTGGTACTGGGGTGGAACTCAAGACCTTCCCTCTGAGTGCCATCCCCAGCACACTTTGATGTTTGATTTTGAGATCGAGTCTTGCTAAGTCACTAATTTGCCCAGGCAGGGCTTGAACCTCTGCCCCTCTGCCCCAGCCTCCCAGGGCACCGGGGTGACAGGCTGTGCCACCAGCCTCTGTGAATCCGTGAATCCGGAAATCTTTAGGCACGCTGCCTCTCACCTAACTGAACTTTCACTTCAGTACAACTCCAAGCACCCATTTGAATAGAAGGCAGTCTCACATCGGGACATACATTTTGTTTGATCCTACGTGAAAGGCGTCGTGTGAAAGGAGCCAAGGAGCATACCTAATTTCCTTTACCTTCCTTGTCCCTTTGATGGGCTGTTTTATCATGTGTGACAAGACTTTGGAAATCATTAGGTCAAAGTTCAACGGGGAAGAAAACTAAATCAATAAAGATACTGCAGACTGCTACTTCCTTTAAAGCACACGTGTGATAATCTTTCTTTACCATTTCTGTACAGACCCAATTTCCTTTTAGCAAAAGCAACCCAGTTGTTCTTTCAGGGGGAAAAAATCACACTGATTAAAGACACATGCTGTGTCCCCTGTGAATGAGAACAGGGGAGGCGCTGTGCATGTGTTGGGGTTCTATTTCCTGTTGGCGGGAAGGGCAGGGAGATGAGAGGTTTTCATTTCCAGCCCTTCCCTCCCCAGGAACCTCTGGCGACTATCTCTAGCCTTTCATTGCCCCTCCCTTGGGGATCTTTCTCCTAGATTTTTACCGTGTCTGGGGACATCTTTTCATCTGTGCATCTGCCTAAGTGATCAAAAAGAAATTAAAAAGTCTCTCTAAAATGAACCCACTGACCTCTAAGATTAAACTTATTTTCTCTCTCCTCCCAGTATCTTAGCATTACTAGTCATTGTTTCATTAATATATTTTATTATGGGTTTGTCCTCCTCCTAGATTACGATCTCCATTGTGGTTGTCTGAAATGTCCCACAGAAGTCTCCCGTGGAAAGTGACTGGACTGCGGGGACACTGTGCTCATTTGCGGATCCATCCAGGGAAGAGCTATAGCTGACCGTGCTGATAGGAGATGGCCCTTGGTTGAGAGGGGTGTCACTGGGGGTGTGACTGGGTGGTTCGTGGCCCTGGCCCCTCCCTTCTCTCCCTGCTTCCTGCCTTGGGTTCTGCAGTGAATGAAGCAGCTGCCCTCCGCCATGCCCTCCGCCATGTTATCTCTAGCTTGGAGCCAGCCCACTACAGATTAAATCCTCAGAAAACTGGAGGCCAAAATAAACCTCTCCTCCTTTAAGTTTCACATGTCAAGGATTTTGTCTCAATGATGGTAAAGTGACCGAGACGAAGCCACACCGCATTAGTGATGACTTCTGTCTTTCCTTGTGTGTGGCACTGCCCCAGTCCTAAGCCAGGCTCTCCAGCAGGAAGGGAAGTAACAGGAGGTGACTGGGGGTATCAATGGGGAAAAAAGATGACTTGGAAGACATCTCAGAAGAATTGCAAAGTCTGTAACGACTCGTTCCTGAATGTGCAATGGTTACTGGATGCCTTAAAATAACATTTGTGTTTGCAAAGTACTTTCTATACAGTTTATTTCATTTCATTGTGTCAATGATGCTGGCTGGGAGCAGAATCGAGGGGCTCAGCGATGCTACAGAATTTGTCCTGGATTGTCAGCCACAGGTTTCAGAGCCAGGAGCCTCTGACCACTCACCCAACAGCTGACCTTCAGTGGGCTACTTCCCAACTGTCTTCATAAGGGAGATATTTGCTCATTCGCTGGATCACAATTTATTGCAATCTCTGGCAATTTCTTTCCATAATTTTAGTAATATTGGTATTTGTACAGGATAGAACTATTTGAGAAATCTGCAAATGCCCTGAGTTTTTAGGTTATTTTCCTCCTTTCCACTTAAGTGCTAATAAGTGCAGTGATATTTCACCCAAAAAATAGTGTTACATGGAGTTAGTGCTAATTCTGCATCAATCAAAGCTTGACTTATATTCAAACATAAAAAGCCATTTTTACTTGGGCCAATTAAAATAGAAAGGGTTTTTTTTTTTTCATTTCTCAGAGAACTAAATATTCAGAGTCTTCCCTGACCAGACAGATCAGTGATGTTGTGTAAGTACACAAAGTGAGCACAGTGGGCTGGTAGCTTTTGGAAACAAGCAGAAAAGAGCTCAGCTGAGTCAGTGTGACCCTCGTGTCCACCTCCAAAGGACTGTTGAGATGTGGATGGGGTGATGACAAGGAGAGGCTGAGGTGTGTAGAATTTTCCAACACAAAATTCAGATTTCTAAGTAGCTACTACACACCTTGAAAAAGAGAGTCACTTTTAGGACCTGCAGATATAAATTAGGAGATTTTTAAATGTGAAACACACACCACACTTAGTTACAATGGTTTTCATAGGATCACAGAGAGACCATGATAAATCTCCGCCCCCAACCTGCATTATAGAGAACATTTTTTCACCAACCTCCGTTTCCTTTCCAGAATTGTGAGATTTTGACAGCAAGTCACTTTACCGTCCTGCAGCAGCTGTGTGGGTTTTGCATAATTAATTATTTATACCAGGGCAGACGCCATAATTAACTTCCAGATGAATCTGATATTCTGATTGGAAAGGTTTTTTTTTTCCTCTCTCTTTTCTCTTCCATTTCAGCCATCTCTCAAGTAAGGAACTGTCAAAACCGGACTGCCTGACTGAGTGGGGCCTGCCAAAAAAATCTCGCAGACATCTGCTCCACAACACAAAGACCAGATCCTCTGAGCACAGAGCACGCTTCCTCCCTGGCTGCTGTAGGCCAAGCGTTGCTCGGTACCTTTCCGTGCTGCTGGTCAGTGCTGTCTGCTTCCAAGAGCACCACTCAGCAGCTCAGGGAAGGACTGAATTTTAAAGGAAATGCTGCTGTTCCGCTGAATACCAGCCTTGGAATGCAGTGGGAGACTAGACCCAGCTCGGGGACTCTGCAGATGTGTGAGCTAAGTGTCAGAAAATGACTTTTGTCCCTCAGTGGCTAGGAAACCAAGGGAGCCCACGAATTATTCTTAACAACTAAATGGTTACTTGACGCCCAATTGTGCTACCACTGGATGGAAAATGGAAACACGGGAACTGTACGGGAAGGTGCAGATTTGCGTAGAAAGAGTGGGGGAAGATCATCCACCAGCATCTACACCCCAATGCTTGTGCGTGTTAACACTGAGCTTCTGACATGACGCCCGTGCAGAGCTTCCTAGCCACAGCTGGGTGCGGTGTTCCCTGAGTCATTCTTCACCTCCAAGCACAGTGAGCTCAGCCAAGAAACGTGATTACTGCCCGGGGCTGGTGAGTCAGGCTAAAATGACATGATAGATTGGATTATTTATAATCCAAATGGATTTATTTATAATCCAATTAATTTTTCTGACGTCACACAGAAAATAGGGATTAGGAATTTTAAAAGTTAGATTCCTGTTTTCCAGGTATGACTTGAATTGGGACCATCTCTCGACCTTTGAGTGTCTCAGTTTCCTCAGCCACAAATGGGAACACCTAAGTTTATCTTGCTTATAAAAATCTTGCTTGTTTACAAAAACCTTTCCAAAACTTTCGAGATCTGGGTAACCTTATAAAATGATGGTCATAGTGACAGTCTGGGACAAGGCATGCTTTGTTTTGAGAGGTACTGGCACCTTGTTTTTTGTTTGTTTGTTTGTTTTTTACTTTTTAGTACGTGAGCTATTTTTAAGATTGTTAAGTAGAACAATTAAAAGTACAATATGCCTAACCAATTTAAATTTCAAGTAAAAATGAATGTTTTTAGCATAACTCATTGTAGAGTTTGGTCACATCTTATATCTAAAAGAGTGCATTGCCTAAATATCAAGAAGCCTAATAGTAAGAATAGCAACTTGTCAATAATTGCATAATGTAAATACAAACTGGATATTTCCATGCATTCCATATTTTTCTTTTTCCTTGGCCAACTATTATGATTTAGATCTGGAATGTCCCCCAAAAGCATCGTGCGTTTGGACGCTGTGGATTATCTATGGAACCATGTGCTGTTGGATGATGGGGGCCTGTCTGGAGGGGTGGATTATGGGGTGTGGATTATAGGCACGTGATGGGGGACAGGCATGTGGCAGATGATGGACTTGGCTTGGCTTCCTGCTTGTAATGTCGTGAGCACCTCTGCCATGTGCTTCCACTGTTGCCAGCCGCCCAAGACTGGACTGTGACCTTATTAAATTGTGAGTTAAAATAAACTTTTCCTCGCCTAAATTTGTGCATGTTGGGTGTTGAGTCACAGGGACAAAAAAAATTAAGACAGCAACTATGTCACATGGTGAAATAGGTCAGTCTGACTTCAGAAAGCTTGAGTTCAATTCCCTTCTCCCATTCTTATTAGCCTGGGGATTGTACGATGTCTGTGTGTGGTTCCGTAGTAAAAAGGGGATAATGGACCCTAGATGTGAAAATTCACCTGTAATTGATGCGCTATGAAAAGAGAAGGAGGTGTGACTTCCTGAACTCCCGCATCACTGATTATTATAGAGAGCTGGAAGATCACAAATTGTACCAGCAAAGAATCAACCCAGCCACTTCCTGCCACCATAACTGGGGAAATTGCTTAATCTTGATGGACCTCTATCCTTGCTTTGAAAAGTAGGATTTTTGTGAGTCTGATGAATGTCATAAGGTAACACTCACAGAGACCTGACAGGAGGACTGGTGAGGCACAGGGATATGAAAATCGTGGCTACTAGGCTTCTAATTCAACCCTGTACACATGCATGCCACTTTGTTCTGTCTCATATACGTTCTTGTGTTAAACCATGGTACGTGACTGCCACAAGAGCCCACGTCTTCAAGCCCGGAACTCAGCTCAGGGTGTCCGCCCACTGACTTCCAGTGTCTGATCCTCTAAAATGATGTAATTGGATTTAAGGTCCCTAGATGTCCCCATGCAGAGCCCATCACCTCAAAAGGAAGTTAATCCCTGGGATGTTGCCTGGGTACTGTGACTTCATGGTGGATGACATCGTAGGTGTAGCCACCACTACATTTCACTACTATTTTATTACCGAGCATCATTTAGACCATTCACTTCATGACAACTTACTGACTTAGTGAGACCCTGTCTCCAAAAATAAACATAAATAAATAAAATTAAAATTATAGCAATTCATACTATTGTCATGTCAGACTGAAGAAGCTACTGAGCCCCTTCTGTAGACCCAGCTCCTTTTGAGCCAAAGCCACAATCTCTCCATATCCTCTACCATGAAGGAAACTCCAGGGAGTAGGACCAAACAAAGTCAGGATTTAATCCAAGCATCCTTTGCAGGACTGTGTGGCTTGGGTATTCTCTGCCCAGCAGAGGGAAGAATATATGAATATAAATGAGGGTCACTTGCAGCTTCAGAAAATGCAGCTCCGAGAGTTAACGAGCTGGCAACTGGCTGCCAGGGACACTGCGTGCTAATAACCCCCAGGACTCATTTCCACCAAAAGTCCTCCCAAAGTCACCCAGGCTGTTGTGGAGAGCAGATGTCCAACTAAACCACAACCTCCTCGGGGTTGTCAGCTTCGTCTCAGGGGGAAAAACAAATCTGCCTGGCTCCAGAGCCACAAAGGCCTGAAAGACAGCATCAGCCCCCGGGCTGCCTTCCTCGGACAGAGAAGCAAGGATGCCACCGACAGGAGGCTTCGGTGTGCTCTCTGGCGGCCCGGGCTTGCGTGTTGCTGCACGCCCCGGGAGCAGTGCGGTGTGCCACTGGGTACTGGAGTGAACCACCTCATGAATATCTTTAAACCACGGCGTGTTATGGCCTGTTAGGAAACCAACACCCAGCAGGACCCCTCCAGTGCCTAGAAATTGGGGATTCAGAATTCTGTGAGATGGTGAGGATCTAGGCTGCAGATCCACATCCGAGACCCCCGAGAGGATGTGATGCTGCTGCCCTCCTCTCTACAGCGGCACTTGATCCTCAGAGCCAAGGGCAAGCAGCGGGGGATGGGGAGAGGCTTCCTTGGCTTGCTTTTCCCCGTGGTGTCCCGATCTGGGTCAGCTCAGAGCTGCGGCAGGGCTGTAAGGACACTCTGAGTGGATATGGCCGCTTCCCTGGGACCACAGTCGCTGATGGTTCTTCCTCTGAATGGGACAGGAAGGGGCAGGCTGATCTCCACTTCTAGATTATTCTCTCATGATTTTATGTGTGCATGCACGTGCACGCACACAGGCACCACACACACACACACAAACACACACACACACACACACACACACACACACACACACACACATTATTGGGCACCTGCTGCAAAGCAGACACTCTTCCAGGCATTTTGGGGACAAGTCACAGAGCCAGACAATCAAAGGTCTGCCCTGTGTTCTAAGTGCTGGCGGCACAGAGGAGATGGTGATGAGAAGAAAGAAAACACCAGGAGGCTGAGACAGGAGGATCTCAAGTTCAAGCCCAGCCTAGATAACTTAGCAACTTAGATAGACCCTATCTCAAAATCATAACTAAAAAATACGCTGAGGATGTATCTTGGTGTGAAATACCTCGGTCAGATCCTCAGTTATGGGGATGAGGGAGTAAATTGTATGGCTTATTTATTTTTGTAGTACTAGGGATTGAACGCTGCGTTGTTATATCCCCAGAATTTTATTATTTTTTTAAAATTTGAGATAGAGTCTCTCTAAAGTCACAAAATTGTCCAGGCTGAACTTGAGCTTGCAATCCTCCTGCCTTGGTTTTCTAGAGTGCTGGGATTACGAGTCTACACCATCATGCCTAACAAGTGTTTGGTCTATTTAAAACCTCTGGAATACCATGGTTTAAAGAGTGTGGGGGCAGCAAGCAAGCCAATGTGAGAAGGGTGGGCAGAGCCAGAAGTCCCGTGAATAAGTGAGGTGTGGATGCACTTTCCAAACAGAAGAAACCCCGGCCGTGTTGACTCCCTTGTGGTGGAGACATGACTCAGCATTTTTTGGGACCTAGGCACATCGAGGTGGTAGTACAGTTGAACATCTGCTGTCCAGCCTGGGTGACTTTGAGAGGACTTTCAGTGGGAATGAGTCCTGTGGGTTATTAGCACATGGTGTTCCTGGCAGCCAGTCGCCAGCTCATTAACTCTTGGAGCTGCATATTCTGAAGCAGCCTGTGAGAAGAGTTTTCCTAGAGTGGTCATAAAAAAAACCCCTAAAAACCATATACTTACCACCTACATCCAAATTAGGCTAGCTTCACCAATTCTGCATACCATGTCTTTGTGTACCACACAGGCCAGGATAAGTACAGGGTTAAGAAAAAGTCGTAAAATTGAGCAGGTTGATTCTATAACCAAGGGGATGATCATCATGAATACAGCTGGGTTGGGTGTACCCAGGTTCCCTGACTGTCGTGGATTTGTGAGATGCATCCTCCAAGAAAAAAGATATTTCTCTTCATCTTTCTCCTCATTACCAAAGAATGTATGGCTCCTCTTAGGTCGTAAGTGGTCCCCAAGATCCACAAGAGCTGACAATCAGGAAGATCACAATGAGCAAGGTCTGAGTGCTTACAGAAAACTAAAATTTTAGGAAGGAAAGTGGAAAGGAAAAGGACTTTCAACAGACAGAGTCTATGTTAGTCTCCCTTCTTGTTGGGACAAAATACTCAATATCCACAACTGAAAGGAAGGAAGGTCTAATATGGCTCACAGTTCCCATGGGTTCAGTTCATGGTCGGCCGACACCAGGGCAGAGACAATTCGGAGGAAGGGCACAGTGGAGGACAGGTGCTCACTTTACGGCACCAGGAAGCAGAGGGAGAAGGGAGAAGACAGGGACAAGAAGAAAACCTTCCAGGTCGTGTCTCCACTGATTCACCTCCAAACAGCCCCGACCTCCTGCACACATGAGAATTTGGGGGAAATATTTTGTATTTAAAGTGGGAAAGGGTCAAAGACAATAAATTTTCTTTTTTCTATCAGAAATTGAGAAAGATTTCTCGATACTCACAACAACTGCTTTGGAAATTCGTGTGTTTGTTTCTCAATTACTCTACCTATCCAAATAGAACCTTTCTTATGATGTAAAAAAAAAGTCAGAGGTGATAAAACCATGTCTCTCTTCTATCATCCTATTGGCCTCCACCCAGTTAATACAAAGCTAACTCATTTCAGAAAAAAAACAAATTTGACACAAGCTCATTGGTAATGACTTTGATCATTCTTTTCCAAACTACCAGGTAGTTTGGCTAATGAAAAACAGAACTGGCACACACGGACAGCCAGCGATGACAGACATCAAATGGCACTTTTCCTTCTCTGTAGAAACTCAGATTTTACTGAAATAATGGGATAGCCCTACCTAAAGCGGATGCCATTGGCATGAATCTGCACGGAGTTTATTGTATTGCACATTTTACGCATTTTAACAGCTGTGAAATCTGGAGACATCAGTGCTGAGGCCAATTTATAATTGTATTATTCTATATTTCTTTCTTTGGGCATGCATATGACAGTGGGGATTGAGCCCTGGGCCTTGACATTGAACTACACTCCCAGCCCATTTTTTTGTTCTTTATTTTTTGACTCTGAAACACAGTCTCACTAAGTCACTAAGTTTCCCAGCCTGGATCTGAACTTAAAATCCTCCTGCCTCAGCCTCTCAGAATTACAGGCTTGCACCATGAGACTTGAACTCTTTTCCTTTCTTTTCTTTCCCTTTTCTTTCTTGTCTTCTTTCATCCCTATTGTTTCATAAGATCATATATGTTTATTTAAAAAATAATATCATGTTTTTACCATGGGTAACTTCTGTACCCTGGGTCTGCATTTCAGCCTGTCTATGAATGGTTGTGGAAAAGAGATTTTGTGTCAATAACTGGAAAGGTCTCTAATTAGAGTTGAGTCTTGCAAAAACTTAAATTACCCAGAGAAAATATGGATCAAGAGGAACAGAAAGAGAGGAGCTAAGTTAGCAGATGAGGGAAGGGGGGTGTCCAAGGAATCCCACAAGAGTGAGAGTCAAGTGCACGGCAAGCTGGACCACTGTCCAGAGAGACTAATTCTCCCACCCCGTGACCCTCTGCTGCGTCCTCAGAGGTTGTGGGGACCTACAGGCTGATAACTAGCCCGAGAGCTAACACTAATCATGTTCCTTCAGCTAGATATATCATGAAATCTCCCATTTCTCCTTCCCAGAGCCTCCCAAGTTTTGTCTAATGTGACAGGCAGATGCTGCTGAGGAATTTCAGGTGCTCTTTGATGACATTTTGTTTACTGGGATTTTTTTTCCCCAAGGTCTTTAAGCACCATAACCTCGTGGGCATCCCGATTCCTGCACCAAAAACATGATCCTGCCACTATAACCACACAGCTCCTTGCCCCGCCTCCCTGTCCCGTCCTTCTTACACACTCGGCGCCATCTGTGAGATGGATGCGAGCAGAGAGTGAGGAAGGGTTTTGTTAATGTTGCAACTGATTAGTTATCAAGTGGTATCTAATTAGTGCATCTCGGATTATCCTGTGATTAAAGGTATCTGCCACTGCCCGGCCTGAGCACGCCTCGCTGTAGGAAGCAGGGGGAGCGAAGCACGTGGGCCTCTCTGCTGCGCGGTTCTTGCTCTGGTTCCTCCGTTTCTAGCCGATCACGTGACACGGGGCCTGAGACAAGCTTTGCATGCGATCTTTGCTCACGTCTCCTCTGAAATAGCACGAAAAGCAGTGAACGCGGGATGTTTTTGCTGCTTTTACACCTTCCTGACTTCGGGTTTTTGCGTCTTCAGTGTAGAAAGACGGAAGAGGCAGTGGGGGGCCTGTCTTAGCTATGCTTCCCTTGCTGGGACACAAAACCTGGTTGCTAACAACCTAAGGGAGGAGCGTTCACTTTTTAGCTTACAGTTCCAGGAGGTCTCCGTCCATTCGTGGTTGGCTGGCACTTGAGGAAGGGCTGGCAGAGGCCTGGCTGAGGAGATCTGTTCATCCCATGGCAGACAGGAAGCCAAGTACGAGAGGATGGGCAGTGCCCTAGTGACGTGTCCCTTCCAGGTCTAGCCCCAGTGACCCACCTCTGCCAACACCATTGAGCAGCAGAGGAGTCAACAGGCTAATCCCCACCACTGAATCGCCTTCCAAGCCTGGGTCTTTTGGGGGGACCTTCCAGATCCAAATCAATGGGGACAGAGAGGTTGCCTCTTTCTTCTTCTCTGGTTTCTTCCCAAAGCCAAAAAGAGGCAGATGGTGGGTCAGAAAGACAGGAACTACAGTGAGACTAAGGACAATAGCTTGCCACAGTTGAGGAATGCAGTTGTCCAGCCCCCAGTTCATACGTGAAGTAACATACTAGGTATGACAGAGAAATATTATGTGTGCTTAGATTTTTGTAAAAACCTTCATAGTAAAGGAAACATTGTGAAGAATCCCCTCAGAATCCTCCCCCTCCTTTGCACGCACAATCCGTCCTTCCTGCCACTTTCTGTAGCAGTTCTGGAAGCCCTCCTTCCTGAGTGTCTTAGCAGTGCTGTCATGGCCACCTCAATGTCCTGAAGCGATTCAAAACATTCACATTTCATGGTTACTTTGACTTTGAAGAAGAAACATGTGTCACAGGAATAAACTTTCCTGGGGACACACGAACATCAGCATCTCTTCACCCCAGATGACACAGTAGACAAGTCAAAGGAGCAACCACACTAACACATCCAGCCGAGTAAGCGAGTAAATGAGTTTACTGGGGACGCGCTGACAGGAGTGAGGGAGTATCTACAGAAGCGCAGGTGATGGGCCACCTGTAGGAGCGTGGACGAGGGGTCACTTACAAGCCTATCGGATGAAGGCAGTTGTGGTACCACAAAGCCTGCCTCAGCATAGGCCACCCCTTACTGAGACTGCATGCTGCCTTCTGGGACCAGTCTGCTTGGTCACCTCCTGCTTTTCTCTCTCAGGCCTATCTTTCTGGGTAATGGCAGTTCTTTCTTCCTGTCACATAATGCCCCATCCAGTGACAGACCTGGGGAATAAGGAGGTTGAGGACACACCATCCTGTTTTCACCAGGTGGCCTCCCTGTTAAATGGACAATAGCAGCATTCACTGCATTTTTGATCACAACTCACAAAGACCCTTGGGAAAGAGGACTTCCAGAACTGCTTCAGGAAGTGATGAGAATGGTGGGGTACCTGTGTTCAAAATGAGGGAGAACTTTGAGGTTTGAGGCAAAGCATCTTTTACTATAATACATTTTATAAAGTTAAACCTGTATCTTTATCACAGTGCACATCTATAAGCATCACAACACAGCAGAACTGACCAATGTGCCAACAGACGTGAGAAGCTACTCATCTCTCCTTTGTTCTGCTTTGGGTTTTATTTTTTTTCAACTTGAACAAGAGATAAATCAGGTGCTTAAAAATGACCCCCAAAGTGCCCTTACAACTGAGCTATAGGTGGGCCCAGTGGCGCAGGCCTGTTACCTGAGCACTCCGGGAGGCTGAGGCAGGAGGACTGCAAGTTCAAAGCCTGCCTGGGCCACTCAGTGACTTAGCAAAACTCTTGTCTCAAAATCAGAAAGAAAAATGGACTGGGATGTTGCTCACTGTGAGGGCCCTGGGCTCCATCCCCAGTATCACACACATGTGCATGCACACTCACGCACACATACACGGAAGAGACACTGTTCTGCGGTGATTGCACTCTTTTCCAGGAAGCTGAGAGAAAGGCAATGCTCCTCGTTGAGAGGGATATGCTCTACTCTTTCCTGTCTCTACTGGTTCATTTTCCTGAAGAGGCCTTCAGACCCCACAGGGCCACCACAGGCCCCCCAAGGTCACAGAAGGAGAACATCAGCTTTGTCTTAGAAGATTCTCCTGTCGAATGGAATAAAGTTGCAGCCTCACGTGTCTGGGTAAGGCAAAGCTCTTTTTAGGCAGTATTCTTGGGCTTGAATCTCGGAACTTGCTAGGACAGTCAAGGTCCTTGCCTTGGCTGAAGGCTTTTATTATCAGTGAGCTCCACCATCCCCAGAGACCACGGGATGCACAAAACAAATGATTAATCCTGTGGATCCACAGGCAAGTTGCACAGAATTGGACACCTTTTCTGTCTCCTAGGAGGATGCAAAACTCCTTATACCCAGTTCTCAGGAAACGGATCCAGTGGAACACATCATTTTCTATTCTGTGTTGCTCCAATTCCTACGATGAGTCTCTAAGTCTCCAATGAGCCAGATCTTCCTAATAACTTTATTATAATCTTACTAGCTCAAATTCTGTGTGCGTTACTGAGCCGTAAGAAAACCACAGTGTGACTGGGAGGAATTTGGAATTAGCCAGAGAGGCGTGACCGGGAGCCACGAAGAAAGACCTTCAGCAATTTTCTTGCCTGATTGTCCCTCCTGGGAAATTCTCCAGCTACAGAATATTCAGGTTGGGGGACAGGAAAATGGAGGAACATACCCAGAATGGGATAAGAAATCCCAGTACAATCCCAGTACACAATAGCTCTGTTTGTGTGTGTGTGTGTGTGTGTGTGTGTGTCTGTCTGTCTGTCTGTCTGTGTCTGTGTTTGTGTGTAGAGAGAGAAAGAGAGATGAAAAGTCATTTGAAAAAATTCTTGCTCTTAACTTTTCTCAATGTCACTTATTCAAGAAATCCTGAAAGACAGTCAAGTTCTAAGTAAAAATTCACATGAAATTTGTACACATACAGGTACTAAGCTTTATTACTTTCAAATAGTTCACAGTGAGAAAAAATAGAGTTATAGTCAAGGACCTTTTGAGCTCAAAGAATTTCTTTTTCTCTAAAATGCTGGCTGGGCCACTATTGTCCCTTGTATAATAAATAAGTGCAAGAGAAGACAAAATGAACCTTTTAATTTTCTCAGCACAAAGTCTATTCAAATTGAATTTTTTCCTTCCTTAGGATTTATAGAGGAGTTCTTACACATCGAAAACATTGAAAGGGACATTAATAAGCTTTTCTCAACCTGGATTCATAAATACATTTTATTACTTTCCTTTTAAAAACACAGAGGAACATACAAATATCTGTGACCATCAAATTTATCTGGATTGGGAAAATTTATCTAGTAATGATCCTACCAAGTTCATTACTGAGAAAGGTATGAAATTCATCAAGAGTTAGTAGAGCAGACATTGTCAAGAGGGCTGAGAGGACTGTTGCTGTCGTCTGATGAAAGTCTCTCTCTCTGCAGATAGAAATAGCAGGGGCTTTCATGACAAGTGACATGGGAAAGAGCACACTGTAGCCGAAGAGTCTAGGACTTCTTTTAAAAGTTGCATTTATGTGAATTTTGAGATTTATGATGTCAGGAGGTTGGTTAACACTTCACACTCTGGGAGGCTGAGGCAGGAGGATCAAGAGTTCAGGTTAAGCCTGGACAACTGAGCAACTTAATAAGACACAGTCCCAAGATAAAACAAAAAAATTTAGAAGTTGGGGCAAGGTTTTGGGACGTAGCTCAATGCAAAATTCTGTGTTTAATATTGTCGAGAGAGAGAGAGAGAGAGAGAGAGAGGGAGAGAGAGAGAAACACTGCTGCACTGCTAACTCGGACTCGGACTGAGCTTCCATCTTGAGCCTCTAATGGCAGTGAGGAGGAGGAAGAAGGCCAGTGTATAACATTGATAACAAAAAGCAAAATTTCCAGGCCCAGCCAATCTCAAAGTTTCACTGGGATAGGTCAAGAGTGCTTCCACCCAGCGGAAGCAATGCCTGAGTGCCGAGGACAAGGAAAGATGACATTTGGTTGTCTTTACCAGGGCTCGGGTTATCAATTATAAATGAGCCTCTGCACTTGGACGCTGAGAGGGAAAGTGCAGTGTGACTTTTATAGTCAAAAAGCGTAAAAACATGGACATGACTGCAGGTCCTCAGAGGCGGAGGCCTGACATCTGGGGCCTGTCCCTCCTGTTTCCTTCACTTTTGCTTTCATTTCTTTCTCTCCACTTAATGCTGATTTCCTGGGCCTCTTGTATGCCAGGAATTCTGGTTGGGGCCGGAGAATGAGTGATGGGTGAACTGGATGTGGGTCTTTCTCAGGCACAGAGAGGGCTAGAATGAGATGTGTGCACAGCAAGGATGAAAGTGGTCCTGCTCGGGGGTGGGCAGTGACGTGCCCTGCAAGGAGGAATCATCACCAACTTGCAATACCCTCTCTCTTGTGCCACTGGTCTCCTGAAACTCTACTAGCAATTGGGACATCCAGATGGCATTGAGAAAAAACATAAGAGGGATTTTACAAACCAACTGTAACTGTTGGGGAGACTGTGTCAACTTGGGGCAATCAGGAACCACACCTAGGTTAGGGATTGGGAACCATGCCTAGACTGGGAGTTGAGAACCAGCCTAGATTAGAGCGAGTGATTTGTAGGCCAGTGAAGGAAGGAAAAACACCCAGCCAGATGTGGGAGAGCCAGCTGGAACTCGAACAGTATAAAAGAAAGGAAGAAGAGAGATTGTTGCAGCTTCTTCCTCTGGGAAAGCTCTTGCCTTCACAATTGCCTACATCACAGATTCGCTCTGGTCTCAACTTGCGCCTGTCTGCCTGTTGCCAATCTTCAGTCACTGATCTTCAGTCTCCAGTCTTCACCATTATTCTTCAAACAACCAAGATCTACCAAGATCTCACCGGCTGTCCTGCAATACGGACAGGAGTTCTACTTCGTGACTGAGCAGCCATAGGACACTTCAGCTCTTGCACGTGAGGCCGCCATCTTGGACTATCTCTATCCTCAGATTCGTGAACCTTCCTGACAGATCCTTCTTGTTACAATTTCTGTAAATTCTGCCTTTTGAAAGAACACAAACTAATATACCAACTATAGATAAAATTTTGTGCTGAATCAGTGTTGCGGCTGAGATCTAACTGTTCCCCCAAGGTCTCCTGTATTTGGAAGTGGATTGGATCTGGGGCGTCATGTTCATGAGCAGACACACCCATGGATGAGATCATGGCGGAGTGAGTTGTTAGGAGGTGGGGCCTGGCCAAAGGTGACTCACTGGAGTGTGACCTGGAAGGGTGTGTTCTTGTCCCTGGCTCGGCCTCCTTTCCCTCTGCTTCCTAGCTGCCGGGAAGTGTGCTGCTTTTGTTCACCGTGCCCTCCCATCATGATGTTTCTGCCTTGGAGTCAGCAACCATAGGCTGAATCCTCTGAAATTAAACCTCTCCTCTTTTCAGTTGGGTTGCCAAGCATTGTGTCCCAGCAATGGGAAAGCTAACACAACTCACCAACCCTTAATAACAGAGAGGTTGTCCCGTCCAATCTTCCTATCCTGCCCTACTCACTCCGGGCAATAATTTCCTCTGGGTTTCATAATCATCATCCATATTCAGCCTCAAAAACAACAGCAATGAGACTTCTACAAACAAATGTCCCCACCTACTCTGTTTCTGATAGCTCTAGTTTATGGAATACTTATCCATTCATAGATATCTATCAATAAGTGATACACGGCCAAAATCTGGTTCAGCTATGATTCCTGCAATTTGCTTTGGCATTCACATCTGAAGAGAGAATCATAGATTCCTCTGTTTTCTGAAGTGTCAAATGACCCTCCTGGTGGTATGCTATCTGTAAATATCTTTCCAGAGCCATGGCACACCACTATTTAACTTCACACATTCTTCTATCATGTATTCTCAGCTAGTTTGCAAATCCTCCAAAGACAAATAGGCCCTGGATTTCTTCATATTACCTACAGTGTCCAAAACAAAAAAAGTATTTCCATATGTTTGTCTTAAAACCAACACAGTAAAGCAAGAAGGGTGCTGTTCAAATACATGCGTTTTAATCCTGGCTCTCACTCTGGGAAGACAACTGTTATAACTCACTTTCTTTTCTAGTGTGTGCGTCAATTTTGTAAATGGTGGAGGAGTTGGTGAAATGAGTCAGGTTAGATTTTATGTGGACAAATGACATGAGCACTGGAGTGAGTAGATGCAAAATCTGGATTTGTTTTATATTCACAATTTACTGCTTCCCCCAAAATGGCAGCCTCGCTAAACCTCAGTATCCTCTGCTTGGAAAAGGGAACAATTGTAGCATTTAAGCCACAAGATTGTTTAGAAGATGACACAAGATAACAGATGTATTAGGTTTAGTGCAACACCGGACACATGATAAAATGCTCAGTAAATGTTAGCTAGTTTACGACTTTTGAGATGTGACAGCCAAGGAGAATTCTCTTGAGCAGTTTTGGCCAGATGGTCTCCTCACTCTGGGTTTGGCTGTTTCTTGGGAGTGTGTTCAGTGGGGAAATTTTTTTTCAACAAATCAATTAAATATCCACCAACAATTTCTACATACAACAGAATGCTTCAGGCTCTGTGAACGATCCAGCAACGAAACACAGTCCTCCCACTGGAGGAGATAATTTAATTAAGAAGATAACACAACCCAGGAAAACAGAACTAGAGATTTCAGAGTGATGATGAATTTTCTGTGAGTGGTGTAAGCTCCATGCAACCATTAATCATGATATGTCAGTTTGAATGGATTAAAAAATGCCTAGCAGCTCAGTAAAGCACAGCTTAGAGTGTGCCTGTGGGTGATTGACCTGCAAGCCAGCGGACTAAGGGAGGAAGACCCGCCCAGATGTGGGTGGCACAAACCAATAGGCTTGTAGCCTGGATGGAATAAGAAGAGAAAGAAGGAAGTGTTTCCATTTTAAAAGACCCTTCAACGGCAATTTCCAGTTTCTTCAGCTTTCTAATGTGGGTGGACTCACACAGGTGATTCTCCAGTGAGTTTCCATGACTTGACCTCCTTTTTATTTTTATTTTTATTTTTATTATTATTATTATTGTACAACCACAGCTGCTGGATGCTTCAACTCTTTCACACACAGGCAGAATTTTGTAGTCTCCCATCTCCAATCCCACAGGCAGACATTTTGAACTCTTCTGCCTCTGATCTTATAAGCCTACCTAACAAGTATTCTTGCATAATTTTACATATATATTTTCTATTGATTCTGTTCTTCTGGAGAACCCTAACTAACGCTCTCTTCTGACAAGCACAGGAGGAGGTGTCTTTCCAACGCATATTGTTGGGAGACCTCACTGGGAAAAAGGACATTCAGATGGCATCAGTTCTGCCTATTGTACAGTAGTGACGATTTCTCCTCTTATGCCAACATCATTTATTTCCGTGACTTCTGTGCATTGCCCAACACAGGATCTCACTAAATATTTGGTGAAAGTGAATGAACACATCTACATGGCCTGTGAGAGATGAATAAAATTTAGCCAGATTTGCAAAATTCAATGAGCCTCTGTAAGAAAAGGGTATATAGACACAGAGCATAAAGAATGAAAAAGCATAACGTACTGGAAATAGCGGTGCAGGCCTATCATCCCAGCACTCTAGGAAGCTGAGACAGGAGGATCCCAAGTTTGAGATCAGACTGGGAAGCTTAGAAACCTGGTGACTCTTCGCTCAAAACTAAAAAATGAATAAATAAGGTATAGAGCTCAACATTAATGCCCTAAAATCAATCCCCATACCACAATAAAAAGAAAATAAAAGAAAGGAAGGAAGGAAGGAAGGAAGGGAGAAGAGAAAAAAGAAGAGAGGAGAGAGACAGAGAGAAGACTGCAAAGATGGCTAGGCATCTTTGGAGAGCTCACAATGACATAGAATCTTGTGTTCCGAAAGATCTAATCTTCAAAATTTTAAAACAGCCAAGTTAGTGGTCCACTCTGTAGAGTTAACCACTCAGGAGCTGAGGCAGGAAGATCTCTTTAGCCTGGGAGTTTGAGATTAGAATGGGCAACACGGTAAGAACCTGTCTCCAAAAATTAATGAATTATTTAAATGTCTATGAAATAGGAAAACTAGATCTGCTTGTTTATCAGACTGGAAGTCAAGTTGCTTGTCTTCATTATCAATCCAGTGAATGTTCTCTTCTTAACTTAGCACCTTACGGCTCATCTGAAAGCTCAGATCTTGGCAAGTCCCTGATACACCCAGCAGCTCTTTGGCACAGCTGGCATTTTAATGGGGACGCTCTGGGGGTGGGAAGGGTGTGCAGCCATCGTGTGACTGTCTCTCCACTCCTTTCCATCCCATAAATATTCTCTACAAACAAATACCATAAAGCCAGGGAGCAAAACAGGCGCATTTTCAACACTGCCCAAAGCAAGCAATGAATCCCTCAAAAAAGTCTGTTCTTCGTGATGAAGGGAGGTCAGCAGCGAAGAAAATGTACCCGGAGTATTTTTTAATATTGGTTTGATGAGCTCTAGGTTATAAATAGGTCTGGTGCCTTGCAATCTGCAGCATCAATTCACTGTTTACCTACCCACCCACCCGCCCATTCATATGTATATAACGCAGGCAGGAAATCTGGTGTCTGTTGCTAGTTTATAAATCAGTGTCTGCTCTCAACAACATCGGAATACAAATGTGATTAAATTTGATACCATGCCCATTTTTTCATTTATCAGATTTCAGAATGTGATGCCTTGGCAGCTGTCCTCTGTTAATTTGTTTTGCATTTAACCCCCTGAGTCCCACTGTCCCTTGCTATCGGAGGCTCCTTTTCAGAGAGATGGGAAATTCGCTACCCCGCCGCATGCATGGAGAAGACAGCTGGAAATGGCATCCGAAAACACAAAAGGGAGGACTTGCATGGCTGGTGTCGAGCCAGGAGAGAAAGACCTTTGAGATGGCCCAGCCCTGTGTGTCTCAGTTTTGTGCCCCACCAACCTCCTGGGGCTCTTGGCAAGCAGCCAGTGCCTGTTCCTCAGGTCTGAAGCGGGGCTTGAGTCCAGCTCCTCACCCCACACTCCACCCCTGCCCCAGGCTTACCTGTGCAATCACATGTTGGGCAGTGGTGTAGTGGTTCTTTTTCCCGAACTATCTAATCCTGTAATCGGCTGATGTCCTGAAGGATCCACCCCAGAACCTACAAGTCAATTTTCCAGGAAAAGGGGTCTTGGAAATTACTATTAACAGATAAGTCATATAATGAATCAAGTTTTGGAAACCCAGGCCCAAAAAGAAACTCAAATTGCTCCAGCTGAGACTTGAACCCACATTCTCCAGCAAGAACATTTGCCAATTAAATCACTTCCATGGAAATGAGATCATCAAAATGGAGGTATGAAAAGAATCCGGGTTTCATCAACCCAGTTCTGATAAGGGTTATTCAAAGTCGGAGCTGGAGATCCACCGGTTATCAGAACAGGTTCCCGAAGAGGCAGTACACAGCTGTATCGTGAAAACACCAAACCAGCAGATAGATGCTCGCTGGCGGTGGGGACAGTCCGCTTCTTCTTCTCGTTTGTCAGTTGTCTTCTGAGAACACACCTAGAAAAACATCAGTGACTCAAGTACTGAGACTGTGTTCTACCAGGACAGAGAACAATTACAACATCCCGAAGGCCCACCGCGATCCGAGCATGCACACATTTATTTTCACGCCACCACAGTTTCAGGTCACCTCAGACCTACCAAAAAAGTATGGAGCCTCCTCTCCTATTAAGAATGTTCAAGAGAGAAGACAATCCGGAGATCAGTGTCCTGTTGTTCTTCTACAGAGATATCCCGTCAAGTTTCTTTCCCTCAGAAAGTAAGATAATGGCTCCACAGAAAAACAGGATCTCAAAGGTTTGTAGATAAACTGGAAACCCTCAAACACTAAGGCACGTGCCTAGAATAACACAGTGACGGACCCAGAAATACTGGAGTCATGGTTTGCCTCTCTGTCCCTTCAGGAACCTGCATTTATGCGTGATTCTCCTGCGGACGGAGCATCAGGTCACCAGCAGCCAGGGTGATGTTACAATACCTGGGCTCTTTGTGTCACAGCCTTGTCATGTAGGTGGTGTAGCACCATCACACTATCAGAAGAAAGAGGATGAGTATGGCTCAGCAGGATATTTGAAGAGAGAGAGTGTCATATACCTGCAACATTACTAGAGTACATTGCCGTATCTGCTTTTATTATTGGTTATTGTTGCCAATTTCTCACTTTACCGTTTTTGCAAATTTAACTTTATTAAAGTTAAGCCTTTATCAAAGGTAAGAGTGTGTCTCAGCTCCTTTTTCGTTGCCAGGACACAATACCCATCAGGCACAACTTTAGGGAGGGAAGACTCATGTTCGCGCTGTCCATCCATGAGGGGCTGGCAATGGCAGAAGGCTCTGGTGGAAAGTAGCTATTCATAGAGTAGCAAGAGAAATGACCGGGACCTTGGGAAGAAGCCGGGACAAGTGCATCCACCCTCCCAGGCCACATCACACCCTCAATAATTGGCCACATGCCCAGTAACGCGCCACATGCCGGGGGAGTCCGCTCCTTCTGATGAGGCCCCACCTCCGCCTACCGGTACATGAAAACCACGGATAATCTGCAAGATCCTAATATGTGACGCTTTTGAGAGACATTCCGGATCCAAACCATTACGGCAAATATAGGGGGAAACTGTCTACGAAGGGTTTGGTAGAATATCTGGTTTCAAACACCCGTTAAGGGTCTGGGGAGGTATTTGTGTGGGTAATGAGGGATGACTGCACTCTCTTGAGGAACAGGAAACACATATATTGCTCACTTTAAAAGAAATAAGATTTTTTAACACTTGAAAATATTGTATAATCAAGGCAGGCATGAGGGCACGCTCCTGTAATCCCAACACTCTGCCAGTGGAAGGGAAAGGATGGTGAATTCAAGCATAGCTGGGCAGCCTAGCAACTCAGCCACACTCAGTCAAAATGTTATGAAAAGCAAAAACGGCTAGGGATGTGGCTCAGTGTGAAGACCTCAGGCCAGGCCCCAGCACAGGGGAAATGACACAACGCATCCACAGTGCAGAGCGATTGCTGGAGAACAAGGACCATTCAAACACCAGGATGTTCTATGTGCTCAGTCAGCTGGGGAGCAAAACAAGCCACAAGCTGGAAGGGGCACTTGTCCTTCAGGGGAAACTTTTGTTGAGAGCTGGCAAAAGAGGCCAGGTGCCTTTTCCTTTCCTATAGGCCAGCAGGTGTCAACCGCTGCAGGTTTCTCCCTAAGTATTTGCCATAGGTACCAAGAGCCTCCAAAATGCTCAGCAGCTGGGAGACTAGGCAGCCTGAGGAAGGGAATAATTGACTCTGTGCATGAAACATCCAACATGACATCTTATTTGCAGGAGAAAAACTTTGCCAATGCATAAATACCAAATCCTGGGGAAAAAATGACCTAGTCTACCACCACTGCCCGGTAGTGTTACAGAGTCACTCAAAAATATGGTTTGAAGTTCAGCCTAGGGGCACAGGCCCATCCTCCCATACTCTGGCTGAGGTAGGAGAATTCCAAATTCAAGCCCAAATCGGTGCCTTAGTGAGGTCTTGTGTAAGTCAAGCGCTAAGTGCTGCAGCTCGATCCCCAGCACCACCTAAGCGCACACCTGTCATCCCAGCGCTCAGGAGGCTGAGGCAGGAGGATTGCCTTGAGTCCAAGGCCAGCCTGGGCTCCATAGTGAGCTCAGGACCAGCCTGGGCTACAGAGTGAGACCCTGTCTCAAATCAATAAATAAATATAAATAAAATTTGTGTAAAGGTCTGGAGATATAGCTCAGTGTGATGGCCCTGGGCTCAAACCACAAAACAAAAGCGGGTTGAGGAAATATGAATTTTTTTCTTATTGTGATATGGAAGAAAAAAATATAATCGCCCAGCATAACGGAAGCTCAGGGAAATATTCACAGAAAAAGGAAAGTAGAGATGACTGTGCAATAAGTCATTTTTCTTCAGATGAAGGACAATATCTATATCCTGCCGTGGTCATAAAAGTATAAGCTTTCATATAAAGCACTTAGCACAGCGATCGCCGAATTAACTATGCTATTAAAAATAACCATTGATAATTACATTAACCACCACAATTATTAGGGGCCAGTAGATGCCAGAATTACATGGTTTATTCCCTCCTTTTTCATTGTTACTGCGTCTTACAGGGCAACAGAAGATTGGCTTCAGAGAAGAGAGTGTTACTGATTTTACTTTTAAAAAACAATCATGGGTGGGGCAGGTGGGCTCCCTCGCAAAGCTCCTCTCCCTGTTTCTGCAGCCTAAGGACGCCGAGGGATTCAAGCTGTCTCCCGCACACAAGGGGTTAACAGCCTGCCTCCAGCTCCCCCGCTGTGAGGCAGTCCCCGGCCAATCCCCGGACACAAAAGCCAGAATGAAAAGAGGCTGGGGGTGGGGCACGCCTGGTGGCTTTTTCCTGATTTCCAACACACACACACACACACACACACACACACACACACACAGAGAGAGAGAGAGAGAGAGAGAGAGAGAGAGAGAGAGAGAGAGAGAGAGAGAGAGGAGGAAGGGAGAAAAGGGAAGGGGGGAGATAGAGAGAGAGGGAGGGAGAGAGACAGAGAGAGGAAAAAGCAAATTCTGCTTTTGAAAAAAAAAATTCATGCGTGCGTGTGCGCGTGTGCGCGCCCTAAACGCGAGGCATTCCCCTTCTGTTCCCAGAAGCGGGTCTTAGCAAGCAGGGACCCGTCGTTTTTGTGGCGTCTGCTCGAGAAGGATGCTATTGATCGCGTGCACAAAAGCAGATAAAGCCACAAATGAGTGCGTGGTCACTCCGGCCAACGGGGAGGTGCATAATACCGTGCAGGAGGCTCTCCGCTCCTGCCGCCTCAGTCTTTGAAAGGGACTTAAATCCATATGTCACCACGATCCTTTTACAGCTGAGCAGAGCAGAGGATGTGAAGAGAGGCGGAGGGCTGCCCGGCAGATGGCTTTCGGCTGCTCCCCGCGCGCGCATGCGTGCTCCCCCCACTCTTTCTCTCCCCCTCCTCCTCTTTATCCCCCTCTCGAACCTTCCTTCTTAGCTTCTTAATTCCTACTGGCCCTGACCCCCACCCCCACCCCGACGCAGCCTGTGCCTGTAAAGTTCACGGGGCTCCAGAGAAAGAAGAATTTAAATTTCCATTCAAAATAGAACTCGTCATCACTAGGACAAAGATTCTCCTCCCTGGGTCACTTAGAGTCAATTAATCAGATTTTTTACAGAAGAAAAAAAATATGTTTTTGAACCTTTTCAGAGCTTTATTTTTTACGAAACTTATTCAAGGAAACCGCGAAGCTATTAACCAAACCAGTTCTGGGGCCACGGAGCCCCCAAGAGTTGAGTAGGCTTGCTAATTGTGTAAATATACAATAAAGCTGATTCCTTCACAACAGGAAAATGCAACTATTCGATTAAACAACCACGTTTATATTAGCCCACCTGTGTGTGCGCGCGTGTGCACGTGTGTGTGTGTGTGTGTGTCAGACAGAAAGAGAGGGAGCTAGAGAAAGGTGACACAAACTGTTATAATAATTGATATTTAGACTCAGAAGGTAAAGAGTGGAAAGGATTTTCTGTGTCACTGAGGCAGCCACAGTCACCCGGGAAATTTGAGTGCAGTGAAAAGACATTCAGAGAAAATCACACACTTCATACCATAAATGTAAACAAGACATGTATCAAGAAACTGAAGTCAGGAAAAGATACATCAGCAACGAAGGCCCAAAGACAGAACTCTAGCTGGAGGCTTTTCCAGACCCTAAAAGAGTCTTTTAACCTTGTCTCAATCAATTGAAAGGAAATTGATCATCGTTGGTGAACTCGTGCCAGTAAGCATAGTCTGTTCAATTTTAATTTCATGTTTGAGAAAGTTGAAGTGATATTAATCAAATTATTCATGTGCTCCAATTTTTCTAGGTACATGTGAAAATCTTAAGCACCATTTTGCCTATGACACACACTCACATACACACCAAAGGACAGAGGGAGCCAAGTACGTTTCATTTTCACTCTACTATTTATTTTTCCCTTGCATGAATTTCTGCTCATAGTACTTTATAAAAAAAATAACAAGAGCTGAATGAAACAAGCTGTGTAATCAAAGACGTGTGGGTGTCATAGGGTACTCCATTACTGGGACAGATGGCCAGAGACATAAAGCACTGGGCTCAACTACAAAAGAATCTCCCATTCATCTCCCATAGACTGGAAATGGGGTGGTAGAATGTAAAATTCCAAAAAGTAGCGAAGTTCCATTGATCCACAACAGATTCTCACTGATAGAAGACACACATCAAGGGTAAGTGTGCTGTGGAGGGGCTCAACAGAACACAATCTCCTTCCTCACAAGGTGGCTGGAGCTGAGCCAACAGCAAGGTCTACCTGGAGAACAGCTCTATTTTGTGAACCCTGGAGTTTCATTTCAGAGATGTAGAAACGGCCTGGGAGAGAACCCAGGTCAGATGAATGCAAGAGGAAGGTCTCATAAAGCAAGAACTCTGAAGACACTCTTCTGGAAAGTTTTAAGATGGATAAGAGGGGGAATACACAAAAAACAAAAAAGAGAAAGATGGAATTCTAACATTTACACATCCCCTAGAGCTGACACCACAGTTTCAGGAGAAAGCTAGAAGTTCACCGGGAAAGATCTGGAAAAAGGCAGAGATATTGCCATGGCTTCTTACCACGGTGCAAGAATCTTGAGCTAATGCAGTAAGACAAGAAAAGGAAATACGTGGTAGAGAGAAACAGGGCAGGAAAAATACATGACTGTCTACGTAGGAAATCTGAAAGAAGTTCCCTCTTACTGCTACTTTTTAGCATATGTACAAGGTCTAGCTAATACAATAAGACAAAATAAAGGAAATAACTATAGGTATATCAACAGGCTTGGAAGTAATAAAAAAACTTTGCAGATGATATGGGTGTACATGTAGAAAATCTGAAAGAATCAACAAAACTCCCAGAACTGATAAGCTATTGCAACATGGCTATAGAAGGCAAGGTGAACATACAAAAGTCAGTAACACTGGACAAGTAAAAAATGCATAACGAATTGCATACAAGATGAGTTTCAGCTGAAAAAAAAAACATAAAGTAGCCAGGTGTGATGGTGCATGTTTGTAATCTCAGCATTCAGGCAGGAAAGTCATAAGATCAAGCTTAGCTTTGACAATTTACTGAGACCATGTCTCTAAAAAAAAATAAAAATAAAAAGTGCTGGTAATGTAGCCTAGTGTGGCAGTCTGGAGTTCAATCCCCAGTATCACAAAAAAAATTAATTGATTGGCTTTTAAGTATAAAGTATTGCTTACAAGTTTGGAGGCTGCTAAGCCCAAAATCAGGGCACTGAGCAATTCAGTTTCTCAGGAAGATCTGTATATTCCTGCAAATTCTCCTGGAAGAAGGGGTGAGAAAGACCCCAGAATCTCTTTTATGTGGACACAGATCCCATTCAGGGATCTCCTTTCATGATTAAGTCACTTACCAAAGACCACAGCCCATAATACCATTATTTCGGAAGCTAAAATTCCAAGACCTATTTGGGGATAACATATAAATTCAGCTCACAGAATTCTGCATTTTTAAGAAGCCTGTAAAATTCTTATCAAAGAACTAAATAAATACAGAGGTAGCCCATGTTCATGGATAAAAAGACTTAGTATCATCAAGGTGAGGTTCTTCTCATCCTGAGCTATCAGATTCCATTCAATCCCATTTAATACCCCAGCAAATCACTTTGTGGACATCAACAAAATGATTCTAATTTTTATGTGGAGAGGGAGAAGGTTCAAGATAACCAACTCAAATATATATATATATATATATATATATATATATATATATATATATATATATATGGAAAGAAACAGAATAGCTAATTCAAATGCTGTAGGAGAATTTTAAAATCTAAAGACTGACCTGACGGTACCAGGAATTATTGTAAAGAATTGCTCTAAATAATTACTATATTTATGAATTACTATAAAGTTACATGATCAAATCAGTGTGGCATCTGTGAAAGAAGAGGAAAAATGATCAAAGATTAGAGAACCCAGAGATAGACCTAAATAAGTACAGTCTTCGAAAGATACCAAGGCAATACAACAAAGCACAGATACTCTTGAACAAAGGATGTAGGACAACTAGATATGCACATACCAAAATATGAATTGAAGCATAATATCACAGACTTAAATATAAAACTCTTAGAAGATAAAATAGGAGAAAACCTAGATAACCTTGTATATAATGGTGACCTTTTCGATATGACACTAAAGGCGTCATCTATACAAGAAAAAATGATTTTAGAGCTGAAAAACATTTGTTCTATGAAAAGGCTGTCAAAACAGCGAGAAGACAAAACACATACTGAGAGGAAAATATTTAGAAAAATGTATCATGTAAAAATGCCCCAAATGTACAAACGTAACTATGGACATTGGTGCTACGTGTCAATATAGGTTCATGGATTATACCAACTGTACCACTGGGGTTGGAGATGTTGACAGCAGGAAGAGCCATGCATGTGCTGGGACAGGACTGAGTAAGGCATCTCTGTGTGCTAGCTGCTTCACGTCACTGGGATACCATATCCCACCACATCCAACATCCACACTTAAAGAAAGAGCCTTGTTTTGGGTTATGATTCAGGAAATTCTGTCCAAAGTTGGCTGTCAGGTAAAACATCATGGTGGAAGAGCAGACAGAGGAAAGCTCCGCTCTCCCGATATACGTAGGAATTTGGGGGACATTTTAGATCTAAGCTACAACATATTGTCTTCTACTTTATTATGCTGTGAAAATAAAACGGCTCTGACAAGTCAAGTGCGTTAAAACAGCTGAGTTCTCATCTGCTCCTGTGGGAGGTGAGGGGCACAGAGAAGTGCCAAGGCTGAGGGCCGTAACCACAGGGCAAGTCCTGGCCTCACATCGCCACTCCTGAGGGTCCACTGCGGAGCGAGGGCCAGGGAGGCGCAGGCACCGCGTCCCCCGTTCTGAAGCTCACTGAGGCTGTCCCAGCTTGCCCCTCCGGTAAAAGCCTGGATCTTTGCCTGCAGCAAGGTCTTCCGTTCAGGTCACTGCTGTGAAGTTACCAGCACGGACCCCGGGGAGTTACATGGCCTCTCGGAGCCTTAGCTTTCCTGTCTACAGGAGGAAGGAACACTTGAGGCTTTGCACGGTAGGCGGGGAGTCAGAGCCATGGGCAGAGCGCTGAGCCTGGTGTGTGGCTGGACTGAGTGCTCAGAGGCTGGCAGCCTTCGGAGTCACTTTCACCTGCAGGAACAGCAGGAGTTGTCTCACAGAGGGGAGCACACGGCCCCCAGGCTGTGCCATCTGTGGTGTTTGCCAGGCAGTTGCTCAGGTGCTCCTGGCTTATTCTGTCACTGTTGTGGTTTGAATGTGCAGTGTCCTGCAAAAGCCTCATATGTCTGTATGTGGTAGGATAACTGTGGGACAGCGTGTTGCGGGAGGTGGAGCTTAACTGGAGGGGGTGAATGCTTGAGGTTTGACCTGAGGGGATTGTGTCAACTTGTTGAGATTGGGGGGCACCCAGGGCAGAGACTTCAGGTTTGTGTTATTTACTAGTGGGCCAGAAGTTGAGGGAGGGGCACCCACGTTGCTGTGGTCAGGGCCAACTGGCAGATTAAAGTTATAAAGGAGGGAAGAAGAAATATTGTCACAGACTCTGCCTGGGAAAGCTCTGGTCTCCACCATAGTCTCCAGAACTTGCTCCTGTTTGATGTGGCTTTCTGTCTGCCACGCCCTGAAGAGCTTCTCTCTGACTAGACCCCTGCCTATTGCTTCCACTGCCGCCAGCTGCCCATGAACAAGTCATGTGAGACCCACTGAAACTGAGAGCTAAAATACATCTCTCCTCCCTTAATTTGTGGATGTCCAGCTTTCTGTGCCAGCCACAAGTAAGTAATCGAGATAATCACCAAGCTGCTCATTGACTCCCTCTCCTCCAACCCCTCTCAACCCTGGGATTAAACTCAGGGCTTTTGCACTGAGATCCATCCACAACCCTTCCCTAATTTTTATTTATTTTTTTTTTTTGAGACAGGGACTCACTCTGAGTCACAAAATTGCCCAAGCTGGGCTCAAACTTGTGATCCTCCTCCCTCAGCCTCCCAAAGTGCTGGGCTGACAGGCCAGTGTACGCTGCATAGGCCTGCCATTCTTCAAGGGGCTGATCTCATGCTGCCCTGTCCCAGGCTTTCCTGAGGTGGCCATCCTCTCTTTGGAATTTCATGTTCTGTAAGTGGACTCTACTTATTTAAGCAGTGAATTGAACTCATGACTGAGTTACATCCCCAGCCAATTTTTCTTTTCTTTTCTTTGTTCGTTTTGTTTTTTTGCTGGGGTTTTGCTAAGTTGTCCAGACAGGGTTGGACTTGGGGTGCTCCTGTCTCAGCCTCCTGGAGTGCTAGTACTAGAGAACTGTATCACACAGCTGGGACTTCTTAGAGGGGAACGGCCTATAATTTCAGTTCCCCATTCTGCTGATTGCCCACTGGGCATGCTTGGATGTGGCGATGGCCCCTGAAGTCTATAAAATAAGGCCCCATCTCCCCCTCAGTGCTACACTTCATCAGCACACTCTGTGCATAATGCAAAGCATCCAATCTAGTCTTTGCATTGCTGCTTTGAGATGGCAGTGTTCTCTCCATTGTACTGATGGGGAAACTGAGATGCTGAAAGAGTAAGAAAAAGCAGCAGAGCCGGAAGCAATGTGTCTGCCCACTGCCTGCTGGGCCTGCAGGAGCCATGGCACAGGCCTACTGCCTGCTCAGTGGCCAAGTCCTCTGGGGAGCGTCACCACTCCCTTCAGGGTCCTCGGTGGCAGTCCACAAGCGGCCTCTGTGTGATGCTCAGCAGCAGAAGGCACACACAGAGCCCTGGGCAGGGGTGCCCATTGCCCTCTGTCAAGTTCACGAAGGAAAAAGAAGCAAAGAAGAGCTAGAGTTGCTGTGAAGTACCTCCCTCCAGTCTCTCGTGACGTGTCCATCAGCAACTCATTCTGGTGGCGACTGAACATAAAACTCCGTTGCTGGCTGGCACGTGCACCTGCTTCATGCCAACCCTGGGAAAATGACCAGCGATGCCTCTATGCCAGCCCCGTAAATCCACTCTGCGTTGCCACAGTGAGAACATCCCATAAAAGGAGGAAACTGTAAATACTCCCGAGGAGAAAATACATGCAACACAGATGGGCAGCCGGCCTGGGGCAGCCAGGTGGGAGGGGAGAAGGGGCAGGCGCTGGAACAGCTTCAGGAGCAGGCGGGTCAGTGGCACCGTGAACCCCACACTGTCCTCCAGTCCTGGCTGGGGAGGGACCAGCCCCGTCTCCCAACACCCCGAGGTGGTGCAGCAAAAACAGACCAGTGCATCACGCCAGCAACCATGCGGCCAGGGGCCAGGGAGCGCTGTAGTCGAGCGCTCTGGGCACCTTGACTGGCTTTCAGTTTCTTCAATCTGTCAGCTGGGCGACAGATTTCTGGTGACACCTGTTCATTTCTGGTGACACCTCACGAGGCTGCCCCGCCTGCCTCACAGCAGTTAGCCCTCATCCTATCACCAGTATGCTGTCTATGCCCAAAGAAAAGTGTGTCGGTCAGATTCCCATTGGTGGGACGTAATACCTAACATCTGCAACTTTAAAAAAAAAGAGAGAGAGAGAGAGAGAGGTTTAATTCGGCTCATGATTTTGGAGGACTCCTTTGCATGTTTTTTTTTTTTTTTCTGAATTTGAGCCAGGATCTTGTCAAGTTGCTAAGTTGCCCAGGCTGCTCCCCAACGTGTGATCTTCCTCTCTCTCCCTCCCAGGATGCTGGAGTGACAGGCCCGCACCTTCAGCCTGGATCGGAAAGCTTTGCAAAGCAGAGGACCACCACCCAATACGAGGTGTCCCGAAGCCGCCATTCACAGAGAAAACGGGAAAGGTTAACCAGGAGTCTGCTCATGTTCCCCAGAGATGGCGGTGTTGGGGAACCCCGCAGTGCTGATTGAACTAGCTGAGCAAGGACACATTTTGACCACATGGGAGCGATTCCCCCTGAGGTACTTATGTTCCCGTGATCTGAACACCTCTGATCTGCTGAGCCCACCCTCTGGTACTGCAGGCTCCGCAGGCGGCTGAGATGCATTCTTCACACAGATGGATTTTCATACTGACTAGACAGAGATTACGAGCTCCGCTACAACACCTTGCTGTTGGACGGCTTCCCGCATTTCCATGGAGTGCGCTCTGAAATGCACGAGGCGCAAGGTGCTCCTGTCTGGTCTTACAGAGGCAGCGACAGACACCCTTGATTTGTCAGCATTAGAAGCATGAGATGCGGCTGCGGAAAGCGTAATTAGATCATTTTTGTTCAGTATGCCAGTATGTCTGAGGATAGAGAAAGTAGGCACCAGGTGCTCAGAGCCCCTGACAGCATGGGGGTGTTAGAGGCACGACGAACGACAGCAGAATCAACGGGCTCGCTGGTGTCTTCAGGGGGAGAGACAGAGAGAGGAAGAGAAAGAGAAGACTTTCCAAACAGTCTATAAACAAAAAGCGTGTTAAGATCTACTGAGATGCTTAATGGCTTTCCAACCTTTCTGAAGTTCTATAATCACCTGCCATTAGTAAAACCAGAAAAAGCTCGGCTTCGTGGAATACACAAAACTCACGTGCCTCTTCCCAGTGCCTTCATCTCCTGCAATATTCCAGATACCTGAGTTCTCCCGAATTGGAATCAGCGTCTCTCCCCACCACAAGGCAATGCGCATATCCCACGACTGTGCCAAGAAAACAGCTACAATTTTCATAATTCAGTTCTATAAAAGACTACAGAAAAATTAACAGGAATGATAAGGATGTGATGCCCACTTAAATTTTAAAAAATATTTACTATAGAGAAAGACACATTGTCACAAGTCCTCCTCCAAATGCCCCCTCATTCTGAACACACTTCTCTCACCATTTTTGCCACTTTCTGAAGCAATACAGGAAGTCCTCCTTCCTGGGTGTCTTTGTGAGCTCAGGTCACGAATACAGTGAACCCTGCTGACAAGGGCCATCCAAAGGAAAGGCAGGCTCGTAAAAACACGGCAGCATGCCCTCACCCACCGTAGTCACCAGCTCTGGCACCGTGTCACACATGGCTCTTTCTCAAAATCAAAAGGCTTATGAAAAGACATGGTTTTGAATGAACTTAGAAGATCATGGCAGCCAAGACAGCACGGCTAAAGCACTCAGGGAAAAGCATCTTCCTTTAGAAAACCATGGTGCATTGAATTCCTTCTGTCTTCTTGGTCCACTAGTGAGAAGTAGATTTCAATATGCGTTTCATCAAAAATATCTAGCTTCCTTCATTTAAAAATACAGCCTGTGAAGGGCATTGAGTGGACTCCTTATCTCCCTGAGAAGAAAAGGCAGGAGAGATTCCACCAGAACTTAATTTGGCAGAAAACTCAAAGCCCGTGGGATCAGCTATTTCTGACACACAAATTTAGCTCTGTCTTTGGAGGGGGAAAAACACTGTTATAGTCACTTTCTCATGGTTGGGACACAATACCCAACACCCACAACTTCAGGGAGGAAAAATTTTTTATAGCTCACAGTTTCAGAAGGTCTCAGTCCATTCGTGGGTGGCTGTAACGGTAGAAGAACATGGTGAAGACCTAGCTGGAGAGAAGCTGTTCATCCTATGTGGAGAGGAATCAGACAGAGGAAAAGTGGAGCTAGCACACACCCTTCCTCATTCCCAGTGGATCGCTCCTTCTGCGTCAAGCCCCAGGGATCCTCCCCTTCCAACCAGGTCCCACCTCTTAACAGCACAGGAAATCAGATTCACACCCCCCCCCCCCAATGACTGAATTGCCTTCTACCATCAAAATCCATGAGGCTTTGGAGAAACATTTCAGGTCCAACCACAATATTTGCAATAAATGCAAATAGGTTAATTCCTTCTCCCCCAGTGTCTTAGTTACATTTTTATTGCTGTGACTCGATACCTGACATCCACAAATCAGGGAAGAAAAAAGTTTATTTTAGATCACAGTTTAAAAGGTCACAGTCTGCTCATAGGCAACTGGCAACAGTGGAAGAACATGGCAGAGGCGGAGGTGGGGCAGCTCCTCACAGCAAGGCAAGCCAAGTCCAGCCCTAGGAGGAAGGCAGGAAGCAGCACAGACCCTCCCAGGTCCCAGCCCAGTGATCCGCCCCTTCTGGGTCGGGCCTTAGTGCTCTGCTCCTCCCAGGCCTAAGTCCCCACCCCATTCCTGTACTCCAACCTTCATGCCTGTAATCCACTCCACATGCCAGCACTCTATAATTTGCCACGAGTCTATCTTTCACCATACACCTATAATCTACCAAATGCCCATAATCCACCCTTCCAGAACAGGCCCCAATCTCCCAACAGCACATGGTTTCACAGATATTCCATAACCTCCAAATACATGAGGCTTTTGAAGGATATTCCAGATCCAAGCCACAATACCCACTTTGGCCTTTACATGAGTAAAGCCTGTGAAATTTGCCACCAAAATCTAAAGGAAGGAGAGAGAGAGAGAGAGAGAGAGAGAGAGAGAGAGAGAGAGAGAGAGGAACAAGGGAACTACTGGTCATTCTTTCTTTTTATCTTTAGCCAATACCAATTTCCTAGTTGCACTCTGCCAGGCCCATCTCCCTGCTCTGTCCTACCTGCCCTTTTATCTTTCCTAACAGTTCTACCTGCGAGTCACACTAACAAGCTAGGTGTCTAGGCAAATTATCAATCTTTCCTCTTTAAAGGGTGGGTAGCAAAGTCTCCTTTTTGCATGAGTTGGTTATGGGTTAAGCTGCGTCTTCTTGAATTTCTATGTTGAAATTATAGGCATGTAAAGAAATCTACCACCAGTTCAGAATGAGAACTTATCTGGAAATAGACTCATTGAAGAGACAGCTCAGATGAAGGGTCCCCCAATCCAGGAACAAGAAAAACTCCAGGGCACAGAAGAATGCTACCTCCTCGTGCAGGTGTTCACACTTAGCACTTTAAGTCTCAATATGATTCAGGCCAATTGATTGAACAATTTGGAGGCTAAGTCCAGCTGGCACTCTCCCACACTATTGCACTCAACCAAGACCCCAGAGCACCATGTTAGCTTGACGCCTTTTCACCAGTTAGGTGCACCATCTCTGGTAGCTGCAATCAACAGCTCAAAGCTTGCCCTGAGACAACACCATTTCTGCTTCTCTTACAGATGAGGCGCACTTGTGAGCCTCAGCCTCCTGATGCCTTTGCCCACCTCCAAAGAACAGCAGTACAAAGTGTGGAGCAAAAGCCTTCTTCTCTACTGTATCCACTAATACACCTACCATGTACCTGCAAAAGGCTAATCACTTGGAAGTTATAACGCCACCACAATTGTGCCTGTCACTGTGATGTCATAGAATAAAAAGACAATGGGACAATCTTAACCATGGCTTCTGGAAACCTGAGCTTGAAAGACTACTAACATGGCCTTACTATGACATGAGGTTGCTGCATTGGGATTTTTTGAATGAATCACAGAATTTTACAAATGGGGGGCTCTTTAAAGCCCTCCAGTCCAGTCACCATCATTTTTAAGTAGGGGAGAATGTGAGGCTTCAAATCAGTTATCATGTCAAAAAGCTCTGGTCTACCATCTTGCTTTGCAACTTGAGACAAAATATCCACCTGTGCCTTGGATCTTTTCAGTGGGCTGTTAGAAATACACATCACCAGCCCCAGGGGATTCCGTACACATTAAAGTATCAACTTCTGTCCTGCTGACCTTTGTGTAGGTAAGGTCAAAATAGCACCTGCCCATGTGTCCTTCCCAAGCCAGTCACTGCTCTGATGACGCTCCCTGGCCACCTTTTGTTCTGCAGATGTGATCTGACATTCCACCACACCATGTCTGCCTTCAAGCCACCAACCAATGTCTCAGCCCCTCTAAAGCTCTGAGCCAAAATTCGCCTTTAAGTTGTGATTATCAGATACTGTATCCCAGAGATAAGAAAACAGACTAATATGAAAATCTTCTTATAATCCAGGTTTGATGGAAAACAGAATACTTGCACAATCTCAAAGATCTTGTGATAATGTCCTAATGTGTCATAAAGAAAAAAAATAGTAACCATGTGAAGAGAAGCCAGCAGATGCCCCCTTTGCCACATGACTATGTCACCATTACTGGGATGTACTGCGTGAACACTTCACCCTCCTGACTGATGGGTTTGTACCAGCAAAGACTTACAAGTCACCTCTTTGTTTACTGGCTCTAAATGCCACAAGTGTCATTGTTCTTGCTGTCACTCCTGTTGTTCTTGTGGTACAGAGGACCCAACCCAGGGCCTTTGCACTGAGCTCCATCTCAGCCCATTTTTTATTTTCGATTCTGAGAGAGGGTCTTGTTAAGTTGTTAAGCTGTCCAGGCTGGGCTCAAATCTATGGTCTTCCTGCCTCGGCCTCCCAGAGTGCTGGGATGACAGGTCGGCACCTCTAGGTCCAGCACTGGTTCATTTCTTTGATCCTCAGATCACCTCAGATTTGGCCAGTGGCATCCTTCAAGCTGACCCTTCAATGTTAGGTGTGTCATCCCCTGCAAATATAATCTTCCTTTCTGGAAAGAGAATTTTTGAAAGATCGTTGGTGTAGCAACCCCTTTGTGTTTGCACAGTGTGAAAACAGAGTTGCATCTAATCTATCAAGGTTCATTTTCAACTTAATGAGAAAGAATTCGGAATACCCAAAATGTATGTGTGTACAAAACACCCTCTCACTGTCCGGCTCAGAAAGAAACTCCAAGACATAAACCACTTGTCCAAGGACCAGCATCCTAACAGAAGCCCATTTATTGAAAAGACAGATGAAAGAAAAGAAAAAAGAAAGAAAGAAAGAAAGAAAGTGTTTTGAATGAAGCAGAAGAGCAGTGGTTGTGGAAGATGCCAGAACATGAGCACAGAATTAAGTCCAAGCAGGCTACCCAGCACAGCCTGCAGCTCTGGCTCCTGTGTCTGATTTCTGTAGCCCAATAAACCATTTTTATTACAACATGCATAACAGATTGGCCAGCCATCCCCACATTTACAGATGGCCATTAATTTTTTCCCCTAATGTAATGCATTCCACTCACCAAAAAATCCTTACTCGTCATAAATTGTGAGCGTAGAGAGGCAGTATTAGAGTCGCACACCGAAAAAAAAAATGTTCCTCATTAATGCCTCATTTATTATTTCTTGCAGGATTTGAATATGTCTTCGGGAATATCCTCGTGAAAGCCATTAGTCCCATCACAGGCTTCAACGTATCGTGGGGCACTCACTGATACGACCTTAAAGAGGGGCTAGAAAACAGTGACACACACAGCAGAATTCCGATGGCCTGAAATACCCAGCCACCGTGTCACTGACATTACGCGGGGAGAGCCCTGGTTGTCAAAGGAGGTCTAAGAAGGATCCGCAGGATTTTACACACAGCCAACATTTTCCTATTGAGAAGTACTGCATTTTAGGGAAGCTCTTCAAGAAAACTGCTCAAAGGAGAAGAGTTCCAAGGAATCGAAAGTGATCAAGATTCAGAAGAGGACGTTACAAAATAGCTCTAACATCCATGGATGTTCCTCAGAAAAAAATAAGTCTCGTGGTCAAGTGACTCTTTTACTTTGCATCCTCCCTCTTCTCCCTCCCTTTGCTCCTCCCCTCCCCCACCTCCCCTTCCTCCTCGTCTGGGCCCTCCCTCTCCTCCTCCTCTCCCCTTCTCCTTCCCTTTCCTTTTCCACTCTTTCTTTTCCCTTGCTTTCCTGTTCTCACTAGAATCTATGATGAATCCAGCGTCTTTCCCTAGAAACACTTTTAGGAAATATTAACTTCAGAATATTTCTAGATGAGAGAGGAGCTCTGTATGCACCAGCTTACAGGAAGGAAGAAAAATAAGATTTAATAAAAGGGCATCTAGCATGTCCAGTCCTTTGAGGATCAACAACCACCACAGGCAGAAGCCAGTGGGATGTCAGAGTCTGCAGGTCTGTCTTTCCACAAATGCCCCTACGTGTTTACTGAGTGCCTGCTGCGTACAAGGCCTGCCAGCAAAGCAAGACCGGGGCTATCTCTGATGAGAAGGAAACACATCGGTCAGAGGTGTCCTCGCTGCCATCAGGGTACGAGAAGAGAGAGCAGAGCAAGTCCCTGGGAACAGCAGAGACATGCAGGGATGTGGTTGTGTAGTAGCTGAGAAGCCTCGCCCAAGAAGCATGCTTTAGGAAGTTTTGAGGTGTCTTTTTCCAAGAGTCCTTGTAAGGAACTGGCAGAACCAGAATTCAATACCCAGGGAGCTACACAGGGCTTCTTCCCACGGCCACTGGCTTTGCTTCGTTCAAAACCATCAACTGAGTATCTTTTATGTGCGAGAAGAGAAAGAACATAGAGAACACGTTGGACAAGGGTCTCTCCTTCCAAGGCATTCTGATGAGGAAGGTCAATGCAGCTAACTGCGTAGACACGTATTAATGAGGATGGAAAGGAAATGAGGCAGGGCTTGGGAAATGGAGAGGTGATCGTGGGCTGAGGAATCAGAGAAGGCTCTGACGTGCCTGAAAAATTGCACCAAGTATGAGGTATGCTGAAAATACACGGTATTTAAATTTTTAAAATTTATTACAGTAGAAGACACACTATCATTCAGTCTCCGTCAGAATCCTCCTCTGGCTTCCAATATACCATCCGGCATTCTTGCCACTTTCCCGAACGGTCCTGCACATCCTTGCTCTCGAGTGTCGTTCGGAAGTGGGACCGAAACTCTGGTGGGAGGTGCTGAGGAGCTCAGGCCCCAGGAGGGCCAGCTCACAGGGCGGGGCGGCGTGTCCTCACCCGCTTTACCCCCTGGATCTGGTACCACCGTGTGAGTTCAGGCTCCTCCCTAGAGTCAGAACCACCGTGAAAGGTCAATATTTTGAACCAGGTCAGGACATTGAGGCAGCCACGCTCAACTAAGGACAGTCGGGAAACCAGACGTCTATAACTGCCCCAGGAAGTGGTAAGAAAGATTGGTGCAAGTGTGCTCAAAGCCACTGGGGATTTTAAGGGGGATTCATGGCTGACGTGTCTTTTATTGTAATATTTTTTATTTAAACATTCACCATATATGTTGATTTTACCTCAACTATGAAAAACAGGAAAAACACAGCAAGACAAAAGTGGGCAGGCCCAGCGCCAACATAAGGGAAGGGAAAGGGGCGATAACAGGGCAAAAGGTTTAAGGTTCATGATGCCGGGGCAGAAGTCCACAGGAGGACTGTGGCACTGCGCAGGTGCCAAGGCAACTCACAGGGCCTTGACGAAGCTGCCCCGGATCGAGGCCCAGCCTCACCTCTTCAGCCCTGTGAGAAGGCAGAAGGGACCCGGTGGGCTGAGGGACTGAAATAACTAACACCCCGGAGGGCTCCTGGAATTCCTCGCGGTAACCAAAGCGTATTTTAAGACCTTTTCCACAGCGAGTGCTTTGTCGGGAGCAGCTCAAAAGAGACTGTATGAAACAGGCGAAGCAGAAAATTAGCCCAACTCTGAGTCAGTGGGACCGCAGAGCAGATTTTAATAGATTTGGCTAAAGGAGCAACACGAGATGATAAGAGACGTGTCAGATATGCGCGAAACGCGACATTCTTTGTTAGAAACTGTGGGTTTTGTGATATTAAGGTCCAGGCTTTAAATTCATTAGACATCTAGTGGAAGTCGGCACAAGCCAGCAGGTATGGCAATGAGTTTTGGGTACTTTGAGACAGAATGGCTAACTGAACTGGGTCACAGTAGGGAAGAGACGGGGACAGAAAGATGGTGGTGTGGACACCCCACAGGGCCTACAAGGGACAGATAGAAACCTCTCTTCCTGTAAGCTGCAGATGTCAGACCACTCATCGCAGAGACAGCAAATGACCCAAATAGGGAATAACATGACTCCAAGAGATTGAGTCTTCTCTCTCTTTTCTACACAGAGACTGGGAGCTCCAGTGCTTAACAGTAAACAGTTATTAAGAAAGCGCTCAGAAGTATAAACGCTGTTGTTCTGCTTAATGGGAAAATGCAATAAATACTGATGAAAAACACCCTGCAAATAAAAATAGCATTTCCACATACCTGTAACTCAAGCACTCTGGGAGATTGAGGCAGGCAATTTCAAGCATACCCTGAGCCACCTGGTAACTTAATGAGACCCTGTATTAAAATAAAATATAAAAAACAAATTAGGGATGTAGCTCAGAATAAAAGCCCTGGATTCAATCCCTAGTAGTTCCCAAAATGCTATTCGTTCATACATTCACAGGAAAGAGAAAGCATGTCACAAAATTAGAGATAAACTTTGAAAAATGTTGGTAGCAGATGGGAGATCTAGACAGACCCCGTACACATTGAGACGCCCTGAAGCTGGCTATGCATGCAAGTCACCCCTCTACATGAGCCAGTAGCCACATTTCCTAGCCAAAGAAGCTGAGGCTCGGAAAGCACCTGCAAACTCACACGTGGGAAGTGGCAGGTCAGGCCTGACCTTGGAGTCACCCTCTTCCTTTCAGGTGGACCCCTTGGCAAACGGCACCATTGCATTCTCTTAAGTCTCCCCATTACATTGTGCTTCCTTGACCCTTTGTGGGAGGGTAGCTGGTCACCATCCATCTCCAGGGGGTCTAAGTTCCCATCCCCCTACCCGTTCTCCACCCCCATCTCTGCTAATCCTGCTGCCTTCCTTACTTGTTTCCTGCTGTGACAGAACACCCGACACCCACAATTTAAGGAAGAAAAGACTTATTTAGGCTCACAGTGTCAGAAGAGCTCACACAGTTAGTTCATCTATAGGCAGCCATCAAGAATGGGGCTGGAGTAACAGCTCCGCACATAAAACCCTTGCCTAGCAAGCACTAATTAAGTCAAACATGAAGTACCTGAGCTCAATTCCCCAGCACCACATACGCTGGGCACATGTGATGCACACCTCTAATTAATCCCAGCACTCGGGAAGCTGAGACAGGAGGATTTCTGTGAGCCCAAGGCCAGCCTGGGCTCCATAGTGAGTTCCAGACCAGCCTGGACCACAGAGTGAGATCCTGTCTCAAAAATAAAATAAAGTAAAATAAAATAATAAAATAAAAGTGTAAGAACACTGCATAAACTGGAGAGCTGCTTACCCCATTGCAGAAAGAAGCCAGTGCAGTAGGTGTCACGTGGATGCCTGGGGACCCAGGCAGGGCCAGAGCCTTCCCAGGAAGGAGCTCTAGCAATGCTTCTTCTTCCTCCTGTTACTCAGTTCAAGATGCCAGTTGCTCCCTATCTCTCCCAGGGTGGGTGCCCCTTCCTTGCTTCCTGGCCCACAACTGAACAGCACACACCTGAAATCTCTGCCCTGGGCAACCTCTAATCTCAACAAGTTGGTATAATCTCTCCAGGTCAAACCCCAAACATCGGCCAGTTCTAGCCAGACCCCGGCTCCAATAATATACAATTGTACAGTTATCCCACTACCTCCTAGTACATGAGGCTTTGGGAGGACACTCCAGATCCAAACCATAGCACCTGCCGAGCTACCTGCCAAGAAGTAAGAGGTGATGTTACGGTGTGAGTCTGGAAGGCCCCCGAAAGACTCGTGTTGGAAGATGACTTGATCCGGGGGTTAATCCATCCATTTTTTTCTGCTGTTGGGAGGTGGAGTCCGGCCAGAAGGTACAGATTACTGGGAATAGCCCCAGAAGAGGCTGGGCACAGAGGCTTGGCCCTGAAGGAGCGAGTCAATGGGCCACGACCTGGCAGGGGACACACTAGCTCCGCCCTTCCTCGCTCCTGCTGCTTCCTGTCTACTGTGCTGTAAGCACGTTCTCTCTGGCTAGGCCTCCCCCATGCCCTTCCACCACTGCCAGCTGCCCATGAGTGGACTGAGACCTCCTGACACTGTGAGCTGAAGGAAACCTTTCCTCCTTTAAGTTGTGGGTGTTGGGTGTTGTGTCCCAGCAATAAAAGGGAGGTAAGACAAGAGAGCAAGAGAACCCAGCATTAGAGGTGGCATCTGGCATCGCCTGTAAAGCCAGTTTAAGGATGACCTCTTAAACTCACGGACAGGAATAAATCATGGATTACAGAAATGGAGTCACCGGGAGGACCCAGCACTAGAAGGATAAACACCAAGGCACGCCGTGGAAAGCAAGTCCTCAGAGAAAACGAAAGACGATCTTTGTGGCTGAAATTTTGGTCTCCTTGGTGTTAAGGCAAGCAGGTGGATGAAATGCCCATGCGCGTCCATTTCCCATGTCTCTCCATAATAATTAGTATTTGCTTCTTGTCTTGTGATTTTAAAAGCATGTCTACTTTCATTCTTATTTAATCCTTGTAACACCGGGGTTTGTCATCTCTGCTTCGCTGATGAAGAAAATAGTGTTCAGAGAATTCAGATCAAAGAGCTCAAAATAGATGGGCCAGTGCTGGCTCCTCCTTGGTTTCTAGGATACCAAATCCCACCCCCTTCCTTACGGGAAGGGCTTCGGGGTCTTAAGCTTCCCTGGGGCTGGACCTCCTGGGATTGGAAAGGAGGGGCACAGAGTGGACAGACTCAAGGGAAGAGTCCCCTCCTGCCTTCTTGGATATATACTGGTCCTTCCTTCCTTTTCCCTGATACTATTTCCAGTCCAGATCACTCATCCCTCAATCCCCGTGACTTTGGGCCAAAGGGATTATCAAAAACTTTACAGGAGACAAGCCAGTGTCATTCATGCCTCTCATTGATCCAGTTTGTGCCCCCTTGGCTCTAATCTCTGTCTTTTGTTTCCCAGGGTCCCCAGGTTGCCAGCCAGGGCCCACTGGGCTGTGACCATGTGATCATGTGCTGGAGGACGGGAGATCCTGTTTCAGCCACAGCCAGCTCATGTCTCCGCTGTGAGATTTCATGAGGATAGGGCCATCCTTCGCAGGGAGCTGTTTTTCAATTCCCCCCACAGCCGAGGACTCTATAAGCCCTTTGAGGGGTTGGCCTCCCCCCATGAATACAGATGAGAGGAAGAACAAGGCTCTATCTCAGCAGCCTGCTGGCAAAACCCCCACAGGGTAATCCTAACTGAGGATTCTGGTTTCCAACAATGTGTCCTCACAGGGAGCTAAAACCAAGTCAGATTTGCAGAAGCCCTTCCAGACATTGTTTTCTAAGGATTCAGTCTCTCTGCCAGAATGAAGGGGGGGGCGGGGTGGAGACGATTTGATGAGCCACAAGTCAATGCGTACTTGCTCCAACAAAAGCCACACTGAGGTGACAGAATCTGGTTTTCATTTCAAAGAAAATCCTACATAATAATAACAATCCTGCAGCCAAGTACTGTGAGCAGCGTTGAGCAATTCTCAGAGCACCTTGTTCCCATCACATGCTGGCCAGAACATACACTCAGTGGAAGGAGCTAGAAATCCACTCAACATTTCCTGTGCTGTTAAATTGTTGCTCAATGAGCAGAGCAGCTACAACAGATCTTGCTTCCCTACCATGTCTGTACCCTGGAGGCCACAGTACAAGAAGCATCTCACAGAATAATTGCGGGGCGACAGGGCCAACCCACAGTATTAGCTTTTTTTCCTGACTTGTGACACCAACACCCTATTACTATGACCAGGAAGAAGGAAATCAGCCTTTCCATTTGCACACTTACTGCCTCTCCGCAAACATGGAACCATTCTTCCTAAACTCTGTGCAGAGGGAGACACGGAAAAGGGTGAATGAAGAAGTCTCGGTGCCATAGCCTGCTGTTCTGGATAATTGTTTCAAAGAGAAAAAGCATCATTTAATGGATTTCAGGGTATCTCCGTTTCAATCATCTTGCAATGACCAAAAACGGTGAGGGCCCTTTCTTCATGCTGAGATGATGATGCCCTGGAGTCCCCACGAGTTGGATCAACAGGTTAAAATGTGCCAAGAAAATTTTAAAAATCAAGTGTCCCCATAGGTATTCACCAACAAAACTAAACAAAAAAGTGGAAAAGGCAGTAACAGAGAACACCACCACGGCCACTTTACGGCAGCTGGAATTCTCGTATATTGCAGGTGGAAATTCAGAATGGCACAACCACTTTGGGAAGCTGTGTGGTTGGGGTTTTTTAGTAACATTTCATTTATACATTTGACATGACCCAGGAATCAGACTCTTTGGTATTTACCCAAGAAAAATAAAAACATGTGTACATGGGGCATGTGTCTGAATAATCATACCAGTTTTATTCACAAGAGCAAAAGACTGGAAACAGCCCAAGCATTCATCAACATCTGAATGGATAAATACCCAGCTGTAGATGCAGGCGCTAGAGTCCTATTCAGCAATGTGAGGCTGTGGGCATTGTCAACTTTATGAACGACAAACAACAGTGACCTAAATGTCTAAATGTCTAGTCTATGTTTATCTAGCTAGTGAGTTGGGTAGTTAGTTATACGGGGGACAGAGCTCAAGGCCTTTCCACTAAGCTATATACACAATTCTTCTATTTTTAATGCTTTTGTTTGTGAGACATGGTTTTGCTAAGTTCCCCGGGCTGGGCTCAAACTTGTGATCATCCTGCAGCAGCTTCCCAGAGTGCTGGGAAAGCAGATGTGTGCCACTACTCCCTGCTAAAAATCTAACTTTACAACTTTAATGTCATTCATAATTTTAGAAAGAGCCAGATGTGTGCATTAACATAGATGAAACAACAGAGTTTTTAGGTTTGATTTTTGGATTTGGTTACCTTTTACCTATGGAAAATTGGCTGGGAAGAAAAATAACATCTTCATAATTTTTTGCTGCTAGGGCACAATACCTGATACTCACACTGAGATGATTAATTTTAGCTCATAGTTTTAATAGGCCTCTGTGGTGGTTAGGATCTGGAGTGGCCCCCAAAAGTTTCATGTATTTTAATGAAACCATGTATTGTTGGTGGATTGGGGTCTGGTCTGGAGGGGTGGATTGCAGTTAAGTTAGGATTAATGGTGTGTAGTGGCCACACCTGGATGCAGGAGGGACTGGTTACTGGGCGGAGACCTGAAAGGATACATAAGCTGGACCTGCCTTCCTGGAGGACTGGGACTAGTCTCAACTGGTCTAAGCTTGACTTCCTGTTTGTTCTGGGAAGCTGCCTCCACCTCTCTCTCTGTCACATACTTCGATTGCTGCCGGCCACCCCTGGATGGGCTGTGACCTTCGAGACTGTGAGCTAAAATAAACCTTTCCTTTCCTAAGTTTGTGGGTATTCGGTATTGAGTCACAGCAATGAAAAAGTAACTAAGACAGCCTCATTCACAGGTGGCTGGCAATGGCAGGGAAAAAACAGGTGCTCACAGCATCACAAGAGGAAGGATCAGGGCTTAGGGAGAGGCCAGAGCAAGAGTATATCCTTTCTGGCTGTACCATCAGTGACCCCACACACACCCTCAGTGATCCTCCCACACCCTCAGTGACTCCCACTCCCTCAGTGACCCCCACACCCTCAGTGATTCCCCACATCCTCAATGACCCCCTATTCCATTAGGCCTCACCTCCTAACAATACCTGAAGTCCAAAGAAAATTCACAACATCCAAATACAAGAATTGGGGGGGGGGGGGCGGTAGGAGCTTCGGGATTGGGCCTTTCAGTGCCCCATTACTCCTGAGTGCCAAATATAGCCAGGTAGCCTCTGCCAGAGCCCCATCTGCACCTGGGAGCTCAGTGGGACTGAATATTTCAGTGCCCAGTACCTCCTGCATGCCAGAGACAGCCAGGTAACACTTAAAACAGAAAGTCTAATTTAAGAATCTCAGGAAAAGAAACAGAGTCCATCAACAAAACCGGAGCTTCAAGTCACCATGACAGAAACATGAGGAAACATGGTAATAAGTCTCCTACAGAATGAGCTGACACCCCAGAAAATGTTACCAGGGATCTTGAAATAGCAGAACCTGAAGATGAAAAAGCCAAAAAAGATGATAATTTCTGGGCCCAGAAATACTTAAAATTGAATAGGAAATGAAACGGGAAATGCAAGAACTATGCAAGGACTTAGCTATGCTATCAGGCAACATTGACAAGAAATTAGAGGAAAACAAAGAAGATATAAGCCAGAAGATGATGAAGGCAACACAAGAAATCAGAGAAGAATTCAGCAGAGATATAAAAATATTGAAAGCAGACATTCAGGATGTGCAAAACACACAGGAAAAGATAAGTAACCAGTTTGAACATTTTGAGAATAGAATATCAAACCTAGAAGATAAAATGGTTGAGCTGGAATGTACAGGCTACAAAGAATGCAAAACAAAAACGGAAGAAAGAAAATGGTTACAACTGACGGAAGACTCAAAGAGAAACAACCTTAGAATTATGGGAGTGCAGGAGAAAACTGAGGACAAAACAAAAGGCTTAAAAGACCACATTCAATGAAAATACGGAAGAAAATTTCTGAAATCTAAGGAAAGAAATGAACATTGAACACAGGCATACAGAACACCACACAACTTTGATCAGAACGGAACCTCATCATGACACATCATAATTAAAATACTAGAGACCCAACCCAAAGAGACAATGTTACAAGCTGTAAGAGAAAAACAGGGTGATATGCAAAGATAAGTGCACCAGGAGAACTGTGGATTTCTCAAACCAGACCTTAAAAGCCAGGAGGTCATGGATAATATCATCCAAACAATAAGAGAACATAAATGCCAATCCAAACTGCTACATCCAGCAAAATTATCTTTTAAATTAGAGGGAGAAATTAAAACTTTCCATGACATATAAAGCTTAAAGAAATTTGCAGCCACTAAAACAGCACGACAGAGAATACTTAAAGGAAACTTAGGAAGCAAAATGGAGGCTAATGACACCAAAGTCCCTAGAGGAAAAGAGACAGGAGATATAGGAGAATAAGCTGAAAAGAAATTAAGTCTAGTAAATAATGCAGAAAAGTTGTAACAATGGCAGTACATACAAAACATCTCTAGATAATTACTCTGCACATGAACGGTCTCAACTCACCTACTAAAAAACATAGAGTGGCTGACTGGATCAAAAACTAGAATCCCACAATTTGCTGCTTACAAGAGACACACTTCACCCACAAGGAAACTCACAAGCTGAAAATAAAAGGATGGAATTCAATATGTCACGCAGCAGAACCCAGGAAACAAGCAGGGGTAGCTGTATTAGTTTCAGACTCATCATACTCCAAAAAAAAAAAAAAAAAACCAAGAGTAGGAGAGACAAAGATGGTCACTTTATACTAGTTAAAGGAACAATAGAACAGGAAGAATTCACAATTATCAATATATATGCTTCCAACTCTGGAGCACCCAATTATGTAAGCCAAAAATTATTAGATCTGAAAGGACAGACAGGCCCTAATACAATTATAGCAGGGGACTCTAATACTCCACTATCACAGATAGATAGGGCAACCAGACAGAAAATCTACAAAGATATACAACAGTTAAATGATACTATAGAAAACTTGAACTTAATAGATGTTTACAGAGTTTTCCACACAACAGCAACAACAGAATACACATTCTTCTCAGCAGCACATGGACCATTTTCCACAATAGACTATTTTCTAGGTCATAAGTTATGCTTAAATAAATCAAGGGAATAGAAATAATTCCTTGTACACTTTCAGATCATAGTGGAATGAAGCTGCAACTTACAGAAAAAGAAAATACACAAGCACATGCAGACTAAACAACTTACTAATGACCAAACAGTGGATCACAGAAGAAATCATAGAAGATGTTAAAAACCTCATACAAAAATGATGAAGGAAGTACATCATACCAGAATCTATGGGACACAATGAAAGCAGTACTCAGAGGAAAATTCATAGCCATAAATGTGCACATCAAAAGAACAGAACAGTCACAAATAAACACGTTAATGATGCACCCTCAGGCCCTAGAAAAACCCAAACAACCTAAGCCAAAAAGCAGCAGAAGAAAATAAATTAAAAAGATCAGATCCAAAATTAATGAAATTGAAATTTAAAAGACAATAAAAAAGATTAATGAGTCAAAGAGCTGGTTCTTTAAAAGAAGAAACAAGATTGACAAACTCTAGCTAAACTCACCAAAATAAGGAAAGAAAAAGCACAGATTAATGTATTTAGAAATGAAAAGTGTGAAATTACAACAGACTCTGCAGAAATTCAAAATATTATGAGAAATTAGTTTCAGCACCTATATTCTAACAAGTTAGAGAACTGGGAAGAAATGGATGGCTTCCTAGACACATACAAATTACCAAAATTGAATGAAGAAGACATAAAAATCTTGAACAATCCCATTACACAGACAGAAATTGAAGCAGTAATAAAAGCTCTGCCTACAAATAAAAGCCCAGGGCCAGATGGATTCACAGCATAATTTTTTCAGTATTTCAGAGAAGAACTAACTCCAATTCCTCTCAAATTGTTCCATGAACTTGAAAGAGAAGGAATACTACCAAACTAATTTTTGGAGTATAGCATCACTTTAGTCCCAAAACCAGACAAAGACTTAACCAGGAAGGAAAATTATAGATCAATATCCTTAATGAATATAGATGCAAAATTTCTTAACAAGATTCCGGCAAACAGAATCCAACAAGTAATTAGAAAGATCCTACACCATGATCAAGTGGGCTTCATTCCTGAGATGCAAGGCTGGTTCAACATACGTAAATCAATCCATGTGCTACACCACATCAACAAAAGCAAAAATTATCTCAATTGATGCAGAAAAAGCCCTGACAAAATTCAACATCACTTCATGATAAAAATTCTGAGGAAAAACAGGTATAGAAGGGGTTTATCTCAAACTCATAGAAGTCATATATGCCAAGCCTACCGCAAATATGATCGTAAACGGAGAAAATTTGAAAGTGTTTCCTCTCAAATCAGGAAGACGACAAGGCTGTCTACTCTCACCACTCTTATTCAACATAGTCCTTGAAACACTTGCCATAGCAATCAGACAAGAAAATGAAATATAGAAAATTTGCACTGGAAAGGAGGAAATCAAACTATCCTTATTTTCAGATAATATTGTTATCTACATAGCAGACCCCAAAGACTCCACTATGAAACTCTTGGAAATAATAAATTCAGCCAAACTGCAGGCTACAAAATCAATATTAAAAAATCAATAGCTTTTCTCTATACCAACAATGAACTCATTGAGAAAGAGCTCAGAAGAACAATCCCATTCTCAATAGCCCAGCAAAAAAATTAAATATCTAGGAGTATACCTAACCAAGGAAGTGAAGGACCTATATAAAGAAAACTACATTATACTGAAGAAAGAAGTTGTAGGCAACACCAGAAAAAGGAAAAACGTCCCCTGTTCTTGGAGAGGCAGAATCAATATAGTCAAAATGACTATACTGCCAAAACTGATATACAGATTCAATGCAATTCCTATCAAAATACCAACAATTTTTTCACAGAACTTGAAAAAAAATCCTTAAATTCATATGGAATGAAAGGAGACCTAGAATAGCCAAAGCAATCCTGAGTAGCAAGACTAAGGCAGGAGGCATCACAATTCCAGACATCAAGTTATACTATAAAGCAATATTTGTAAAAACTATATGGTACAAAAACAGACAGGTAGACCAGTGGAACAGAATAGAGGATGCAAAGACAAACTCAAATACCCTCAGCTTCCTAAACTTCAATAAAGGAGCCAAAAGCATACACTGAAAAAAGGACAGCCTCTTCAACAAGTGGTGCTGGGAAAATTGGACATCCACATGCACAAGAATGAATCTAGACACACACTTGTCACCATGCACCACAACTAAATCAAAGTGGATCAAAGACCTAGGTATTAAAGCTGAAACACTGAACCTTCTGGAAGACAAATTAGGCAAATATCTAAAAGACATAGGTGTAGGCAAAGACTTTTTTAATAAGATACCAAAAACAAAAGAAATAGCCCCCCAAATTAACAAGTGGGATTATGTCAAATTAAAAAGTTTCTGCATAGCAACAGAAATTATCCACAGTGTAAAAAAGAGAACTGACAGACTGGGAAAAAATACTCACCATCAATACCTCAGATAGGAGTCTCATAACCAGAATATACAGGGAACTGAAGATAGCCCCTCGAAATCAAAGATCCGATCGAAAAATGAGCCAAAGAAATGATTAGGCAGTTCTCAGATGAAGAAGTTCAAATAGCCAATAAATACATGAAAAGATGTTCAACATCCTTAGCTACAAAAGACATGGAAATCAAAACATCACTAAGATACCATCTGACTCCAGAGAGAATGGTGTATATCAAGAACACAAACAGCAATCAGTGCTGGCGAGGCTGTGGGGACAAAGGAACCCTCCTGCACTGCTGGTGGGAATGTAAACTGGTACAACCACTGTGGAAAGCAGAGTGGAAGTCTCTCAAAAGACTGGACATAAATATCCTCTTCGATCCAGCGATATCTCTTCTGGGAATTTGCCCAAGAGTTAAAAGCAGCATATAACAGGGATACATGTATACCCACGTTCATAGCAGCACAACTAACAATAGCTGAAATGTGAAAGACACCAAAATACTCATCAACAGACCCATGGATACATAAATTGAGGTATTTGTACACAATGGAATACTACTTGTTTATAAAGACAGGTAGGTTGGACACTTTTCTAGGTAAATGGAGGCAACTTGAGACCATTATGCTAAGTGAAGTGAGTCAGAGACAGAAGGTGAAATGTCAAATGGTTTCTCTGAGATGAGAAACCCAGATCACAATATTTCGTAGAACTGGAGGGGAAGAGGACAGAATGGGAGGGTTGAAAAGGGAGAGGGGAAGGATTTGTAACTTTGCCACGATATGTATGTGCACAAAATACTCAAGATCAATGTAAATTTTTTGTTTTGCACTTACACATATTAATAAAATGGGGGAAAAACACAAGAGGCTTTTGGGGGAACATTCTAGATGCAAATCATAACAATTGCCATCTCCTGTTCCCATGCAAAATGCCACAGCTGTATTCCTTATATCACTCAATGTAGTTTGCTATAATTCTGTGAATTAGATCCAACAACCAAGAAAGGTAATTTTAAATCATTTTACATCATTACAAGAGATAATATTGAAGCTTTCACATCTTCTGTGACCCTTCAAATATTTAACCCTTGTAGCTGCTGTATAACCAAAAAGATTTTTTTTTTTTTTTGATGGCAGCTCTTTTCACCAGGGCTATCCTCCCACAGGGCTGTACACTCCACCAGGACAACTGTCTCCTCTGCATTCTGCTCCCCAATCGGCCCACTCACCTGGGGCTTGACGTTGTAAAAACTGAATGAATGGGCTCTAAATGAATGAAGAGCCAACTGCTGTTTATTCTGTTCCTACTACATACATCCAGAGGACACAACGATTTTCTCAGTTTGAGGAAATGAACTTCAAAGTCTCCTCCACAGGGGCAGGAAGAAGAATATTAGCCACAGCCCCGAGAAATAACTGCAGAGCTGTGAATGAAGACCCACAGAGAGTGTCTATTTTTCTTTCCTTTATTTTTCTTTTTGTGGCACAGGGAGTTGTACCAGAGCTTTGTGCTGGGCTATCTCCTTAGCCCCTTCGCACTGAACAGTCAGGGTCTTGGTCTTAAGTCACCTTTTTTTGTAGCTGAAACAACAGCTAACATCCACAACTTAAGAGCAGGAAGATTCATTTTAGTTTGCAGCTTCAGTGGGTATCAGTCCATTCATGGGCAGCTGGCCATGCTAGAGGCCCACAGTGGAGCTGGAGCAGAGAAGTTCTCCCCAGCATCACTGCGTGGGAGGAAGAGTGGAGCTAGCACATGCCCTTCCGGGTCCTGTCCCGGCCATCCACCCTTCCCAGGGAAGCCTCAGTTTTCCACCCATTCCAGGCTAAGCCCCAAAATTCTGCCTCTGCTAGCCAGGCCCCACTTCCCAACAGTACACAGCCCCATACGCATACAACCACATGATACACATAAGGCTTTTGGGGGACACTCCAAATCCAAACCACAATAGTCTCTGAGTTGCCCAGGCTGAGCCTGAACTGGTGATTCTCCTGCCTCAGCCTCCCAGCATGCCGGGGTTATAGGCCCATAGCACTGGCCTGGCTGACAGTGTGTTTTGATGATAGTTTCATGTGACAAATGCCATGTTCTCTGTAGCATCCCTTCACGTGGACATAGGGCAAAGCAACATGTTTGCTATTGCCAAGAAATGCATTTGGCTGAAATATAAGTAGAAGGAAAGCTGGTGGCGAGCCACGGCAGAGTCCACGTCCTGGTTGCATAACACTGCCCGCAAAGACGCAAGCACTTTAGAAGATTTGCTGGAGTGCTGGCACTAAAGCTGTGCACATAATTATGGCTTATGGTTCTGTTCACCTGCTTGACAGGTAGCTTGCAAAAAAGAAACTGTCTCATGTAGACAATAGCTTCACTGTTAGAAGCAAAGAACAGAAAAGGTTGTCACGTTAAACAAAATAAGTTCGCCTTCTGTGAACTTGCAAACTTGGGGGTGAAGACCTAGCTCAGCCCTGAGTCTGTAGGGTTATACGCCTTGCCAGTCTTGGAGAAAAAGCAAAGTGGATCACTATCAGCGCATGCCGTGAGAGAGTCCCGGGGGCTACCCTGCGAGCAAAGGAGCCTAGAGGGGATGAAAATACAAGGCAACTGCTCAAATTTAAGAGAAAATCAGTACAGTAAAAGACACAGAGCCATGAGTCCCCGTCCAAATTGTCCCACTCCCTTCAAACACACTTGTTCCACCCTTCCAGCCACTTTCTGGAGCAGTTCTGGGAGTCCTCTCCTGAGTGTCACTGAAAGGTGTGAAGAAAAACGTGGTGAGACCTGCTGCTGAGACCCCTGGCATTGTCCTCATCCATCCTAGTCACCAGATCTGCCACCATCCTGCAACTTCTGGCTTGACCACAAAGTCAAAATGACCACGGGAGGTCAGTGTTTTGAAAAGATGCAGGACACTGGGGCAGCCAGGGAAGAGGACTCCAAGCTGCTTCAAAGAGACGCCAGAGTGGTGGAAAGAGCGTCCCTGAAGCACAGGGCAGACTTCTGAGGGAGACCCGTGGCACACAGTCTGTACCCTAACAAGCTTTTATTTAAACATTCACCATATGTCTCCATCAAAGCTGGCATTAGAACACATAGCAGGTAGTATTTCCTGTCGTGTACAGACCAGGCACTGCTGGAGGTCCTGGAGATACAGCACCAAGTAAAGCATGAGGCCATGAACGTGGGGACGTGTCTGTCTTCTGGGAACGTGTCTCCCCAGCTACACACTGTCACCATGGTTCTGCCCAGAGAACCTGCAGCAGACAAACTCCGGAGGAAAAGGAGGGAAAGGTGACCCCATCATTTCCAAGATGAAGGATTGGCGTGTGGATTTCCAAGCCACATAGAAACCCCCGGGCATGGAAGTCATGGATCATCTGTGGGCACTTTTAAGCACACGGCCACATCCTGTCCTCAAAAACGGGCAGGCCAAGGGATGCAAAGAACCTCTTGCTGGAAAAAGAAGGCCCTCCACAGCTCATGACCGGCCACCAGAGGGCGACTCAACAGCGAGGGCCTGGCTGCCAACCGCATGGCCGACTCTCAGTTCTCGCCTTAGTTGAGCTCACGGAAGCACCTGCAAGCAAGCATGCCGCCAGCTCTGGCCTAGACTGAGCTGGCCCCTCGGATGCCCCCTTCTACCCTTCTGATCGTTCCGTCTCAGCTTCTTTGGCTGAGTCCTTCTTCCAGGTTTTAACATGGCAACGCTCCAAGGCTGGGTCCTAGGAATCCTTCTCGTCTTGATTACACCCCAACTCTGTTGGGAATCTCCTCCCACGCCATGGTTTTCCACGCCAGCTAAGGAGCCTTACTGAGAAGCTGGTATCAGATACCCCGCTCCACTGTGCACGATGAAAACCACACGAACTAGACCCTGGGAGCAAAGGCTCGTGAGCACAGGCAGCGAAGAGCGGGAACGAAAGGAGATGGACCCTCAGAGACGCTTCTGTTCTTCTCCCTGAGAGGCTTTCAAATAGGGATGCAGGGAAAGAGCCCCCAAAGAGAACAGCCGTCTGTAGGGAGAATGAGACAGCAAAGCCTAGGGTAGCAATGTGCCTGAGGTTTGAGAACTGGGCTCCAAACCAAGAGTGAGCCACAGAGAAGGACCCCAACACAAGTCGTATGGAGGGCGCATCTGGCTCTAAAACAGCTTCTGCCCACTTCCACAGGGCCAGGGCCAGGAGGACAGGATGAGACTGACCAAGAGAGGGTGGGAAAACACAATGCCCTGGGGACACACTGGGTGCTTCGGCTCACCCCATGCCAACCCTGGAGAATGGCACGAGCATTCAGTCACGGTCAGGAAAGGACAAGGGCCCTGGCAAAAACGATTAGGGCCATGCTAAGCAGGGCAGCCACACTCCAGACCAAGAACTTCAGGGAGACAGATCTGCTCCGGCAGAGCCTATGGCGCAAAGGGGACAAGGCCAAGGGGGGCTGCCACCCACGGTCTCATGAAAAGTTCACATTTGTAAAAAGATAATAATTCGGAGACTATACAAACCTTCACTCCCAAAGGTCCAACGTGCAATTGAAGATTAACAGATGTGAAGAGACAGAAAAAGCAAACAATAATCCGAAGAATGTTATTCATAGAAGTAAACAAATATCTCATCCAGTTATTGAAGATGACATATAAAAGTCAGAATAACTGACTGACTTAGGACTGGAGGAATAGCTCAGCAGTTAAATCGCTTGCCTAGCAAGTACTGAGTACCCAAGTTCAATTCCTCAGCACCACGTAAGCTGGGTTTGGCAGTGCACGTCTGCAATCCTAGCACTCGAGAGGTTGAGGCAGGAGATTTGGTGTGAATTCGAGACCAGCCAGGGCTACAGAGTGAGACCCTGTCTTAAAAAAAAAGAAAACCTGACTGCCTTGGTTACTTTTTGTTGCTGTGACTCAACACCTGACATCCACAAATTTAGGAAAGGAAAGGTTTATTTTAACTCACAGTTTCAGAAGGTCACAGTCCATTCAGGGGCGGCTGGCAGCAATGGAAGTACATGGCAGAGACGGAGGTGGAGGCAGCTTCTCACGACATCACAAACAGGCAGGCAAGTGAGACTAGTTGAGACCAGTCCTAGTCCTAGTCCTAGTCCTCCAAAGAAGGCAAGAAGCAGCTTATATATCATTCCAGGTCTCCGCCCAGTGATTAGCCCCTCCTGCATCCAGGTGTGCAAGGTGTGGCCACTACACACCGTTAATCTTAACTTACACACCTTCAATCCCAACTCACACCCCTTTAATCCTAAATTAACTGTAATCCACCCTCCAGACTAGACCCCAATCCACCAACAGCACATGGTTCCATAAACAATCCACAACATTAAAATACGTGAGACTTTTGGGGGACATTCCAGATCCAAACCACAATACTGACGTATTAAAGAAAAGAGAGGAAAGTGTGTATGTGTGTGTGTGTTAGTGTGCGTATGTATGTGCTTCAGGTCTTCAGAAGGAAATACTATTTTAGCTAATTCTATACAATTGACTATGAAAACCCAAACACCATTAAGTGAGGTGACAAGGGCTGTGAGCACACAATTCCACAACCAGTAAAACAAACTTTCAGAAGTGAAGGAAATGCTGGGCATGGAGGCACACACGTGCAATCCTAGCACGCTGGAGGCTGAGGCAGGAGGACTGCGAGTTGGTGCCCAGCCTGAGCAACTTAAGGAAATGTGTCAAAATGGAAAGGGGGCTTGAGGGTGTAGGTCAGGGCAAAATCCCCAGTACCACACAAAAGTAACAAGAAAAAACTCAAGGTATTCTTACTCAGATGAAGTAAATATTCTCTATCTTGAATTTTATCAGTGTCAATATCCCAACCGTCGTGCTACACTCTAGTTTTGGGTAGAATCTAGGCAAACGGCACGTGGGGTAGCTCTGTGGAATGCCTGTTTATTCATTTTGCTTTTCTTTTGAGATAGACGTAGGTTACCTGGACTTGTCTTAAACTCACAGACTCCAGTGTTCCTACTGCCTCAGCCTTTCAATTAACAAAAGGCCATTCTCAGATTCTCCAGGGTATTTCTTACAGCTGTATATGAATCTAACATTGTCTCCAAATAAAGTCTTTAATTTTCAAAAAATTCAGTAAAACAAAAGATGGAACATTTGGTGCCAGTAAACAAGAGCAATAAGAAATATTAAAGGAAATTTTCAGGATTAAAAAAAAATTCCATCTGGAGATCTGGTAATGCAGAAAGAAATGAGCAACTCCAGGGAGAGGGGACATATGGGCAATTGCAAAAGAAATCTCCATCATTTTAAGCAAGAACAACAGCAATATTTTGTAGAATATATGCACCCAGGGGTGAGGGGTGGAGCAGAATTTAGTATCCAATACCATTAAGATTTATCCTTATACAGTATCTAGAAGGATGAGTTGGGAAGTTTTTGTTTGACTTCGGCTGATTGGTTGGTTGGCTGGTTGGTTGGTCAGTTGGTTGGGTGGGTAGGTGGTTGGGTGGATTGGGTTGATTGGCTGGATTGGGTTGGTTGGTTGATTGTTTTGTTTCACTGGTGAGCTACTTCCGTAGCCCCCTTTTTATTTTTGATTTTGAAACAAAGTTTTGCTATGTCACTGAATTTCTCAGGGTAAGCTTGAGCTTGCAGTGCTCCTGCATTGGCCGCCCAGAAATTATAGGCCTATTCTACCCATTTAGTTTCTAAATTTAAAAAATTATGAAGCATGCAAAGACACAGGAAAATATGACTCACGTTCTCCCTTCGGAGACCGTGCTGTGGGAAGGACAACGAAATTACCTTTAAACACAGAAGATCCAAGAGAAGAGAAAAAGTTGACGCACGCAAATATTCCTGGGATCTTTGCGATGATTAGGAAACTTTTATCTGCACACTCTTCCTCCATATTTCCTGTTTAAACTGACTTTTACTTTTACCATGGTACTGGGAGTCGAGCCCGCAGTCTTCACACTGAGCTATAAGCCCTGCCTATTTTTATCTGTTTTTTTATTTTGAGACCAGATCTCCATAAGTCATCCAGGCTGGGCTCAGACACCTCATCTTCTCATCTATAGTGCTGGCATTACAGATCTACACCACTGAGCCCAGCTTATTAATTTATTTAAAAGGCATAAATTCATATAAAATAAAAAATTATAACCATGCAATGTTGAGCATCTAACAACTTCAGATGTAATACATATAACAATAATATTGTAACAAGGTAACCTAGAGCTATGAAAGTCAATGTTTCTGTGGCACACCAGAACTCAGATGAGTTGGCATGGATCTGAAGGGATCCGTGGAAAGAAATGGCTCAACCCTCCTCCCCCCCAACACACACACACACACAAGAAATAAGTCATAATTACTCTGGAAAAGATCACTGAGGAACTCTGAAATGCTCCATGGAAAAGGTTTACTTAACGTAGCAGAAAGAAGCAAGGAAAAGAAGAATTCAAAGGCCATTTTAGGTATCACAAATGCACACTAACAGGAAGAATTATTTGGGGGAAAAATGAAAATAAAATTGACCCACTGGGTACAATAGAAAAAGAAAACTGAACTGGTAAAATTAAGTGCAAACATTATCAATCAAGGCAGTAGATGTGAATAGGTTAAACAACCCAAGTACAAGGTAGGTATACACACTATCTACAAAAAAAAAAAAAATACCCTTTTGATTCAAAGATATAAGTAGATCGGAAGCCAAAGGGTAGAAAGTCGCATCAAAGAGCTACCACGGCGCACTGGCATTGCTACATTAAAATGAAATGAAAACCTATCTTCAAAAAACAATTTTGAGAAATAAAGATGGGCCCCGGATAGAGATGAAAAAGTCACTACCCAAGGAAAATGCAAAAAATTGTCAGTGTGTCCACTGACGACAGGGCACCAAAATACGTGACGCACGAGCCGACAGACGGCGAAGGAGGGAAACGTGACGGGACAGTGGAGTTGGAAATCTCACACCGAGCGCTTCCTGACAGACAGAACAAACAGAGGACAGCGAGCCCGGAAATAAAATGCTGTCGCGTCCCTGGAACTCAAGGGTTTAGCAGACGACCACCAGACGCTAGCTAGCCCGGCACAGGCCCCTCTCACACGCCCCGCCACGCCCGGTATAGACCATGGGACTAGAGGACGCTGAGAAGAACAGAACAACACAAAGTGTGTTCCCAGGCCACGTGAATGTGTAGACATTCTTTTTTCTGTGGTGCTAGGGATTGAACCCAGGGTCTCCACATTGAGCTACACCCCCAGTCCAATTTTTATTTATTTACTTACTTATTTATTGAGACAGGATCTTGTTACATTGCTATTACCCTGGCTGGGCTTGAACTTGTTTGTGATCCTCCTGCCTCAGCCTCCCAAACTCCAGGTATTAAATATCATGATTAACGAGATTCATCCCAGAAAATCAAGGTTGGTTTAGCATCCCAAAATCAATTAATATTAAATAATGTTTCAAAAATTAAATCCCAACACTCTGAGAGGCTGAGGCAGGCAAGTTTCAGGTTTGAGCCTAGCCTGGACAACTAAGCAGCTGAAAGAGAAACTGTCTAAAAATCAAAAATTAAAAAAAAAATGAGTTGGGTATGGACCTCATTATATGAAAGTCCTGGGCTTGATCCCCAGTACCACAAACACAAAATATCTAAAACAGTAAGCCGCTAAATTGTCCAGGCTGGGCTCAAACTTGAATTCCCCCTGCCTCAGCCTCTCAGAGTGCTGGGACGACAGGTGTATGTTGCCAAGCCCGGCCTTAATACACTTTTTTATGCAATTGCATTTTAGTTAGAATTCTTAGAAAAACAGAGTAGAAAAATGTGCGTATAATATATTAAAATGTGTGGATGTGCATGAATGAGTGTGTGCGTGTGTGTGGAGATTTCTTAAGTGAACTTACAGGGAACGTAGCCTCCCTAACCACGGTCTAGATGAGACAGGAGACCGCAAGGTCCAAAAGGCCTTTCGTATGTCAGGCACCTGAAGGATCCAGTAGCCACTCCACAGAGGAAGCAGGCGGAGGCTGCAGAGGCAGGGAGCAAGGACGCAAGACCAGTCCAAGATGGAGGCCTCAGGCAAGGCCCTGAGAATGTCTACCAACCCAAAACGCAAGGCCACAGTGTTGGATGTTCACAGTAGAACAGCCAGTGTGAAGAGGAGGAAGCTGGAGGCCAACGCCCTCCGGCGGCGGGCAGAGCCGCCACTCTTTCCAGCACTTCCTTTTTTCGCTCCTTCCCTTCTTAGAGCATTCGAGCTAGTGGTCTATGGGTTGGGTGGCTCTTCTTTCCTCAGTTGGCTGGCCCACATGTCAATCATCCCCAGACACACCCACAGTCCTGCGCTGTGGTCCTCCAGGCTTTTCCTCACCGGGTCTGGAGCACTATGAGTGGCCAAGCCGGTTTCCTGCCAGTTTCTGAAGCAGTTCTGGGAGTCCTCTTTCCTGAGCGCCTTTGCCTGACCTGTTGTGGCTGCCTTGATGGCCTGAATCCATCCAAAACATTGACTTTTCCTGGCCATTTTGACTTTGGAGAAGAACCAGAAGTCACACAAGCCAGATCCAGTCATTAAGGTGAATGAGGGCGCGCTGCTCATGTTTTTATGAGCCTGCCTTCCAGTGGGATGAACTCCACAGCAGCATTCACCACATTGTTGATCACACCCCGTACAGCCACTCAGGGAAGAGGACTTCCAGGTCTCTTGCAGAAAGTGGCCAGAACGGGGGGCTGAGTGTGTTGGAAGCACAGGGGAGGATTTTGAGGGAGTCGTGGCAATGTGTTTTTATTGTAGTAATGTTTTATTTAAACACACCCTGTATTTTTCATCATCCCTGTACAAATGGCCAATAAACACATAAAAAGATGTTCAACATCATTAGCCCTCCAGAGAGTGCATCCAAGATCACCACCTCATATCCCCTAGGACAGTTAGAACCAAAACATCACATAACCAGGAATTTTTATTACCTTTTTTTAGGTTTAATAAATTTCCATTCAAAGCCTCTGAACATTTTTTTCTACTTATAGTAGTAGAAGGAACAACCATCTATCATAAAGCAACACAACTGCTTGTAGTAGGAGGGAGTAAGCCGAAAGCCTTTTGAACTATTTTCTCAGTCTTTCTTTTTTCCTCGAGACAGCATCTCATTAAATTACCCAAGCAGCTCTCAAACTTGCAAAGATCCTCCTGCATCAGCCTCCCAGAATGCTAGGATGACAGGCATGCGCCATCACACATGGTTTGACACGGGACTTTCATAAAGTAAAAACCATCCACACGTTCCCCAGTCCAAGGGCATCACATAGGCCCCCTTCCCACCATGTTCTAGAATGCAACACTTCTGCACCCATAACACCCTTTATAAGAGCCAGACTATTTCTGGAGGAAGTTTAAAATTGGCCCGGGAAGGAGCAGGCAATCATGAGATAGGAAAGGGCTTGAGATCCTGCTTGTTAGGCTGCTGAGGAGTTTCAGAACCCTCTCAGAAACCCCCACTCAGCACACCCTCCGTGGTCATGGTCACCTTGAGTTACCAGCTTGTGGTCACCACTGAGGGTGGGAACACATGCTCTGGACACAGCACGTGGTCTGGGATCGAAGCCCACTTCTGTCACCACTCTATCCCCCAGGGTCCTTGGGTGAGGCCATGGTTTGGGACATAGGACGCTTGGGGAGAAACTAGAAGAGGAGCTTGATGAAGGCTCCAACTGTCTCCAGTAAGGGGCATCTTCTCCCTCCCATGGAAAGGCCACAAGAGCAGTGAGGTGGGACTCCATCGCCACAGCCCACCACAGGCACAATCCCCTCAGCCTTCTGGTCCTCCTGGTCCGGGAAGAGTGCATCCTTCCTCCTGGCCTGCCCGAGGTCACCTCCACAAGACCAAGGGATTTTGGAGCACTCTGTTCTCCTTTTCCCTTTGACATTGAGTTCCAGGGCTTGAATTTCTGGATTGCTTGAGAAATTTGGAGGAAAAAACAGAGTGCAGGGGAAAAGAAAGAAAAGAAAGAAGAAAAGTCCCATATCCACTTGCAGGTTACGAGCAGAGTGTTCTGCTGGCTTAGAGAGTCATTATGTAATTTTGGGCGCTGAGGTAGAGAACAAGGATGCACCACAGGGTCGGAAGCTTGTAATCCTGTAAGGTGAGGTCAACCATCCACAGCTCATCTTATGTTGCCTAAACATCACACATGAAGAGCCCACTCTTCCCAGGTGATGGGCCTGTCCAGACTGGGTGAACCCTGCACTGCAATTCATATTCTGAACCTCAGCCCAAACTATGTGCGCCACTCCCCTAAGGGTCTGAACTCACAGGCCTACGCCCTCCCCGGGGAACTCTGCCGTGTGCACGCCACAGAGACACAGCCAGGCCTGTGCTGTCACGTTAGTGAAACAGAAAGCAAAGAAAGACCCTAATCCACTCTATGAAAACATTACCCATTAAACACACGGCCCAATCGATGAAAGTTATGTTTTTTCCTGAAGTCTGCATTTTAAGCATAAACAGACCAGAATTCCCCCTTTGAGGTCCTGACAGATTATTAACACATCGTCTTGAAAGATTTTGCCCAAAGAGGAGCACGTCAAACCTCAGAAGAATATTTTAAGATGCTTTCTGCTTGGGCAGGAAGTTTTGTCCTTCAGGAGCAAAAATGGAAAGTGAAGGTAAGTTTACCACAGAGCCTCACCTCTGGGCATCACAGTTGCATCTCATAAGAAGTTTATGTTTGCAGTGAGATCAGCATAGAGCGGAAAAACAGCAACTTCTAAATTCAATGAGCCTCGAGGTTTCCAAAAGTAGCGTTGTAGTTTTAAAATTTATTTGTACAATGTGGAATTTGCATTTTACCCGTCTTTCTGCAAAGGATGTTGAGATGGTTTGCATCCCTTGCATGGAGGCAGATCTAGAGGATGAGAAGTTAAATGATGCTGCAGACTCTTAACAGGCTGTCTTGGCAGAGTATCATGATCAAGTCACGTGCACGTGACTGTGTAGGGTGTTGCGCTGGTCACCTTCCCATTTCTGGGACAAAGCACTCGACACATGCATCTTAAAGCTTGCTTTGACTGATTCATCCCTCTATGCAGAGTAATACTCCAAACTAAAATTCAAAGTCTTGAATCTTGTAAAATCTAAGGAGTGTTCAAACCCATGAAAGTGGTCAATGTCCAGTCCATCCCATTCAAATTTCTCTGGCACAAATGATGTCTTAAGGGGACACATTTCAGTGGCACAAAGCAGAAGATGTCATTGAGTCACTAGGACACACCAATCTCTACTTTTCTCTTCTTAGACCTTCATAAAAATAGCTAGTTCTGAAAAAAGGACTCATTTTTCATTGTTGAGATTCTTTGTACTATTATCTGCTGAGTAGACCAGTCATATTCCTCCCTAATTAGGTAAAAAATTATCCTAAAAGATACTGAAAAATTTCCATCTCATTTTGAAAGAGCATAACCTGACTATATCAACTTACACTCATCCAATGAGCTAAAATTCACAGACTACATTTATATATATGTCACCTTTTTAAATAAACATTTTGGCCCTGTTTCATTATTTTGGTAGATAGATGGAGAAGCAATGATTAGTTTAATATTTCATGTACACATATTAATTGGGAGGTCACCTTTCGTGAATTGCTGCTCCCCAACCATTGGAGATTTGAAATGACATTCATGTTCCAACCGTGACTTGAGAAACACCTATTTCATCAGATGGCTGGGCAAGAAACACTCCTACATTACCACAAATTCAGGCCTCCATGGACCAACAGCTTACTGGTTAAGAAGAAACAATGGAATTTGCTGTTAAATAACAAAGTGGGATAGTGCGTACAGTAATAAGAGGACCAATCTCAAGAGTGAAAGTGTGAAAGTTAGAGTGTGAAATGAAGGACAGAAAGAATTCTGGGGCCAGAGATTGGGTCAGATTTTAACATCGCTGCTGAGTACTGGACTGAGCTCTGCGGCACCCCACCTCAGGTAGAAGAGGAGGAAATTGCTTAAGCATCACTTAAGTCCCACGCAGTTCTGCCATGGACAGATGATCAGGTGTCATGTCACAGGTGGGTCCCCAGTTGGCCACTGCCATTGAAGAGGACTTGGAGGACGCTGGGAAAAGAGGAATGACACCCTCGTGGTTAATTTGTTGAGCAACAGACATTTCAGCTCTAACATCCTTGAGGTAACCCTCCTTTGAGTCAGAGGAGCTCTCCCAAGCTCACTTGCAGCCTGAAGTCAATTAACTGCAGCTACTAATTCTGAGAGCTCTTGGCTCAGAGTGCACTTATGTTCTGCATAAATCCCCTCCCCGCCATTCGCTGTTATGACAGCACTTATCTCAAAGCACGCTCAGTTATGCGCGGATGTCTGCAGGCAGAACTAACATGGAAGGGAAGGGGCCATTTCCATTTCTTCTGCTCTTGTTGCTGAGTTTATCTGTGTAACTCCCTTTGGGTTTAGTTCAGGGCCCTTTGCCTAGATGGTGCCAAATAAAAACCTGTAGAATCTGAACCCAGAGCTAAGAAGAAATAAGGAAGAGGCAGAGAGCTGAGCAGTGCTTGTTCATGGGCCCCTTGGAAGATGCCTGGACCACGGATGTGCTGTGTTCATCAATGGATGCGTCATGGTGGACGTCATGGCTGACTGCAGGAGATAGGTCAGTGAGGTGTGACCTAGAAGGGTGAGTTCTTATCTTATGCCCCCCCTATTTTCTCTGCTTCCTGGCTGCTGTGCCTTTCCACCATATTGTTTTTGCTCTGAAGACAGCCAACCATGCATGGTTCCTCCAAAACCATGAGCCAAGTTAAACCACGCTTCTTTCAAGTTGTGGATATTATGTCCAGAAAAGAGAAAGCTGACTACTACGTATGTGATGTTTCTCAATGGCAGGAAAACCAAAGATCATTTTAAAAAATCAATTTTTACTTTTATTTCAGATGTTGGTCTCCACTGTAATTATTTCTGTACCTTTTACCAAAGATCAGAATTTCATCACCAATGGACCAAAATGAGAGTTTTAATTACATGGACCAAAATAATTTATTTGATTTTTACTAGTCTAAAAATATGTATTTGATTTATATTTTTGAATTTATGAATATTCTGGTGATATAACTCAAGTAATGAAATTTTACTTGTTCTGTGACCCAATTTATTCTTAAAATTAAAAGTTCTCTGAAAAAAATGTAGGATGTATTACATACACTTTTCTGTGATTTAGAGTATCAGTACTTATAGATTATTTGTTTGAGACAGAAGTAGTTCAGGCTGATCCTAAACTCACTGTATAGCCACGTAGACCTCAAACTCAACGGCAATCCTGTCTCAGCCTCCTGAATGCTGGGATTACAGGCATTCACCACCACTTCTGGCTTTGTGATATTGAAGAATCAAAGCCAGGTCCCTGTGCTTGGTCTTAGACAAGCACTCCAACTGCTGTGCTATACTCCTAACCTACTCTTGAAAGATGAAGCTACTGACGCATATTCAACTACATAATAACACAGCATTGCTCCAAAGCCCATGAAGATGTGTACAGCCATTTTCCTCTTCTAAGAGCATACATGTCTCAAGGTTTTATCTCCATCCACTTGTCCATACATATGCTAAACCTCCTGTGCAACAATCCCTCAAAACATAGGGCCTACAGCTTGTGACTGGTCCAGACTAGTGACAATGATGACTGTGATTCTCTCCGTGACAGTCACTTCTCTAAGAAAGATGAAAGGCAGGAACAACAGAATGTGAAAGACTCCTGAGCCCTCAGTAGCCCTGACTCCTTGACTAAGAGTTCCTGGCATCAGGAATCTCCTCTCAAGAGGAACACCTTGAGTGAAAATAGCCAAGGCGTCATGGGTGGTACTAGTGGTTATAACCAAAAGCCACCAGCTTCTGGGTATCTAAGATGACAAGCATTGAACTGAGGTGCCTGTTGCAAAGTTATGTGTGAGCTTAACGTATCTGCCACTGTAAATCATATGTCATCACTCAAATTAAGGAGTGGCCTTGCAGAACAGTAAGGCACCATTCTGGGGGATCTTCAGTTAACTAACTGGAGTCCATCCAATGAGGGAAGAAGACCCACCCCAGATTTGGGTGGCACCAACCAATAGACTTGCAGCCTGGATGGAATAAAAAAGGAAATGATTACATTTTTCAAGAGCTCCAGTCTTTTGATGCTGACCTAACGTACAGATTCACATAGTTGATGGCCACGCTGAGCTTCTGGGCCTTCAACCTAGGACCAGTGCCACATCTCCAATCCCCGTGTTCAGCGGCCTCCATACTGGACTGACGCTGCAGCCTCATCCTCCTTGTCCTACCACCTCCATCTTGGACTGGTCCTGCACCCTCGGTCCACTTGTCCTGTGGACTCCTCTTCTTGTCTGAGGAGCCACCAGACCCTCCCACTCTCTCAAGTACAGTCAGCCATTGTGAGCTCTCCCATCTGTGGTCCTTTAAACCAGGACTGGGAAACATCAAGTCAGCAGAAAAATGACCTAGAGTGCGCATCCCCTAGTAACTACCCAGTGCCAAGCAGCGTCGGCGTGCAATCGGGGTCTGGCTGTGTTTCTGCCTTGGGCAGAGGGCAGGTGGCAGTACCACTCGGGGCTGTGATGATGCTATTTGTTGGATTTGTTCTGTTGCATTTCTCATTCATTCACAATTACTCCGACCTTGAGCAATGCGTGATCCAAATAGTGAGGACGACTGCCAAGGAAACCCCCAGGGGACTCGAGAAGCATGTGTGGGTTCTTAGCTACGTATCCCAGGTCTAAGCCGAGTCTGGTCCTGTGAGACACCGTCATGCCCGTGCTAGCTATTCTCTGGGAGACTCTTCCTGGGGGAGAGGTGGGATGAGGAGTCAGGGCTGCTCCCCCCTGCTCTGCTCTGCACTTTGTCCTCACACGCGACACCGTGGTCCTTCACCCAGCAGCACTGTGCTTGGTCCCAGTCTCTCAGTTTTTCTACATTCTCCGACCCAGGCTCCATGCAGGGCCTCCAAGGAGAGTCAAAGCCACCTCAGATTCGGTGACCTCTCTCCCAGCCCCATTCCACCAGAGAGACTGCAGGACCTCGTGTCACTGTGCACATTGGGTCCTCCCACCTCAGCTGTCCTCCAGGGCCGATCCAACCCCTCACTCACATTACTGCTCACTCTGGGCAGTGACCACACCACGACTCAGAGAAGCATGAGGGATTTGTTTCTATGGCTCATAGGAAACCGTCAAGTCCTCCAACAGGGATTTCAGAGCCTGGGTGGCTCTGATGAAGTCTGTCTTATTGGTAAAGTGTGCCTCAGAAGCCCTGTGCGAGCTCACACCAGCAGGACTGCAGTGTAGACAAGACAACCAGCCCTTCTGGCCAGCAAAGGTTCATTCTGTGGGCTCTAGTTCTCAAACGGTCTTTACGAAACAGAGAGAGCGAGAGAGAGGGAGTGTATGCACGCACGTGCGTCTATGTGGTACTAGAGATAATACCTGGGAACTTGGCACTGAGCTACGTTCCTAGCACATTTTTTAATTTTCCTTTGAGACAAGGTCTGGCTAATTCATTAAGTCGCCCACATCCAGAGTCCATGAACTACATACCCATCCCATTTTGGGTCGTCAGTTTTGAAGCAGGGTCTCCCTAAGTCACTAAATTGCCCACATTTGAAGACTCCATGATCTGTCCATCTAGATTAGTCACATACTGCTCTAAGATAATGATATGAAATCTTACTTTTTTTTACGTTGAGAAATTTCACATTGGAAATGTCTACATCTCTAAAACCACTTTTAGTCATGGCAATATTCTTCAATTCAATACATGGTTAAGGTACATGTGGGGGTTGTTTCAAGACTATTTCTCTTGACAGATGTGGAGGGTTCGACTCTGCAAGCTTCTGAGTGTAACTTTTCTTTGACTAGTTCAAGGCTGTATTTTGAACATTCAGGGAAGAATGCCTACCTCTCACATTCAGGGACTCTCACACCAAACTTAACATGGACAAGTTCCTTCTGATCCTTCCTTCTGTAATTGGAAGGTGTCTATAGACCTCAAATTGTTTAATGTGAAACTTCTGTGCAGATAAAAAGACTATGGTGTTGTGAGATCTTTCTGAGAGGACGTGGGTTTAAAACTGTATTCTGTTGGCAGAGAACCAGATATCATGTGAACTACATGCTTTCCTGGGATTTTTTCCAAGACCTTTTCTTTTCTTTTCTTTTCTTTTCTTTTTTTTTTTTTTTTTTTTTTTTTTTTTTTTTTTTTTTTTTTTTTTTTTTTTTTTTTTTTTTTTTTTTTTTTTTTTTTTTTTTTTTTTTTGGACAGTTTTGCTTTTTTCCCCACTTACTATTATTCCCTTTTTGGAAAAAGCAGAGGATTTTAAATATAGGAGCAGAGCCGCAGGCCTTTAGAAGATTGGCACCACTCAGGACCCGTCCGCTGATGTTAGGGCAGAGGCTCCACAATTACTTGCTGCCTGTCAACATTTTCTTGATCTTTCTGCTTTCAAATACCATTTGCCACTTTATCTAAGAAAGCCCTACTTCATGAGGAATGTATTATTAATATTTCCAGGGATATAAAATGACCCTTTCTGTCTTATTGACAGGTTTTTGGACATGTTGAGCGGAAAAATCACTTAAAGTGAATTAGGCCATGAGAGGCTTTCTGTGAAGATTTGACCAAGTTGAAAAAGAGAAACATTGCAACATTTTCCCGCATGATTGCAAACATCCTGTAGAAAACATTCTTAAAAAGAGCTATTACTTCGGTTTTCAAATAGTGAAGGTGACGGAGTTGCTGCTGTCTCTAGATAAAGGTGAGGGGAGTGGAATTCTGGAATGTTCTGGAATGTTCTGGGATGTTCCGGGACGTTCTGGTCACAGAGGCAGAGCCTTGATTTAACATTCTTGGGTTGTATTAATTTACTTGCCATACTTAACTTTTACCTTTTTTTTAAGCATTAGAAATTCTGGAATGTTCTGTCATGTTCTGGACACAGATATAGAGTCATGATTGAATGCTCTTTGGTTATGTTCATTTATCCACTTTTTATTTAAAGCCCTGGAAATTAAACACAGGACTTTTGCACTGAGCTATATTTCCAGCCTTAAAAAAAAAAAAAAAAAAAAGATTTTTGATTATGAGACAGGATCTCACTAAGTCACTACCTTGGCCCAGACTGGGCTTGAAATGAATTTACAATCCTCTTGCCTCAGCCTCCGAGAGTACTAGAATGACAGGCATGCACCAGAGGCCCATCCTCCCTTAAAAAAAAAAAAAGGTTTAGACAAACCCACCTGTATTTCCTCCACTTCTCAGTGTAGCTCAGCTCTCAGGAAACACAAGGTTACACTGTTCCCAACAGCTGACGGGGTAGGGAGGAATGTGTACCCACTGTCACCAGGGCAGCTGGAAGAAGCAGGGGAAGCCATGTTGGAGCTCAGTAGGATTGCCCTGAGCAGCCTCTTGTGCAGAAATGAAGCCAGGAACGCCGGCTGGCCGGGTCCCCTGTGGCCCCACCAGGCACCACAGCATTGTGGCTGGCGTGAGGCCTGCTGTGGCCTCTACCTGCCTTCCCTCAGCTGTTCCTATAATTCATGGCCGCCATTTGCTGTGTACTCTGACATCCTCAGGCAGGCTTCCTGAAACTGCTGCAGGAGCCATCTCCCAAGGTCACCTGCAAGAGGGAGGGAAGGCCAAGTGGGGGCTGGTGGCCGCTGCTGGGAAGCAGGCTCCTGACACAGAGGCCCCTTGGCAGGCTACTGTTTTATTTTTAATGGCTACGGACTTAACTCTCTTTGAAACATTAAGACCCAGATGACCAGCTATAAGTCAGTCCTCTGCTAATGAAATCACAGAGATTTATAACCTTTTCCCGCAAGGTCTCCAGTAGGTCTCTCGCCTCTCAGACCTGGCTGGCGGAATATCTCACTCTCCCAAGAGGAGCAGGAAGGAACCTTCTAAATCGGGCTCTGTGCCTCTGGTACCTTAATACTGACTCTGGAAGCTGGCATCCTGCTGCTTTGTAAAATTCATGCCATTATTCTTACCATTTTTTATTTCTATCATCTCTCTTTTATTCATCTGTTTACAGTTTAGGTTAAAAAGATTTGGGAGGTGGGGAGGAGGTGACAGGGAGGGGCAGAGGGAATGGACATGGGAAGTGATAGCATCAAAAATAACCAAGATTCGCTATGACAGTTGGATTTGGAGTGTCCCCCAAAAGCCTCATGCATTTGGAATGGTGTGTAACTGGGAGGTAGAGCCTGCCTAGAAGGGGCAGGTGCTTAAGGCTTGACCTGGAAGGATGGGGCAATTTGTTAAGGTTGGGGATTGCCTATGGAGTAGGCTTCAAGTGTTTGTTATGGACTTGCGGGCCAGGAAGTGAGGGAGGGGCCGCTGGCAGCTTGAAGTACTTAAAGGAAGAAGAAACATTGCTGCAACTTCTTCCTGGGAAAGCTCCTCTCTTCGCTTCCTGCTTGAAAACAAGGCCTGAGCAGCTTCCTGCCTCTGCCTTGTGCCTTATCCTTGACAGCTGCCCTATCAGTGGACTGTGTGTGACCCCTTCGGAAATTGTGAGCTAAGTGAATCTTTCCACCCTTAAATTGTGGATGTCAGGTATTTTGTCAGTTATTTTTTTGGATATGTTGTGTGGAAAAATCACTTGAAGTGAACTAGGCCCTGAGAGGCTTTCTGTGAAGATTTGACCAACTTGAAAAAGAGAAACACTACAACATTCTTCCGAATGATTGCAAACATCCTGTAGAAAACATTCTCAAAAAGAGCTATTACTTCGGTTTTCAAATAATGTAGGATAACTAAGACATACATCCTATGCACCCGCCAGTCCCCAAAACAAACATCACCATTCTGTATCGCAAATACACATCAATTAGAAAAACTACTAATAATTTTACTTTAGGAACAAAATGCTAATAATTTTGATCATGCATGCTGAATACATGCATGTGTGTCTCTTAATAAATTAGACATTTACTATCTATTTGTATGTATGTATATATACATATATAAACCACAAAAATTAAAGGGAGAAGAATTAAAAGGCTGAACTCCAAATCTTTGTTTCTGTTTGGTCCCAGACCTGAGCCCAGGGCCTTTGCACTGAGCTACATCCCAGCTATTTTTGTATTTTATTTTGAGACAAGGAGGATCTCACTAAATTGCTAAGTTGCCTACACTGGGCTTGAACTTGGATCTGGGGTTTCAGGTGTGTGCCACATTACGTGGCTGAACTTCCAATGTGTTCGTAACAGTCAGCCACAAACAACAGCTTTGTCTTCATGTTGCATCTTTTCCCCTCCTAAGTGTCCCAAGACAATTTACTCACACTGGTGTCCACAGTGCCAACTCTTTCCTATCTCTCTTCCTTGTAGACCTCTGCTTGCCTCGTCTACCTGGCCTTTCTTCCCCGTAAGCATCTTAGCTTTAAAGTCCAGGTTAAGTATAAACAAAGACAGTCATGTACCAGGTGACAGGAAAATATATTCTCTATTCATGAGCACATGTAAATAACAACATGCCATTCTCTAAACTCCAGCCAGGGGTGAGTGGTGGACCAGCATACAAAGCTCCATCTGTGTTCCAGCCATGCCCTGGCCCTGCATGACCACCTCTCGTCAAATCAGGTGGCATCAGGGTTTCATAGGAGTGCAGACCCTACTGTGAGCTGTGCATGTACAGGACCTACGTCATGTGCAACATGGACTCTAGTGACCAACTGTCTGAGACGGAGCTAAGGTGGGGATGCCGGCTCCATCCCCCTTCCTTAGAAAAATTGTATTTCACAAAACCGGTCCCTGGTGCCAAAAAGGCTGGGGACTCCTGCTCCAGACAGTCACCCAGGCTGGTGGCTCCAGTCCTAACAGTGTCCACCCACTCGCGGTGATGCCACAGAAGAGGTGGAGTCACAGTCGACTCTCCTACTCGGTTCTTGACTCGAATCTGGGCACAGTCCAGCCCTTGGTGTATGATTTTTGAGAAAAGTTCTCTTTTTTTCTCCATTCTCACCCAATCCAGATAATAAATGCCATCAAACCACAGACACCAGCAAAAAACCCTGATTAATAGAATGACACTCCCCCCACACACAGGCTAAAGGCAGTGCACGTGATGACAGGGCTCACGCTTCAAATATAATCAGGATGTGCCGGGAAGGTTACTGATTGTCCGTGGGAGGAACGCTTCTGGGGGAAGTGCTGACGCTAGGATGGCCTCCCATGTTCCTTGGAAATAGCCCACTGTGTCCTCATTTGAAAGGTGCCATTTTTCCTGGAGTGGTTGGCCTTGTATTTGCTGTTCTATATTTTTATTTGGTTTATGACCCATAAAGCAACACAAACTCTGTCAACTTTAATTGCCATTGGCCAAGGCAAAGGGCTTGTAAAGTACTGTCCCTAAATGCCAATATGATCAGTGACAAAGAAGTGGGCGGGGAGGGGAAGCACACAGGTGGATGTCACACGGCTCTGCTCCATAGACAGCTTTTTTTTTTTTTTCTGAGACTCTGTAGTCCAGGCTAGTCTTGAACTCATTACATAGTTCAGCCTGTCCTTGAACTCATGGCAATCCTCCTGCCTCAGCCTACTGAGTGCTGGGATTTCAGGCATGTTCCACCACCCCTGACTTTATGTGATGCTGGAGAATCGAACTCAGAGTCTTGAGATTGAAAGGCCAGCACTTAAACTGCTGTACCAGCCCTCCAGCCCTGAGGGACAGCTCAGCTTTGATTTACACGGGACTGGTGGTGTTGGGTAAGATCCCACTTCCGTTTTCTCAACTGGGCAAAGCCTCATGCGAGTATCCTGAAACTTAGAGGTGATAATGCCATGGGCATAGCGTCAGAGTGGCAAAAGTTAGTTGTCCCATATCATTTGTTCTTCCAGCTACTCAATGTCCCTTCAAGTCAAGAGGCTGAATCTTTCACTCCTGTTTCGATGCAGAAGGTCTCATGCATTCAGAGGTGGGTCTTCTGGAAAGTGTGTGGATCACGGGGCACCACACTCCTCAGCTGACTCGAGAGTCCACGGCAGGATGTGCTGAAAGGCCGGAGGTGGGCGGAGGGGAGGGGCCTGGAAGGGTGCATTCTTATCCCTGGTGTTGCTTGCATTTCTATGCATTTCTAAAAAAACTGGAGGGGATAGAGAAGCGAATGGCTGTGTCCTAGTGGGAAATTCTGCAAAGAGGAGAGAACCAGTTTTCTTAGCCAAACTTATGAGAGGACACACGGGAGGACAGCAGGCAGAAGCTGGGGCTGCTGCAGCCAGGCTCTGAGCTTCCCTCCCCACCCTGAATTTTAACTCCTGTAATCCTCATCTCTTATTTTGCAAACAGAAAAGTAAGACGCAAAAAAAAATTAAGTAACTTATCAGACACACAGACAGATGGGGCTGAGACAGGGTCGGAGCTTCTGGCATCTCCAGCCGCAGTCCAGGGGCGTTTCTGGAAGAACTTGGAGTGATTTCGCCAGACTTAACTTGCCAATGGTCAACAGTGTTAGGCCCAAGTATGCCGGCCTTGCCGGCTAGGTGTCTGCGCAACACAGTTACGGCCTCAGATCCACGCGTTTCCACTCCGGTAGCTAATTAGATCAAGACAGGAATCCTGACACCAGCCATAGTTCACGCTAATTAGATTAAGATCAATATAAAAATCTTCCACCGACTAAGGTGCAGTTGGACATTTCTGTCAGAGAGCTGCGTGTCGAGTCAACAAGATAAGGACAGAAAACACATGTTAAAGAGCGTGTGCGTGCCAGAATCCCTTCCTCCCTCTTCTTAACAAAGTGAGCAAGACTAGTTCCCCAGGAAGTGAGTTACATAAGGGAGGGATGCTTATCTGGGGACACAGAGGGCCCACCTCTGGGGCCAAAAGGCTCCTAGGCCTTGTTACGTTACCACCGGGGGCTCAGTTACCCCCATCCCTGAGTGGGTGTGAAAACCAACAAGGTGGCTCCCACACTGTGAGACCCGGAATCTTCTGGCCTTTCTTCATACCCTGGGCATTTATTTCTCTGTTTGTTTGTTTGTTTGTTTATATTTTGAGACAGAGTCCCTCTACATTATGAAGTTGCCCAAGCTGGGAATGACCTCTCAATTCACCTGACTCAGCCTCCCTGCCAGAGTCATGGGACTACAGGTGTGCACTGCCACCCCCAGCTTCCACACATCTTCAGTGGTGTGTCACTGTGATTGGCTTACTTTGCTAAATAAGAGGATATTTTCCCAACTCCTAGACAGAGCAAAGACTGCTCTTGCTCCCAGTGCCGAAGTGTTTCTGGTAGAGCACATGTCCTGAGCTTGGAGGCATCTGAGCAGTCGAGGGACAATATCTGTGTCTTGTACCTACTGTGCCCTGTGTCTGTGGGTTCAGAATCCTCATTTTCACAGTGTTATATCCATAGTAATCCTGGGGGTCGCAGTTTGCCCTGAAATTCTAATGAAGTGCCCCTCAGGTCTACCCTGATGGAGAGCTCCACCATAGCACACGTGACTGCAGCCCTGACTGCTCCTCAGGGCCTCTCCGCCAGCTCTCTGTGGGGACCCCACCTCAGCGTGTACTCTCAGGGAGTGTCACTCAAAGGCCACACTGCAACTTCACCTTCCAAGACCCCATGCAGTATGTTGCCATTGCTTTTTGTTGCTCCAACACAGTACCCCACACTCACAGCCCGAGGGAGGAAAGGTTACATTAGCACATAGTTTCAAGAGATCTCAGTCCATTTCTGGGTGTCTGGCAATGGCAGGAGGGTCTGGCAGAGGACAAGCTGCGGGGATAGAAGGCTGTTTATCCCGTGGGAGAAAAGAAGCTGAGTCCACGGGAAAGACAGAGCTGGCACATACCCCTCTGGGTCCTGTCCCAGTGATCCATACCTTCTGATCAGGCCCCACCCCTAACAGGACAGGAGATCAGTGGGTTAACTCCGTGACTGTATCTCCTTCCAAATCTTTGGCTTTTGGGGAACATTCCAGCTTCGAACCCTAACGGTATACTTCTCCTAAAGAGAAAATTCTTACTCTATTTTGATTCTTCACTCTGAAGAAAAGCACTATTAGATTTTTTCTAAACCAATGCAAACAATATGTATTAAAAATGTATCATTGACAATAATGTATGCATAATTGACTTAAATCACACACATCTTTAGATTTTGGAGGGTTTCTTCCCCTCAATCTGGAATTTGCAACCTAGACATGAAAACTCGAAGAATAAAATTTTGTGAAAAAAATATATGCAGAGGCAGAGAAGGGAAACTGCAGATTTTGGGGGATTGGAGGACATGCCTGTGACATGTAATAATTATATCTATCATGGGGAATTGGCACACACACATAGTACCTCTTATTCGCTTTTATCCCTTCTTCCTCTCCCTGCGTTCCTCTACTTCCCCATCCCCAGTCCCCCTACTAATGTTATAAAGCTTTGTTCTGAAGCCTCCTGCACAATATCCCTGAAGGGAAAACACAGACCCTGCACTTCCACGGAAGGAAGCCCTTCAAGGTGTGTGTCCTTCACAAGCAGGGACAACTCGGCTTGGAAAGTCCACACCAATGACAGTGAGGCCATCTTCATTAGTGAAAGGTCTCGGAGACACGACCAACTCCTGCCTCGGTCTCTCCATGTCTACTTCTTGTCTATGGCTTCTGTGGGAAGCCAGGTCAGGGCTTGGTGAGGAAGAACAAGATAGTAATAAACCCAGAGGGAAACCAAGGTAGAGCCCAAGCGGCCAATCCTATGATTGAGAGCTTAAGTTTCCTCACCACTCACGTCGACAGTCACTAATGCAGTAGAGGCAAGAAGTGGGCAGGTGGGCACATGGCCATGGCGTCACAGTTAAAGCACTTGTCTAGCAGGCACAGGGCCTGGGTAGGGTTTCCCGGCACCCCATAAATTTGGTGTGGTGGCGCATGCCTATAGTCTCAGGCTGAGGCAGGGGGATTGCTGTGAGTTCAAGGCCAGCTTGGGCTCCATAGTGAGTCTTAGAAAAGCAAACAACAAGACAGAGATTTGGAGCCTCCATCCCATGACCAGGTCACAAGGACTCTTCCCTCAGAAGCGGATTAAGCCTCTTGTGACAGAACCTTCATAGGCTGTCTAGGTGTTTTGTGCCCTTTGCTCTCTGCCCTGTGAAGACAGCGTCCAAGGCACCAGCTTGGGAGCACAGAAATCCAGCCTCACCAGACTCAAAATGCACAAGCACCTTTATCTTAGGCCTCTCAGTCTCTAGAACTGTGAGAAGTAAATTTCTGTTCTTTACAAATTATCCAGCCCCATGTATTTTGTGATACAGCACAAATGGGCTGATGGTCAAGCTGAATTTCAATCCCTGGAAAGATTTAGCACTGGCTTGGACAAAGGTCTTGGATCCAGTCTGAGTGGGAGATGGAGGGATCAGGACCACAAACCAGACAGGGACACATGGAGGCAGCGCAGGATGGAGAGAGGACAGCTCCACTCAGCTTGCAGAAGAAACCCAAAGCCTCCTGTCTTAGTTATTTTTTTGTTTCTGTGACTCAGTACCCAACATCCACAACTTAGGAAAGAAAGATTTACGGTAGCTTATAGTTTTAGAAGGTCTCAGTCCTTTTAAGGATGAGAGGCTGGAAAATGGTGGAATCACATGGTGGGGCCACTGCTAGAGCTAGAGCTGCCTGGGAGACAGAGATCCTTGTAGCATGGTGGGAGAGAGAGAGAGAGAGAGAGAGAGAGAGAGAGAGAGAGAGAGAGAGTGCAGGGAAGGGTGGAACCAGCACACAACCTTCCAAGTCAAGCTCTAAGCATCTGCACCTTCCAGGCAGGCCCCACCTCCCAACAGTACACAGTATCCATAGGAACATGAGTCTTTTGGGGGACACTCCAGATCCGAACCACAACATCTCCCAAACCCAGTGAGGAGAGTGGGTGCCTGGTTAGGACCAGGGTGTGCCTCCTCAAAAATATTGAGCCTCGGAGGTCATACAAGGTGGGATGGGGTCTGTAATCTTGTTTCCTTCATGACATTGCCCTGATACCATCTACGGGAATCCCTTGCACATTTTCTGTAAGATCATGTTTTTAACCAACATAGGTACGAACCAGATGGTGTGCCCCAGGCCCTCGCTAACTGGGTGTTCTTGCCTTTATGTTGAACTCACAGGACCCAAGAGTCCCTGAATGTTCTCAAAAAGCAAATTCCACACCTGCTTTAATGAGTAAGTTCTCACGCAGAAGCATTGCGCAATGACTAGGGGTACGGAGCAGAACGGGATTGTGAAACATAAACATATGCACTGGCCTGGGGGGCACCGGCCTGTGATCTCAGCACTCCGACAGACTGAGACAGGAAAATTCCAAGTTCAAGCCCAGTCTTGGCAACTTAGTCACTTATCAAGACCGTGCCTCAAAAAATCCAAAATAAAATCGGGCTGGGGATGTACCTTGGTGTGAAGGATGTGGGTTCAATCCCCATACTACACAAAGAAGCAACCAAATGAATACACATACCTGGGTTTCACCTTTTACCTTTTGTTGTGGCCTCACCTCTAAATTATACCCTTACATGAAAGCCCTGTGCTATATTCACATATTTCTCCAATAACCTCACTGCCCAAATACTAATTTATCCTCCAGAGGGTTAAATTCTAGTAGATTTTGATCTACAACACAATAGGGAGAGAAATCTCAGATTGCAGTGGATAAAAGGTGAGTGTTAATTTTGTACTTAAAAATGAAAGAGCAAAGATTCCCAGAGAATAGCTCCTGAGACCGATTTACCCAACACAAAGAGCTAAGTGGCTATCTCTGTGCCCCCGAGCAAATGGGTATAAGCAATTCCCCGCCACTAATCAGGACAGAATTGGTAGAGGATGGGCTGGCTGGGGCTCTCCTGGTGTCTCTCCAGGTCTGCTGCTACTGCTCCAAAATTATGCATTGCTGTATGAGCCACTTTCCACCACTGGACCACAATATCTGATACCTACAGCTTCAAGGAAGGGAAGGTAATTCTGGCCCAAGGTTTCAGTCCATGGTGGGATGGCACCAAGGCAGAAACAGCATGGTGGAATGGCATGGCGGAGGACGGCTGCTCATCCCATGGAAACCAGGAAACACAGGGAGGTGGGTGGAGCCAGGGACGAGAGCACATCCTTCTGGGTTACACCGCGAGTGACCCGCCTCCGCCACGCCCCAGCTCTAGCAGCGCAGTCAGCCATGAGCTAATCCACTGGTGATCACAGCACCCATGACCCAGTCACCTGCCACACACAGGGACTTGAGGGAACAACTTAGATTCAAACTACAACACCCCCTCTCAAAAATAAAACGAAATGAAAAAGGCCTGGAGATGTAGTTCAGTCCAAAAGCCCTGAATTCAGCTCCCAGTACTGAAGAAAAAAAAGAGAGAGACTTAAAAGCAGTCCGAAACACTCATCTTTCCAAATTTACCTTAGAAATCTGATTGTTAATTTGCAGTATCCCAGAGTTAAAAATAAACTGTTTCCTACTGAAATCACCAATTAAGTTTGATTGTTTTATTGGTGACAGGGAGATAAAGGATCTCATGTACCCCATCTGTCATAAAGCCCCTGCTTAAAAAAATCATGGGGTAGACACACTGGACTCCGGTACAGACATGAAAGGGGATTTAAAAGGCATGACGTGAATCTGCCCCAGAGGCTAATCATGTGCGGGCAGGGGAGAAGCCAGGTCTGCGAGTTGTCACCCTTGTATTATCTCTGCCATCTATTTATGGTCAGGGATATCATTAGCAAGATTAAAAGTCAATGTCTACAAATAGGCCTGAATTTTTTTTATCTTTCATTAGTGACTTATTATTATGATTACCCCAGACCTTCTCTTTTTCAGCAAAGACAATAATGTCCTCGCCCGCACCAGGGTCCAACCTGCAGGAGATTTATCAGGCCAAGAGAAGAAGAGACGTGTTTCCCAACCACCACATCCTACGGTCGGGGAGAGCTTGGGTAATAATGGGTTTAATGTATAAAAATATAAGTAATATGGCAGCGACACCAGGAATCCAGGATCCCATAAATCACCATGGATCAGTCTGAGCGAGTGTAACTGAATGAAACCAAGCTATGAATATATCCACGCATTAGTTCGTGATGGGAAAAGTTTACAAACCTAAAAAGGAGCCGAGAACCATCTCCGCATACTCCCACCCTGAGCTGTGAGCCAGTGTGCACCTTTTTCCCCTTGGAGATCTCCCGATACGTTACATTTGTTTCTCACCAAAACACCTGGATGCCATGCCTCCCGGACTCAGGTAAACCCTCGTCAGCAGGAGTGTTGGTCCTGAGGAAAACTGAGGTAAACTGAGGAAGAATTATGCTTTAGATTACCTTGGCCTCATTTGTCAGAATAACTCAATTCATTATGTTATAAATAACTTACTGTGACAGTGTTGTAGGCCTCAGTGAGTAGTGCCAATTTTTTTCCCTTTAAAAAAAAATACATTTTTTTTTTTGAGACAAGGTCTTGCTCTGGTTCTGAACTTACTATGAAACCCAGACTGGCCTCAAGCTCACAGTAATCCTCCTGCATCAGCCTTCCAGGTGCTAGGATTAGAGGCATGTACCACTAGGCCAGGTTGATTTTTATGTGGTGCTAGGGATCAAACTCAGGGCCTTGAGAGTGCTAGGCAAGCACTCTAACCACTTAACCACCCCACCCCCAGTCCAGGAATGCTGCCTTTATGCAAGAAAAGTCATCTCCAGGCATTACACTGAAGACTTCTTAGTAATTTCTTTTCTCTTCTTTAGGATGTGTTCCAGTGTCTACCCCAGAAAGCACCTGCATGGTTTTATACAATGCAAGGGGGATCACATGCCTAGAACTGTAATGATAACCCAGTGATTCCCCCTGAATATTCAAATAAGCATGGCTTCTTAGAAACACCTTCTGTCTAAACAAATAGTCTCAAGGAAAAAAACAACAATAAAATATGCAGAAAGATCATCGCTACCACTAAGAACGTGACACTTCTTTTTCATTATGGAATTATATATTGGCAAAACCAGCTGCGGGGGGAAAACAACTCCGTAAAGTTTTAAATGTTGCCTTGCAGATCCGTATCATTGAATTTTTTAAATGTGACATCTACAATCATAGCAGTACAGGAAGCTACATTTGAGGATGCAGGCCTACAATCCCAGCACTCTGAAAACTATCCCCCTGCAAAAAGGCGGCCCTCCTTATCCTTCCCCCTGCTGCTGCGCATGTCTGCTGCTTCCATGATGTGGCCACTCTGAGCTGCCGCTATAAATAGGGGTATGCACGTGTCGCCGAGATCCTGTGCTTGTAACTCTTTGGAAAGAAACCCAGAAGTATACGGCTGGTCCAAATGGAATTTCTACTTTTCATTTTTTGTAGATCTCTGTACTGATTTCCATAATGGTTGTACTAGTTTAGAGTCCCCCTGGCAATGCAGGAGGGTTCTTCCCCTCCCCTGTCCCCACCACAACCTCTCCAACATTTGTTGGGTTTCTGAGTTCTTGATCTCAGCCGGTCTTACTGGAGTGAGACAGAATCCCAGTGTTCTCTGCATTTGCATTTCTCTAATGAGCCAAAGATGTTGAACATTTCTTTCATGTGTTTATTGGCTACTCATAGGTACTTCCTCTTTGGAGATGTGTCTGTTCATTCTCGTTGTCCGTGGTTGTCACTGGATCTTTCTCTGGGGGGTGGGGGGAGCCCCTGAAGGTCTGTCTCTAAGGGAGCAGTTCTAGCCTCACTGCCCAACAATAGGGCCCTGCAAGGGAGTCCGGGCCAGTGCCAGAGTGACTGGCCTCTCTGACATGAAAGGCTTGATTTGGTCTCAGTCAGCTGCCATTCTCAGAACAAATTTGTCATATAACTGGTAGTTACAGGAACCCTAAACTAAGGTCCCCAAGCAGTGGCAATCTGAGAGGGAAAAATGTGGAGGTACACATTGGAACACCAGGCTGTCCTGGCGTGGCATGTCCCCGGGCACCCATACTGGCAGATGGATTTTGCTTCCTGGTACGTGGCCTGTACCTTGAATGCAGAAACCAGAGGCTCCTGGCTCCCGAGGCTTGAAGACAAAGATTGCCTTTAAAGGAAAGCAAATAGCTTCAAAATATAGCTTCACGTGAGTCACCTTAGAAAAGATTTCACCCTGTCTTACCGCACCATACTTCCGCAGACCTATTTCCAGGAATCAGTGTGTGACACATGTCCAGGAGTGATAAGGCCCTTGCCCATTCTCTGACTGTTGCGTGCACATAAATTCCAGGCCTGCTCTGGGAATTGAAGGAGACAAGGGCTCCAGCAAGCCAGCTGTATTTACATCTCAATGCCTGGGTGCTTGAGCACCTCACTCCTGAGTTCTCAGAGCAAATGAAAAGCAGACGCATTAAGGGCTTTCAGGTTTCTTTCTTTTACTCATATGTACACTGGATGAAAATATGGTGAATGGTATCATGCTTAGTGAAGTAAGTCAGAAGCAGAAGGTGAAACATCGAATGGTCTCTCTGATA